>CM074496.1:14744810-15089067 GCA_037389245.1 Oryzias sinensis | reverse complement strand
AGAACAGATATATATATATTATATATATATTATATATGGGTACATGAGTGCGGACAGCTCCGCAGGACTGCATTGCTGTTTGTGTCTGAGTGTGTGGGCTGTTGTGACAGTACAAGATCTTCCCTGTGTTGTTCTTCCGGAAGGCAGTTTTAAAAACACAGTATGCCAGATATTGAAAAGCTACAGTATAATTTGACGGGTCCGTGCACTGAGGCTGGCTGTGGTATGAGTCATTGATTACACATCAGCTTAGTATGCTGCAGTGCAGACCCCTACATTGGTGGAGAGGCAACACGAAGCCTGTAAATCAATAGCTGGAGCCTTGTGAAGTTTTCCGTCAGGTCCAGAGTGAAGGACTTCCTGCTTCTCCTCTGGGTCCGGGCCTAACCTTTTGTAAAGGGGTGATGGAGAAGCTCATCATTTCTAATGAGGAATTAGCGATTGGGCCTGAAGAAACGACTGTCAGACCCGCACTAAGAAGTCCAAAAGGTCTAAGAGACTGGGAAGTGCCACATAGTATTCATTAGAGAGATCTGGGCATTTCTTGAGCAGCAGAAGCCAGGGTTTAACAGCTGGGCTGGGAACCCAAGCAATAAAATAAATGTCTGTGTTCTTTTCTTGTATTTTTATGCTTTGAATTGGCTGCAAACTAATTGTCCTTTTGGGCTCCTTTGTAGAGAGCAGAACAGAGCATTATGGAAAGTTATTAGAGACCCGTGTGTCAGTGACAGAAACTTTAACCCAGAAGGCGCTCTTACGCTCTAAAATCCAAACCAGCGCGGTGACTTTTGAATCACATGGCGCATTTCATGTTGAACAGATGAATCACTTCAACTGACAGAAACATATTCACAGCTAATTAAAAACGTAATTGCGTGCACTTTAGCCATTTAGAGGAAGATGAATGTGAAATCATTAGGCATCCTCTAAAAACCAGATGTTCATTAAATTATGTCTCTGCAAATGTCATTGTTCAATAGATTGCCAGAATATACGCTTACAGTAAAATGCTGAGTAATTCATCCCTTGTAAGGCTTTAATTGATTTAAACCTACAAAAATAACCCTTTCTGTGCACAAATAAGCCATCACTGAGGCACAACATAAAAAAAAAAAAATCCACAGCCGGTTTGACAGTTAGCTGTTATTTCTCTCTTCGTTCTGTTGCTCTGCAGCTCATCCATTATTAAGATTCCTTTAAGAAGCTGAAATAAATTGAGGATGAATAAAAAGTCTGATTAGTCTGAAGTGAATGATCCCGTTGCCAGGCAATGTTGCTCTTTATTAAATATTATCTGTAACCTCTAAACTAAAGAGTATAATGTGCTTTTGACGCGTGGTAATCACAGCAGAAACAAAGCAACGTTCTTCTTCTCCTGGCTTCATACAAAGCCATCTCTGGAGAATGCAGCAATCATGCCCTAGCCCCCCCTTTTCTCAATTAGCTCCCACTGTGCAATTCATTGGCTTTGCTGTAGCAGTCCCTTAACTGTTCGTAACCAGCGCACTCATTATTCAGTTCTACAAGATAGAGACCGCCATCTGCATACTTGGGAGGCACGATGTACATTCTGACAGAGATTATTTACATCCTAGGGCGTGCTAGTCAAATATGAGACAAAACTTTCCAAATTAAACCGAGCAAATAGAAAATGATTTCCGTTCTTGTAAAGCCACTTCCACGTTATTTGTTTGCTGGCTTATGTTTTCAAAGTATGAAGAATTCTTTGCCATGATACACTAAATCTTTGTGTGAACTGCCAGGCAGCAGCAACAGGCTACAAACAAAGAAATCCTTGTGTTGTTGTTTTTTTTGCTTTTTTAATATATTTTTAATAATAAAAGAAACAAACATGTATTGTATTTTCTGATATCAAATAAAAAGTAAAAGGCAGTGGGACACACAGATATCCTTTGACCTTCTTTTTCTTTCCTCTCATTCATTCTCCACATACATTCACTTCCCTTATTTGCTTTGACAATGATTATGGGTCTTTGTCAGACACACTAGGAAGCCAACTCGCTGATGTTTATGTGTCTAATAAACGCCCCACCGAGTAAATGAGTAATTTCAATTACTGTGAATGCTTGCCAGCAGCTTCTGCCTCTTTCTGTACATTAGACTTCTGCTCCTCCCAAGTGTGGGTTGAGCTGTAGAGGTTGTAGACGTACAACTCATTGGAAAAAACGAGACAAAAAAGGCGGCAGCGTATTAGGGTGATTAGAAAAACAAATATGCATATAGTACACTTACTTCTAATAATTTAGTTCACTTCTGTTAATCCAACATATCAAAGCTACTCACGTTTTACTTATTTAAATGTAATGCTGCACCTAACAGTAAGATATGTGGATTTCCTAAATTATGAGTTTGGCTGGAAGAAAGACCGGGAATGTGTTTTTAAGCAAGGTTTCTGTAAAATTTTGACGTCCAGCTCAAAGAAAGTGCTTCTCTTGGAAGTTTTTGAGAAAGTCACTAGGTGGCAGTCTAGTTACATAGACTTATTAACTGACACTTGCCTGCATGAATTAAGATGAGGAAGATGAGCGGATAGTATGGATTAGCAAGATTTGGCTGTTTTGCAGTTGAATCGGGATATATAATTAAATGGTTTACTTTTTAACTATAGAACATAAGGAGGAGGAAATCAAAATTCCAAATTTAAAGCTTCTGACAGTGATGAGGACTTCTTTCTCTTTTTCTGTGCATGACGGGGTTTGTCTGTGACTGTGGTAAGAGCTGGAGATTTGGCTGCAGTGAGTTAGGGAGGAGACCAAATCTTTTTTCTTTATTATGTCAAAGATCTTCAAACTGTCCGGGCCATGTTCTTTTCCTTCAGATATCTACCCACCTGAAACTGCTGTTTCTACACTTCACTGAAAATCTTATAAGGAAGGACACTGACAAGCGTTCTGATCAACGTCAGATTAATTCCAACAAGATTTCAGCCAAATCTTTGGCAAAAAACATAGAACCCCAAAAAACAAAAGAAGGCACCTGTAGAGAGAAAAAGTATTGCCATTAATATTAAAAATGCTGATAGCAGCCTGTACGTTTTTTTACTACAGTATATTTCTTCAGTGTGATGCACAGGACCCACCTGCTGGTCTATCTGTCTGAATGTTTTCCTGTCTCCATCCTTTAAATGTCGAATAGTGACAGGTGCTTGAATGCAATCTGAGCTGGCAACTCACATCAAAGCTCTTAGTATATTCTAAAGAGCAGCTGAATGTCTACATTACAGACACTCTACATGGAAACATCAAGACAAAGTGCTATGTAGAAATGAGTTGGCAGCAGATTGAGCAATTTCTGAAAATCCTTATCAATATATGTGCAAGATTTTCAGCACAGTTCTTATGGACCACAACCAGAGACCAGACTCCGCTAGGCTTCAACTTCCAGATGACTGGATTAGGCATATTTAAAGAAAATATTAAAATGTCCAAAGCACATCCTATTATTTCATTGGAAAGTTATCTGGCATGGTCAGACCAACAGAATTTGGTGCGCCTGATTTCATTCAGCAAGAAATGTCAATATATAATGTATATTCATTTAGTTTATTTTAATTCTGTTGCTGCAAAAACTACTTGTTTAAGGTGTTATTGCTCAAATTGTGCTAACTTACACATACAAAGCTTGAAAAAGAATTGTGCACATTTCATAACCCTCCAACTTTGTTGCCACTTTGCTGTTGCCCATGAGACAGGCTCAATTTTATTTTCAATTTGAGTTGTGTTAGTTTAATAGAAATTGTATTATTATTTCGATATTTTTCAAACAAGTGTGTCAACTTTAATAAAATAACTCATACTCTGTGTTTAGCAGAACACTCCATCGGGATTCACTCTGTGGCTAACTGCACCAGAGTTCACTTGCAAGTTGAAATGGGACCCATGTTTTTGAGTGAACCAGAGTTCACTTATTTGGCTTGAACCAAGGTTCAGATGAACAATCATAATTGTCCAAATAAAGTCGGTTAATTAAAGAAACCGATTTTGGTGCGAATTAACCAACCTTAGTGTGAATGCACAATCAACCACATGAGTAAAATGGGAATTTATTTGTTTTTTATGGGTACAAAATAACAACAAGTGTTGTTTGAGACGAGACATGTCAGCTGACACATTGAAAATCTCATGCATTATATATTTTTTAGTTTATCTATTATTAAATATAAAAGAGAAACAATTTTGTTAGTTGACCCAAAATAAAAAGTAAAAGTTCATGCTGCAGCTGTACGTATAACTATGTTATTTCACATATGTTTCTACACAGACAACTTTAGCCCCTCTGCTCTTAAGAGTATTCATGAAAAGAATCACTTGATGTATAACCTGTGTTGCTATTACCACACTGACACGTAAGCTTCACCTGTACTCCAGCATGCTGCACAAGAAGAACACATGAAAATACTGGAATCAAGCATGTTCATCCAGTTATTTGCTTAGAAAAAGCAGCTTCTAATGCATTCTTGAGCTTCTCCCACTCTCAGTGATTCTGTTATAATACATTTCCTCATATAAACAAAAAATAAATAAAATCATATCTGAAGCCTTTAATAGAGTTGACATCAAAGTCACTTTGACACACTTATACAGTAAAACCAAAATCTAGCTTCAAAGGCATGCATCGCCTGAACCAGCTTAGCTGCAAAGGCAGCCTGAAAAATAAATATGTCAAATGTATTGGCGTTCCACATGAATAATGGATATTTTAATACATCACCGTGTTGTATTGTATTCCAAAAGAGCCATATGAAATATACATAATCTAATTAGACAATGTTCTCGGACGTGGCACCGCCTGTTTTTGATCAATATGTAATAAGATCTAGTATCAATTAGTAATGGTAGAGGGTGGAGATTTATCAGCAGCAACACTGCAACTCTAAAGGTAACTAAAATTGCTGTAAAGTTGCTGCTGCATGAGGAAAATTAAAAGAAACAAATCACACAATAAAGATTTAAAACCCCATTTAGAATGCACCGTATTGAAATCTTTAGATTTACCGCATCATTACAAGTGGCTGAGCTATAACCAATGCACTGAGTAAAGGAGTTATGTCTGATGGGTTTTCTGTACATGCTCACTGAGCTAGAGAACTTTTCCATATTTGGAAAGTATAGCCTCAAACAAGATTAGTACAAATATATTGAAAGTTAAGAGACATCTTTCTTTTTCATAAAAAAACAAAAAAAACAAAGCAGAATTATTTAACAATATAGCACGTATAACGAAAAATAACTGGTTATTATAGGCTATCTGTGTGATTGTGAAGAGTCAGTCAAAGGGTAAGTAAGAATATGAAGTAGGTTCTTGGCAATTTTACTTAAACACAGATGGATCCAGATGTGCGGTGTATGCACATCTATCAATCCATCGGAGTTCAAGGATGTCAGACAGGGAGGCACAGAAAGGCAAGAGGGTCATCTAACCATTTCTGCTGGTGGTGGAGGACGAACCATCTTTAAGACGGGGGTGTTAGGTGCGCCCGCCTGTGTCTGTATGTTAGAGTGTGTTGAGGGAAGTCAGTGAAGCAAAGACAGAGCGTGCTCTTGAATGATTGAGGTTACCTGGGTGACCTCATAAACCAAAACCCCTGGCAGCCTCCCAAGGTGAATGCTGAATTATGCCATCATTAAAGGACAAGCCCAGTTGCCAAGGTTAGTATGTAAAGTATAATCATCTTCCTCCTTCTTCCTCCAGTCAGTCATTAGTCCCCCTCATGGGCCAGCGGAGATTATACCTTGAACCTGCTTGACAATTGCTATCTGCCCGTTGGGAATGGTTCCGCTATGGGCCATTTAGATAACCTCCCTCTATTGGCAGCTAGCTGGGCCTAAAATTCTGCTGCTGCAGTGTTTGCATGTTCCAGCGGGAGTCTGAGTGAATGCACGTGAGTCTTCTAGACAAGGCTCGGCACAGAAATCGAGTTTGTCCTACAAAGAAAAATAAGAGATGCTTTGACTTACCGCTGCATTATGTCCTAATTTATAAAGGATCCACTGGGATGAGGCCCACTGACATTCTGTTAGAATTAGGATCATTTGTTTTATTTCCCCCTGGCTCTGGGAGCTGATTCAAATCCATTTGTACTAAAAAAAAGAGCTCCCTATAGTGTTTTAGGTGAAACAACATCATCCCATAAATATGTGTCTGACGTAACTTAACTCTTCGGCAGTTTGTCTGAGGGAAAAATGGCAAACAAAACACCTATTACAATCAAGCCTGGGTGCTTTCTGGTGCTCAATCACATTAGTATGCATTCAGGATGGCTAAGTTTAATCAAACCCTGGAGAGCACAAGGTTTTTACTTGTAGCTGCGGAAAAATTAACCTAACCATTCACTACTTAGACTTCCCTTTATTTTTCTAACATTGACCTTTCAAAAAGTAATTTTTGCCTAAAAGGCATTTAAAAATGATGATTTTCATTTAGTTTTTGTAATGAAATGTAAGTTTGTGGTGCACGCTTTAAATATGTATCATATGAGATGAGCCACTGTCTCATTGAACATTGCCACAGTAATTTGAACAGACGTTTTATGCTTGTGTACCGTGATGGATATTGTTTATCCACTTCCCCATTTGCTTCAGCCAATTGGTTGTAAATGTCGGTGTCAGACACAGAGAGGATATTCATTTCAAAATTGGCAGTGACACACAGCACACTTCAATCTATGAGTTCCTTTGGTGGGATGTACAGCTGTTTAACAGCAGCACATTCTGACAAATGATCTCTTTGAGTAACTTGTAAATTGCCATTACATTTGTTCTGAATCTTTTTTTTTTTTGTGTGTGTGGATTCTGTAGAACGTTTCAGAACAACAGAGAGCTTGTGCAGCAGGTAAGCGTTCTGTTGTGGGATTACAGCATCAAGAGTCTTTGACGGCACGTCTCAATGCCCTTAGGAGAGTTAAAGAACTGCCTTGTTCTTGTATAGATTTAAAAAGGAGAAGATGATCAAAACAAAGGAGCTTTATGCAGGAGAGTGATAGTGAAGCAAAAGGGGGGGGGATTAAAAGAGAACATTGTGCCACATCATAGAACACAAAACTTAATACTCATGAAGTAAACTTTACATTTTTATCTTTCTTAGTGTGTGTTAGAGAGATCTGTCCTGTGATGTAGCGTTTGTTGAAACCTTTTTAAGGCTTTTTAATGCTTGTAAGCTATGACTATATCACTCCAAAGCTCTACCAGACTTTTGATGTGTTCTGTTTTGTTGAAGAATAAAAGGCATGGTTGCTGTTGTGAGCAGAACTGAGGAGTGAAGTTTGTAATTTCTTAGGTTTTGAAAGGTTCAAACTGTTACGTATACAATCATACTAAAACCTCACACATTGTCTGTGCCTTTTCTTTATTATTCTGTAGAAATGTAAATTTGAAGGAGCTGACGTTGAGAGAAGGTTCAAAGATTTGCTTCCCCCGCTGAATACACAAACATACACATACAAAAGGTTTAAGCAAACATTCTTGTGAAAAAGTATACTTTGTTTTTGTTGTTTCACGAATCAGAGCACCCAAGATTCTCATTTGGTCAGAAATTTAAGTCAATATGATTACTTATGTATGAAACAATAAAGGCATCGTTTGAAACATGGAAACTAAGAAATTATCACCAAAATCTGGCATTTTGGAGAACTGAGATGCCAGTCATGATCTTGGATAAGCAACTGCTTCAGGTGGGAAAAATTTATGATTCCATTCACAAAGACTTTGAGGTCTGTGATTCCCCAACGTGAACAAATGAATTATTGAGAACTAGAAAACATTCATATATTTGCCATTCTTCTCAGGAGTGAGCATCCAAGCAACTACACCTCAAGGTTAGATTTGGTAATGTTCATAAAAGTAAAAAACTTCTAAAAAAATAAACTGAATAAAAATCTCAAGAGTTATGTTTCAAACTCAAGACTTAGTGAGGTAAATTTTAAAATTCACAACGATAAAAACAAAGACGCAGAAGAAGTATGGCCTGCTTAGCAGGGTTGTCTACAACTGACAACTTCCAGATTTCTGCAACAATGCTGTCTGGATGTTGATGAAGATTCCTATTCATCCAGGTTATGTTGTCTTGAAGTTGAGTCAAGGTATCCGGACTTAAAGTCTTCCCTCATCACTCATTTATCAGTCTGAGTGGGGTTGTGTTCAAGCACCACATAGTGAATTGGATGGCCTCAATAAGGGGAACAATGAAGAGAACAAAAGAATGGTGAATATGAAATCCCCCTGTAATACCCCTGGCTCCATCATACGATCGTAGGTTGTGGTCATGCTGGAGTTCTGGTTTCTTTGGGACTAATGAAAGGGCAGCATGGTAAAAGGGAGACAAATTGTGTCTGAGGCTTTTGAGGGAATGCTTAATAATATGATTGTGTGTTGCTTCTCTGACCTCTATATTAAACCATGTCTTTCCTGTCAAGAATATGTACATTGTTTTCAAATGAGTCTTCTTTGGCTTTTTATTGTAAATAAACTGACAAAACTAGCCCTGAGATGTTGTTTTTACTATGTTGATACTTCCTGTTTGGTTTTCCAGTGTACAGCTCTGAGCAATCGTGAATGCACGGGACTGCATACATTGCTTACTTTTTCTTTGGGTGAGGTGTGCCTCAGTTTGTTAGTAAGTTTGAAATGGGCTTGTATCTGGTGTTTAGTAAATATCTTCACTATACCTTGTTTTTATAAGATAAGATAAAATAAAGTCTTGTCTTATACCTTGTGTTTGTTGACTATTAGTTCATGCTTTTCAGTTCACCTGAGTGTCTTCTTGATTTTACTTCTGCCTTGTTTCATAGATTTTCCACATTTGAGTTTAGTTATAAAAAATTTTTATTTCCTGCCACAAGCCCCACCCCACATTTTTAAGGCCACCACCACTCTCCATGAAAAGAGGTATTTGAACAAAATTACCATCTCCTTGTTCAACAGCTGATAAGCACGGTGGTAGTGACGTGATGATTTGAGCTTCTTTAGTAATACTCACCTTGGCAGTTTGGGCTTCTTGACAGTTGTAACTTAACCCTTGTGCTATCTTAGATGACCCCACCCTTGCATTGATGTGTTCTTCCTACCATGACAAAGGTGGATGAAGGTGGAAAGATATCATGTAATCCATGGACACCAGTGAAGATCACAATTCATTAAAGAAAAAAGGTTCAGAGCACTGTCTAGTGGGTCTAGATGACCCAACTCCCAACTTTAAAGTGCCTAGGATAGCCTAAGGGTTACATCTACACACCCACTCATTGTCAGGAACCGGTTGTGGAGGATCCACAATGCAGGAGACCAAGCTTGGTGACAGGAAATAAACAAACTGAAACATGACAAACCTATGAGGAGAAACAAACCGGTGACAAAACAGAGCAGATGACCTGACATGGATGAACAGAAACCAAGACACTTAACTAGGCTGAGGGCAATTAACTGAAGTGAAGACAGCTGTGGATCATGAACCAGAAACTAGAGTGACTGACAAGAAGGAAACTAAAAACATGACAAAGAAAACCGAACCACTGAATCCTTACAGTACCCCTCCCGAAAAGGGCAGATCCCAGATGCCCAAACACCTAGGAGGAGGGGACCTGGATGAACAGAAATAATAAAAAGTCCAGAACAGTTTGGGTTCCTGCAGCCAGACTGAATTGAGGGGCATCAGAACCCCTCCCGTGAACAGGTATGAAGAGGTGCAGTCCCAATTACTCTCCCCAGGTACAGGAACCATGAAGGGGAGCAGCACTGGTGACCCTCCTCTGGACCAGGAGACATAGCCAAGGGGAATGAATGGTGACCATCCTAAGGAACACACAAGAAGAGGAGCGGCCCCGGTGACCCTCCACAGGAAACTTGATACTTGAAGGATGGTCCGGGCAATCCCACTCAGGAACAGATTGGCTGGACGTGGAAGTGCATTGCATGAACAATGCTGCAGGAACTCATCTGGCGTGGCGTGGAACGACATGACAAAAACTCCCTTGCTGGGTGCAGGGTGGTCAGGTCATTCTGTCATGAACTGGTGGTGTAGGACCCAAAATGCAGGAGACCAAGCTTGGTGACAGGAAATAAAACATTTAATAAACAAGCTGAAACATGACAAAACTATGGGGAGAAACAAACCGCTGACAAAACAGAGCAGATGACCTGACAAGGATGAACAGAAACCAAGACACTTAACTAGGCTGAGGGCAATTAACTGAACTGAAGACAGCTGTGGATCATGAACCAGAAACTGGAGTGACTGACATGAAGGAAACAAAAAACATGACAAAGAAAACCGAACCACTGAATCCTTACACTCATGGGGGAATATTGGATTATTTACAACTCACGAGCAGGTTTGGGACAATGACTATAAATAATCTGCATGTGTATTTTTTTTTTTAATAGAGGAAGAATAAAACTTTATTATACCCAGGTTAGTTTCTGTACAACAGGCTTGCAGTTGGGCAGTCTGATGGCTTTGGGGACAAAAGCAGCAAAGGCGGTCTACTTCAATGCCTCAATGAGAGGAATCTGTTGCCTCGACTCCTTCTGGCATATAGTACAGGGCTGGAAAGATGCAGAGCGTTATTAGATGAAGGAAACTTGAATAAACAGGTGGGGAAATTTCTTACGTGTTTGTTACCAGGGGCGAGAAAAGGCAATTTGGTTACTGCAGACGGGTGAAACTGCAAAATAACACTAGTGGGCTAATCTATAAACCAGAGAAAACACAAATGAGAATTTACTGTGTCTGCTTCCTCCCTGTGTCTCCAGGTGAAGGTCTGTGGGAGTGAGAGACAAGCTGGGACCTGGAGAGTTAAAAGTGATTAGTCCTCTTCATTTTTTTATTTATGAGGATAACACTATGATGAATTTAATTAACTTATGATATTAGTCAGAGGTCTGTGAGGGGAAATCTAAACTCCACCGTCCCAAGTCCAAAAGATGAGTCCAAAGTACAATTCAGACTCACAAGTCCAATAACAAGACATTTAAGATCAATGGCCAGAAACAAGGTGAAGGTCTGGTGATAAAACACTGATAGACACATAGCCAAGGGAAGACTAGATCTAAGGTTCAGAAATATGACCCGCAAATTGATAGCAAAAATTATTTATAAAGATGGAATGTAAAGGGTGAGCAACAACAAACTGGCAGAGAGACCAAGGTTTTGTCCAAATTCTGTCACTACTCACTACTTAGTGCTCCATATAGGGCATTTGCCCTTTAGTATGTCGCAATTTATTATTAAGAAATCCAAACCCTTAGAGATTTTCCAGAAGTCTCTGCAAAAACCAGTGTGCATTGATACTAACTGTACTGGTGAATATCGACCACAATGTAATGGATCATAATGATTTTTCATAGGAAAAATAAGTATTTTTAATTATTTTTTATAAACCATCCGAGTAGTGGATTTAATAAACAGTCTTTGTAAAATGCTCATATTGATGAGGTTTTTGCTTCAAGAAATAGGTGATGTCATATTTACTGTTGAAAAAGAAAAAAGTGAGCATGGTGTTTAGATTACTTTTAAAATACAGGGTATTAGATAGTCCCACTCTAAATAGATTTTAGTAGTTGAGGAGTAGGGAGGCAATTTGAATATATCCCAACTAAAGCAGGGGAATACATGCAGCTTAGACCAGGTGATGGAAATTAAGCTGATAGGAGGGTCAAGATGGTGTAGGAGGTCCAACGGCAAAGAAAAATATGGAATATGTTCTTTGTGCTACCATATCAAATTGTTGACTACTATAGTGTTTTTTTTCTAAAATTTCTGATTTTATAGACGCATAATTATTTAAATGGAAGAAGTATAATAAAAGCTGACCATGTATTTGTTTTGAAAATACCATGAAAAAAACACGCTCTTCTTGTTCTCACAAAAGGCCACCCAACATATATCAGTTATTGCTTCCAATTATATCAAATTTAAACTACCACAAAGAAAAGTTATAACACTATTCCACAAAAACAGCTGCCTATGATAAGGTGGATGAGAATAGAGGCGGGTCTGCTTGAACTCTTGGCACATCCTTTAATGCTAAGCACACTCCCTGAGGAAGTCCTGGGGTGTTCATCAGGTGAAACCATTGAATGGGCTGTGGAATAAAGCACAAATCTATATTAAACAGCCTACATTGAACAAACCCTGATGTCTGAGCATCTCTTGAGAAATGTTGATATGCCTTTTTCCCTTGACAAAATATGCAACCTCTTTGTCACTGTCCCTGGCAGGCTTACAGGAGGGAAGATTGATTGCTGTGATGTGTCAGAGCTAAATGTTCTGAAGTAAGAGGGATAGATTCTCTGTGAGGCACTGCTCAGACATTTTTTTATGCAGTAGAGGTTTACTGAAAAGTACTCAAAAACACTTTCTGTCATCGTGGATGTCAAAGCAAGTAATTACACTCTCATAATTGCCAGCGACTTGAGAAATGTGCCAAATATACTTGAAAGACTCAGTAGCAATTGTGATACTCAAGTAGTAATATGATTCTGAAGACGAATCGTGAATAATGAGTAACCTGCAGTTCCATGGAAAGAAAGTTTATCACTGTTCGTTTTGATAAGTGATGTGAACAAAATATATTACCAAGGGGAGAGTACATACATTAAAATGTAATCTTTTTTTAAAGCTTAGATTTTACTTTTAAATGTAACTAAAATGCATAATTTATTACCTTAAAAAAACTTTTGCTTTGAAAAAGTAGTGAAAAGTAAAGTGGCCCTAAAGTACAAATCACACCATCAAATCACGCAATGCACAAGCATTTTCAAAATTACAACGACAATTTAAAAAGCAAAGCAAATAATAATAATGAAAAGAAACATTACATTTATGAAGCCAAAGCACAATTCCGAAAACCATAACACAATTCCAAATAAATGAAACAAAATAAAATTAAATGTGAAACGTAATTTGCAGAAATCAAAATCAAATGCTACAAAATGAAACACAAGAAGAAACAGGAAACGATCGCCACTGTGTGACATCATAATTGGATGATCATGTTTGATTTTTTATGTTGAAGCTTTTTCAAATGCATCTTTAGTGTCTGTTTAAAAGTTTAATGATAAGTATGGAGCATATCCAGATTCGCTTTATGACAAATAACTTTTCATCAAAATGGTGGAAAAACATCATCATTGAATCAGCGATGTCCTATGGTACATACCCTTTTCTAATCTCCGATCTTCCGATCAGAGGTCAAACGCTCATACCTCTTCACTACTGCGGCTCACTTGAATGCATAGGTTGACTCACACAATACTCTCACTTTACTTTGTCCCACCTAATCTGCCATTTCCACCACACTGTTAAATTGGGGGCAGTAAACGCTGACCATTGCAAGCCTCCTCCTTTATCCTGCATGTTTAGTTCTCAAAATCCAGTGGGTCACATCAGAGGTTATTTGATATGTGTTCTTGGTACTCACACACACATAAAGAGTTAGATGATGGATGCTGTTATAGGAAACACTGTAACATTTTGCTTCTGCATTCAGAGTGTGCTTATTTTGCCACCGTGATTCTTCACAAGGCACTACAGAGGAGCAACACTAGCTGCGTTTACATGGACAAAAGTAATCGGAAAGAACGCCTGACCGGAAGAAAAATGCGTCATGTAAACATGCCGTTCGGAATAGTCTGCCCCGATCAGACTCGTTCGGATCAGAAATTTCTTTCCAATCGAGATAGGTGGGTTATGCTGATTGTTGATCCGATCGTTGTTCATGTAAACGGTCCACTCCAATCGTGTGTCACTACCACTATGGTTTAACGTCATGCATAGACGGAGTTTCGCTCCAGAGAAGGCTTTGAAGCTCAAACAGGACCGACCGGCTGCTCTGCGGACACCTGGTGCAAACTGCGCCCCGCCCTCGCCTCCGCCCATGTACACGGTTGGATTTTAATCTGACCATTGATCCGATCAAGATATTTTGCCCATGTAACCGCGGCTAGAAGTAGGAAAAAATCGGACACTTTTCTTAGAAGACAGGTTCCCAGAAAATGTATTCTTATAGGCAAAACCAACTTTTATTGACTATTTCCTTTAAGGATCATTCACAAAGTACAGGTTTTATTAATAATATTCACTGTATGTCTGTCTGTGTCTATCTATCCACTTATCCTAAAGGCAGGCAAAAAACCTGCATCTCAATTTAACACGATAAGTCAGACATTTGTTTTCTTTTCATTTTCATTTGACATGTTGCTGTGCTGCTTCAACGTAACAACCAAAACAGTCTGAATTTCGTCGGTCTCCACATTTTAAAGCTTCAGTTTGAATGGGAATCAGAGATAACGCAGTCCTAAGTATTTTGTATTAAAAATTTCATGTTTTTTTCTGGCTTCCAAGCTAAAACATGTTTTAGAACACTTCTTGATGTACCCCAGCTCTTTGCGTGCCATTAAAGATTTAAAAAAATGCTCACCTTCAGTATCAATTTTACATGAAGTACATTCAAAGCATCTTCCTGTGCTGACCTCATAATTAGTAAAATTTATAATGTTTTTCATTTTTTGTGTTGAATCTGTGGTCCTAGTAAATACTCAAACTTACAGCATGAATGTTTACCAGACACTTGCATGAAGCACTTAGGAAAATCAAGTGTTTTTAGAAACTCCTAATGAACTCCTCACACTTCTTAAGTGGGAACTACTTGAATATTAAGTTTAAGTGGATGCAAAACTCCAGTTTTCCAAAATAAATCTAACTTTTAAAGTTTAAACAAGACTTTCAGCATAAAGTTTTAAAGGTTTCTTTATGTAAGAGCTTTCTGAAAGTCAGAGATTTTTGATGATCAGTAATTTCTGTCAGAATACTTCGGTAATAATCTTGTTTTAGTGCCCCACACCCAATAAAAAAAAGGTTTCCTGATTGCATTGGAGGTTTCAACCCATTTTTTTTCCTTCCTGCAAACAACTTCTCTCTTCAGATAACAAGGAAGTGTGTCAAGGTGCAGCTGTGGAGATGCTGTTGTCAAGAGCACAGGTGAGGATTGGATCTGGCAAAACTATGGTCTGTACTGTCTTTAGTTCTGCTTATTTTGAACTGGAAGTTATAACCATATGTACACAACTATAAATTTTGTGATAAAAAAGTAAACAAAGAAAAAAACATGATATTTGATTAAAAACTGACAACAGAAGAGAATGTGTCTTTATATCTATAAATAATGAACTGAACAGTGATTTTAAGTTTGACTGTCACATCACTTGTGTTGTGAAACTGAGCTTTTTTCATCAGTTATCGGCGGTAAAATCCTTTTTAGCTTTGCAGGACTTTCAGAATTATCCACGCCTTTATCACATCTCGGTTGAATTATTGTAATTCACTTTTATCTGGGGTTAGCCAGTCCTCTCTTTCACAGTTGCAGCTGGTTCAACGTGCCGCTGTTCACATTCTGGTTGGAGCACGAAAGAGAGACCCGTTATCCCTTGTGCTATCCTATGGGGTCTAGATGACCCGATCCTTACATTGATGTGTTATCCGTACCATGACAAAGGTGGATAAAGTTGAAGAAGATTTCATGTAATCCATGGAAACCAGTGAAGATCACAAATCATTGAAGAAAAAAAAGTTCAGCGCACTATCTTGTGGGGTCTAGATGACCCGACTCCCAATGTTAAAGTGCCTAGGATAGCACAAGGGTTACACCTATCGTGGCTTCCCTCCATTGGCTGCCTGTTTATTTGGGGGTTCAGTTCAAGAGTCTTTAAATGGTCTCGCCCCGCCTGACCTTTCTGAGCTTCTCTCTCTCTACACTCCTCTTCGGCTCCCTTTGGTCAGCTGATCAGCTTCTCATGGAGGTAACGAGGTCTACTGGAAGTGTAGAGGGGATCGAACCTTTTCCATCTGTGCCCTGAAGCTGTGGAACGCTCTGCCTTTTAACATTTGCCACGCATCCTCTCTGTCCATTTTTAAAACTAAGCTTAAAACCCATTTTTACAGCCAAGCTTTTAACCTTCCCTGAGAACCTTCTCTGTTTACTGCTTTGCTACCAAGTTTTGATTATTTTATTTATTTTATTGTCTTGCCTGTTTTTATGCTTATATTTTATCTATCAGTGTTCTTGGTGTTTTACTGTACAGCGCCTGTAGCAGTTTGGGCTGTGTTAAAGCGCTTCATAAATAAAGTTGATTTGATTTGATTTGAAAAACAAAAAAAACAATAGGCTTCTCTTTGCAACGTCTGTAACGTCTTTTACTGTGTAAAAGCTTTAAAATGCTGTCAACAAAGAGTACTTTCAGAAATTGAAGCGTTAATCATATATTTTAATCAATCAACAAAATAAAATAGAGCAAAGAAAGAAAGAAATGTAAATCAAATCAGTTTAAGGTGCAACCACCATTCATCTTTAATACAGCATAGATTCTTCTACTTGTTTGCAGTTTCTGAAGAAAATGTGCTGGCATCTCAGAGAGCTAACCGCAGATCTTCTGTGGGTGTTGGCTTTCTCAAACACTTTTGTTTCGTCATGTAATCTCAGACACACACATTGACTTTGAGATGTGGTGGCCTTGTCTTCACTTCCAGAACTTTTTGTCAGTTTTTAGGCCACCTTAAGGGACATCATGAAAATGAAACATCTTATAGTTGTCCTTGTGGTAATTGTATTGTGAAATATTTGTAAGGGTAATGTAAGTTGCATGCACTTATGACGTACGGGTGATGCTGTCCTACGATGTCCTTAAGCCGCACTCTAAACATTAGTGAGGTTCGAGCACTGGCTTCTTACTGACCGCTCACAAATGCTTTATGCATGAGATGTGCACAAGATACGTAAGTGCCTGTGACCTGCGCATAGGGTTCCCACACAAACTATGCTCTGATTGTCAAATGTTCTTATTTCTAACAGCCAGTCTGCACAAAATGGGTGCACAACGAGCATGCACCTTTCCCTTAAGCAGCAATAACAGGCTCTCTGTGCAGTGCACAAGGATTTGGGGGAGATAGACTTAAAGAAAAATCTTGCGTCCCAACTACCTTCCCCCTTCTTGCATGCTTCTTAAGTGTCCACTACAACTAGTAAAAAGAATTCACAAACCTTTTCACCTTACAGGCTCACCGGGTTGTCTACAACCTTAAAATTACCTGCAGGCCACGCCTCACAGGTTTACTTATTTGTCACCCGCAGACAGCTTGTATCCACCCATAAGAGCAGTGACAAAGGCTTAAAGGAGCCGCTTGGCTTTGTTTCCCCATCAGAGGTATGGATTTTTGTCTGAAACTCTTCCACAAAGACCACTTCTAACCGGACTATATTTTGTCTTTTGACATGTTTAGCCCCTTTTTTGCTTGAAAATTCCCAAAATGCAAAAATACTTTATCTGGCTCAATACAACTGGGAAAGGATTTACTTGAAAAGAAGCTTTGAGGTTGGCCAAGCCCAATAGACGGATCTTTTCCGCTGAACAGCTTAACCAGAAGAGGAATAAGAATAGATTTACTGTAAAGGTCACTGCACTGAGGGCCAAAAGGTGAAGGAGCTAAAAAGGGCAAACTGGTCAACCCATCTGCTGATGTCTGGACACAAGAAACCGACTAAGGTGTGCTACATTGCAAGGGTTGTAGTTGCTTCTTTTGTTGTATATCCCATGACAGAAAGTGAGGGTGGGAGAACCATTTTTTATTCTCAAGCTAGACAGTATTCACCCCATCAACAAAGGTTAAGGTATTAGTATTGTAATATATCACAGTAGTTGAGATGCCCTCTGAGCTTGGCGGATGGAGGTTAAAAGGTTGAGATCTAGTTAAAATCAGTTGAACCTCATCCCACAGAATGTGTTCTGTTTTCATTGTCTTGGAGCAGGGCAGGACTTTATTCCTCTAAAGCCGCATTGGTTGAGAGGTTTTATGTCTTTTGTGGGCTTGAAAGGTCTGCAGGAACGTTGAAGCTCTTAGTGCACAGTTTCAAATTTTTCCTTGTACTTTTTCAGAAGTTGTTCGTCTTTCAGACAATGCAGAGTTGTGCAATCCTTTATAATTTAGAATCTAAAGGGGATTAACAAAGAAAAATTTTATATAGTCTGATATCAAAACCTGTTGCAATTAAAGAAAATAACAGGAATCAGCCAATATGCCTTGACATTTTCAGATTTTAATGTCCCACTCACATCATCCTTTGATCTACTGTAGACATGTTCCCTATCGGTCTTTAAATATGATTATGCCGTTTTTTGGCAAAAGCCAAAAAGACCTGGGTCATTTTCTAGGAATAGTGTCTGCAGAGTGCCAGTAGTTCGCTTCTGAGTTGTGGGTGGGACTATTGGCGTGGAGTGAGCCTGGTTTCATTTCCCATCATCCCTTTGTTTTCACTTTCTCCCGCTAGCTTACAACCCCTCACAACCCCAAGCTAGCATTACCGGGGCAAAAAAAAGGGGGGGCAAATCTATCCATCCATCCATTTTGGAGCCAGATGCTAGCTCGGACAAGGAAAACCAAGATGTACATGGATCTAGCTTACTTCAAGTGGGTGCATCAGAATGGAGCAGAGAAGGGAGCTTGTGGCCTGATGAATGTAGTTTGTTGTAACAACTACAAACTTTTTGAAATGGCGTTTTTCATCTGGTCCTGGTTCATGACAATTTGCGTAAGAAAATACTGAAAAATGGATCAATAATCTTACTTTTTGATTTGATTTTAAATTGTTTATTTCAAGGAATCAAATTAGTCTCTGTATTGTCTCTATATATGTCCTCCATCATGAGAAAAATGCTATGAGAACATGTTAAAACACTAAAAATTGGATTTTCATTGGAGTGGGTCTTTAAATATTGGTAAGATGGAGAAAAGTTTGGGTCACCAAAAATGTTAAAATGGCCCTAAGGTGTCCTACCATGAGAAGTGCTATGAGTGTGATTGGGTATCTTTGTGTGTATAATTGTTGGTCATTGTAAATGTGGACAAAAAGGATAAAAAACCACAATTGTTCTAACAATTGTTTCTTATTTGCATAATACAATAAAAGGTTTGTCACTATCTTTCTGTTTCAGTGATGAAAAAAAGCTCAATTACTCTAATACCCCAGGAAAGATCCGGCTAATCAAATAATACATAAAACAACAAAAACATTTTTATCTTAATCTAAAACAAATTAGCTTCATATATGAACATGGAAAATAAAAGTTCTCAGAAAAATAAAGTATTTATTGACTTAAATATCAGTTTTATCCTCTCAGTGCTTGCATAGTTCAAGTATTGATCCTAAAAAGTGTTAGTGAGTTCAATGATTTAAGTTGACTGTTGACTGACTGATGGCATTATTTTATTAATGATTTAACATTGAACTTTGCATTGTGCTGACACCAGAGATGAGGTAGCTAAGCTCTGAATTAAGGTGCAAATCCCTTCGATTTCCCCTGGCCAGCAGTCTGCTCATCACCATTACTTATTCCCCCAGAAAAAAGGACGAGTCTTCCAGGGTGGTTGTGGCCTTCTACATACACTATATCCTCCAAGTCTTACCTGTTATAATCCTGCATAATGGAAAAGTGGAATGTCACCTTGTGTGAGAAGCAGCTGATATCTCTATGTGAGCAGAAAAAAGTAATTTAGCACAAGTGCAGATCACATTTAATTAGACGAAAGGATTTAAATTGCCACGCATCAAACACTGCTGATGACCGAAAAGGAAAGAACTTGGGCCACGGGCCAGACTGCATGAGCTCCTCCATAACCCATCAAAATCTCCTGAGCTACAAGGGGTCAATAAGTCAGAACACAGTCGCCTTAATTAACAATGGCCATCGCTGGGAGGTTCCAAAAATGTCTGTTCTTGAAATATGGAGGAAAATACACAAAGTAACGATTTCGCCTTCCAGAATTGTCATTATTGTTTTGTGCAGGGAAAGCTTTAACTGTGAATGTCTGTCCATGAATATGCGATTAAAATTCTTCCAGCAAGGACACAGAGAGAAGATTATGAAGCAGTAACTCATTACTTATACAAGATTGATATCTTTATCAGCTGCTGCAGATCAAATGAGTTTGATGTTCTAGTTCCCTAATGGATGCAGTGTGGGGATCATTTTTTTAGATACTTGTTAACCTGTCAACTGTGTGTGAATATTGCCACTTTTTTGGCACCACCTTGTGTTGGGGAATAATTTTACTCACATTTTGCTTGCACCACACGTCGATAATAGCCGTGCAGCTGTCAGAGTCAATTAAGAAACATCTACATATGGATGGGGGCAAATATTCATATGTATATTAGTTTTCAAAAGACTGCTGGCTGAGATGGATTTGAATGTTACCAAGATGAAGTAGCTTTCAAATCCACAGTAAAATGGGAGTTGTCCCGCTGGCTCGAGGTTTAATAGGATGCACACATACAGACACAGATTGTCAACCTTCTTGTTGTTGATAAAAAGACTGATATTATCCCATAACTGCAATCACAAGGGGACACATTAGGTTGTAAATTTTGAAAAGCTTCACAGTTTTTTTATTTTTCAAATAAAATAAAAACAAGTAATAAAGTTAGCAAAAGACAAAAATGACAATTTGGTTCTTTTTTTTTAAACTTTTAACATCTTTGTCCTTTCCACTTTTCACTCCTCCAGTGCCGCAGAAACATTTTGAATTTTTATTTATCGATCTTCTCTAAGCGGTTTAGAGACAGAAATTGTATTTGTTGAAGCAGATTACAAACAGCATTTGTTCAGAGAAAACATGACAGCACATTCTAATTTAATCCGCTGTCAGATTAGATAAACTATAATAAACACAAAAATATTGGACCGGCCACCTGTCGATGGAAAACCCTGCCGTTTGCTTAGTGACAACTGCAAGAGGGTGAAGTACCATCGATCCGAAACAGGATGAAGCATGAAAATGGATGCATGGGAAAAAAAACTAAAACCTGTGTTTTAACTGCTCTACATATGTGGAGAAAATTCATTTTAATTCATTGTTCTGGGTCAGCTTTGATGCCCTGATAATGTGCACTTAGTTTGACATTCATATGTAGAAACTGTAAAACTTTCTGTGATGTGCAACAGAAATTGCAATTTTCCCACAAACTGTGCTCTTTTGCATTTTGACTCTATATTCCATAAAGAAACCATTCCCAGACCAACAAATAGTGGCTTCAACATTTCATTTTGTAATGCTAATATCTTTACAGTGGGACCACTGCAATATGTAAATAAGCTTGCAGGTTTGCAAGATGCCATCAAGTGAAGACTCATTTAAAAACAATTGCTCCCAGCATTTTTTTTTGTTTATTATGGAAGAATGCAAAACAGCAGATTTTTATGTTTTTTTTATTCAACTGAAGATCCACAGACTCAAAGAAGCAAAGCTCCACTTGTGTGCAGGCTGAGGCAATGGAGGGAAAGACTACAGAGGCGACACAGACAGTTCATCTACATGGAAGGGAAAAGTCTGAAACCTCTAAATTTGTTCAATAACATCATTTACAAAAAAAGCTTCTGAGATCAGAAGAATAATTCATTGCTCTGTGACCATCAACAGAGACCTGGATAAATGGAGACGTCCAGAATGAAGTTATTAAGATATGCAACTATGGCCACAGAACTTTTAGCTGTTTCCAACAACACCTTCTTTTCTATCTCTGTCTATATTGGGCTCCTTTCCTGCTCTTAAACAGCATAAGCATTTGAAATTTACAAGATATTAGTCAATTAGTAAAAATCTGTAATCCAAAGGGGAGGAGCATCCTTAGAAAAGAGCTCTGCATGAAACTAGTCATTTTTCAGCCAACGCATAAACTATTGCTGGTATAGAGGTGTGTACTGTATTTTTTGGATCATAAAGTGCACCAGATTATAAGGCAAAATACCAATGAATTGATAATGGATAGTCCATGTCGGTACACTGGACTGTAGAGCGCATTAAGCAAAACAAAGTGGTCATATAATGGTCTGACTAAACAAAGAGGCAGCAGGGAATTGGTCAGAGGGGTTGATGAGAGGTTTAGGGAATCTCCTCGCAATATGAGCTGTTATGCAAAAGGCTGTGTTGGTGCAGATGTAGGGCGGTCAACATTTGATCATAGAATTGGAGGTTAAATTCCTGCCTTACCCACCCATGTGTTTGAGTGTCCTTGGGCCAGACGCTGAACCCCACATTGCTCCTGGTGGTTAAGGTTGGCTCTAGTGTTTGGCAGTGGAGCCGCCACCAATGTGTGTGAGAGAGCAGCACATAAAGTCAAAATTCATTCACAATAACTCTTATTGTACTTCAGTTGTAAAAAATTAAACACTAAATATTGTGTGTGTGTGTGTGTGTGTGTGTGTGTGTGTGTGGGTATGTGTGTGTGTGTGTGTGTGGGGGGGGGGGGGGGGGGTTGTCGGCATTGTTTGTATTATCATTTTGTTTTTAAATTTTGATTATATTCTATGAAAAGCACTTTGAGTGACATGTGTTGGAAAAGTGCTATATAAATAAAGGTTGATTTGATTTGAACAACACATTGTATTTTATGTAGAAGCACAGTACATGAGACTCCTGACTACAATAACCGTTATGCTCCGATAATCTATCATTGACTTTGTTGTTAACTAAAGTCTCACTAAAACAGTTTGACGGATATTTGAATACTGTGGACTACAGCATTATTTCTAAGGGTCAGTAACATCAGAATTCAGACATGAGGCACACTGTATAGTTTTGAAAAAATTAAAGAATTTCATCCCACTTCACGCTCCGAAAATTACAGCACTATACAATGACATGAAATGGCCTTAAAAACAATATAACTTCTTTAATCTGTAAGTATTGCATAGCTGCACATAAGGAAACCATTCCCAGGGCAACAAATACTTGCTTTAACGTTTTGTTAAAAAAGGTTTATCTGGGATTCATCATTTAAAACAGGTATTTTTCTTGATCAAGAAGAAACTGAACTGAAGTAAAATATGAAAAGCAAAGCATATGAAGCAAGCACAAAGCAATATGGTTTCATCAGGAATGTAATGCTTTTCACAATTAACAGCAACTGGGCTCGTTGTACTCGATTCACCTCTGTGAGAAACAGCTCAAAATGACCCAAGTGAGTTTCCCAGGACAGACATTATATCCTTGATGGTCCCATAGCCTCCAGCAGTATCTGCATAACAAGAACAATCTGCCTAATGGTGTAATGATAACTGCATATTGCTTTGCATATACAAGGCCTCAAATAAGCCATACAAGTAGGTTTACACCCCTCACACTTGCATTAATATCAAAAGGCCAATTGCCCTCATTTGTATGAACTCAGCAAAATGAAATGAAGAAATCTGTGTGTGTGTGTGTGTGTGTGTATGTGTGTGGGGGGGTGTTATGATGTCCCGCCTCAATGCTATACAGGATTGGCTCCCACATGGAGCGGTAGTGTTACAGTGACTGAGCACCTTAGTTCCCATCCAGGCATTACTGGAAGCACTGGTTTTGGTGATAGAAATCCTGCTGCAGAGGGAACCAGCTTCCCTGAGGGGCCCGGATGAATAAAGAGCTGTCAAGCTTGGTTCCCTAAAGTGGGAGCAGATCTCCTTCCTGCAACCATCTCCAGGACTGCAGCTACCCTTGAGCTGAGTTCTACAAAGCAGTAAAATCATGCTACTAAACACCCACATTGCTTTCTGTGTCACAGATGAAGAATGTAGTGGTGGAGGATTGTTAAAGTGAACTTATCACCAGTGTGCTCATTTTCTGTTCTTCACTCCAGCAGCGTTGTCTTATTTTGTTTAAGTTATGGTTCTACCAACTTTTTCTTACATAATAACATTTGTATTACATTAATTATAATAGGTTAAACCTGTAATTGGATTGGCATCATTTGAAATGTAATTTTGGTTAATTGAAAATCTAAAAACACATAATTTCACCCGAAGAATATTTTTTTATAGTAAAAGCCAAGCATATTTTATACTACAATATTAATTATAACAGTAGCAGTTAAATATTTGCTTTAGTTTTCTTTAATGGCCCCATACTTTCAAGTAGTATTTGGCAGGATTAAAAGGGGAAATTGGCAGAGTAAGCTTTGAGAAGAAGAGCAAAGCAAACAACTCCTATTTTTAAGAACTCATTTTAAAGTTGATTTATTTTTTGTTTTGTTGCCTCTGCAGTTAAAGTGGGTCACCGGTCCAGTACACCCACCTGTTATCAGTGTTTGTCTCATTTGCAAAACCCCCATATAAATCAGCCCATAGCGGTTGAGACCCAAGAATCCCTCATGTTTGCTTTCTCTTGCTGTGCTGAGAGCAGTGATGATGATCATGATGCTTCTTTTGGTTGCACTAAGACCTGATCTTGTGTATTTTGCTGAGAACATATTTTTCTGAGTAATTGCTATGCCTATGTGAGTGCATTAAGAGAGGAATTTTGCAATATTTCTTATCTATAATTAAGTCTTTTTGTATGAATAAAGCTCATGTCCACTCAAACATGTAGATGCTGTGATATTGTGAAAAAACCCCTTAGGCAGAATCCTAGAGTCAAAGTATAAATATTTTATTGAAGAAACTGAATTATGAGTACATTTAGCCCTCCTATTATCCTTGCGGTCAATTTGACCCCAATTCAATGTTTGTCACTCATTAAATAATAGTTGACTTTTTTGTTTTTACTAAATATTTCATGATTTTTCCTTAATTGATGGAAATAAATGATTAAGCATAAAATTATCATGATGGTATTTTTTTTCAATGTGCTAAACACATATTGCATACATTGGTGTTCTTTTGGGGTCAATTTGACCCCAGGCTGTTTTAGCTGTGTAAAACTTGCGGTCGTGGTGCAGTGGTAGGGCAGTCGACCTCCGATCGGAAGATTGTGGGTTCGATTCCTGCCTTGCCATGTGTTGAATGTCCTTGGGCAGGACACTGAACCCCACCTTGCCTCTGGTGGAAAGTTGGTGCCAGTGTTCGGCAGCGGAGCCGCCACCAGTGTGTGAATGTGTGTGTGAATGGGTCTGTGACTGTAAAGCGCTTTGGGCCTTCAAGGAAGGTACCATTCAGGTAAAACATTTTCAACTGATGGTTATATGAAGAGCTCGAATAATGACTTTGTCTTCAACATTGCTGACTCTATGTCTGGCAGAACACACTCTTAGCAGCAGGTCTACCTTGTTGTTGAAGTGAGTAGAGGGACCATCATTTTCCGTTTTTGGTGCTAACGTGACATTAGGAAAGGGGGAAACAATATTCTCATGGGAATTTTCCCGCACCATGGGCCTACTGTACTCACACTTACCGGTCCCAATTATTAGCTAAAGATAAAGAGCCATATGATACCTAACCCACATCATCCCAACTGTGAAAAGAGCAGACAAACTACGACATCAAACAACTGCAAGAAGAAACATGACAACAATAAAACATAAAGAAACCAACATTTTCCAAACGAGTATTTTCTTGTATTTAATAACTTTCTGCCGTCAAAATAATAGGCAATGACAATTAGGAAACAAATTTAAAACAAGATGAAGACAGTAAAGGTTTAAAATATACAATTCTTGTTTCTTTTCGAACAAGAATAAACATAATAAAAATATTTGACTTTTAACTTCTTGGATTCATATAAATTTATAGCCTGCAATGGAGGATTTTTTTTAAATGAATTTTTTTGAGGTAATGAATTAAGTTGTCATGGTGCAGAGGTAAACTCTGAACCAAAGGCTGCAGGTTTGGTTCCTGCCTTGCCTGCTCATTTTTCAAAATGTCTTTGAACAAAACATTGAACTGTCATTGCTCCTGGTGGTTACAGGTTGGCGTCTTGTAAGGCAGCGAAGCCGCCATCATTGAATGGGTGACAGAGGCTTGTGAAAGTCAATTGTGTTGGGCCTGAAAGGTAGAAAAGTGATTTTTTTTTCAAGAATTTAAGACATAAAAGGACCTCATGAGCCTAAGCAGTGCTGTCTATGTTCTTTTTAAAGGGGGTGTTGAAGTTCTTCACTTAACATGTAAGATCCTGACATGTCCAAATTAAGGTATCATACAAGAATTTTGGATCAAAGTTATCTCAAGCCATCTTTAGACTTTGATTTATGACATGTTTATTTTGAAAACATGTGTATTACATAACTGACACAACCGTTTTCCATGATGCAGTGAGGTATTTTTTTTTTATCAGGCACTTAAAATTAGATGTGCTTTGAAACTCAACACACAAAGTGAGGTCAGAACTTCTTTGATCTGTCAAAACCAAGCATGAACTCCAGAAATGGATTTAGAGGAAGCAAGAATTATGAACATTAAAGCTTTTAAAACTACAAGTAGACTGAGACATACAGTAAATGATTCCACATACATTTTGGTAAATAAGTATAAACAACATTTTAAATCATAACACTTTTATCGAATATAAGTTTATTTATTAAGTATTCACATTCGCCTTTAATAGAATACTGGTACATCCACAAATTTCACATCTAAAAGATATTTTGGGATGTTTTACGTAATTATACATAAACAACATCTTTCATAGATCAGCAGCATTTTCTTTCGGAGAAAAACGCTGCAGAATAAGTCAAATTTTTTTTTTCCAGAAAACAATTCTGATCTGGTGGTTTTCAAGAAAAGCTTAAGGCCTTGTTGTTTTGCCACTCTGCCTCATTAGGGACCAACTTATTCCCTAGGAGTCATAAGCTCTTGTTGCCATGTTGGAAGCCCCTTGTGGTGAATGCATCCAAACACTGCCTCACTCAAATGGACAAGTGCAAAAAAAAATGCATGCGACAATGGGAAATGTAAAAGGTAAAAGGTTTCCATGACAACACAAAAAGGCCTTACAATCTCTTGGCATAGAATGATAAAGAGACATGCAGCATGAGTCTGAATCTCAATCCTGCCTGTGCCTTGTTAAAAGGACTGCAATTAGAATTCCAGTCATTCCAGGAGGAAACCTTGAAACTTAATGAATCTAAACTTAAACTTGTTTAAATATTGCTTCAGCTTGAGAATGGAGTGATTCTTGGGTGTAATTCTGTTTTATAAGAACTTGTCAGTGTGCTGCGTAGTCATTGCCCTTCAGAGGCCTTCACAACTGGCTTTATCTGAATTGTTATAAATCCTTTACTAGACCCAAAGAGCCTTGGTGGGATTAAAAGTACTGATTGAAAAGTCAAATTCCTTCATGTAAGTGTGGCTACATTTTTTTACACCATATTTAAGCGAAATAAAAGATTTTTCATTGTCTATCACAATACACGAAAAAAAGATTTTTTCTAAAATCCATATCTTATACATAGGTACCTCCCACATTTTAGTGTTGGTCTGTGACAGTTTGCTATTACAAGCCTTATTGGTTCCCTGATTTTCATTTAATCTGCCTCGGAGATGCATTATTGCTCAACCTTTATGATCTCATATTGTTTTATTGAACGTGCATTGTGGTGCTCGCTTTTATGGCAAAGCAGTAAATTCCACTCTTTTAAGACGAAATCTTGAATTACCTTAAAAGAAAAAAAGAGTTGCTGCTGACCTGCAGAAAAGGACACGGGCTATATTTGGAAGACATGATGCAGTGAGACGTGGCCCCATGATGGGTTCAGAGAATCCTATAGCCAACTGCAGGGAAGGCCGTCTTTCACTACCTGCTTTCATGTCAGCTTTAAGCACTTTTATTGGGGAAATTGAATATTCGTTTTGAAGAATTATATTGGCTATGGTTAGAAAAATGTTATGCACACGTGAAATGAAACTTTTGCTCAATGAGAGGTAAAATGTTGGGCTCCCAATCCCGTGTAGGCATTTGAAACAAACATCTTTTGGAAACCAATACTTCACAGCACATCAATTGATACATTTGTTTTATACACCGTTATATTAAAACAACATTAAAAGAAACTCTGAACTCTGAAAAGAGACTACATGCCTTGCATAATGATACAAGGGTATGGTGTCTCTCATATTAAAAAATAGTCTGTGGATTTATAAATAATAAGTCAATGTGTTATCTTAAAGAAAAAACTGTTGGCACAGTGGAGCAGTGTGGGGCACTCTTGCCCCACACAGTAAAAAGGCTCCAGGTTCAAGGCAGGGGGACCTGAAACAGAACACCAATGGAGAACCTTTCTGTGCGGAGTTTGCATGATCTCTCCGTGCATGCATGGGTTTTCTCCAGGGTCTCCGGCTTCCTCCCGCTGTCCAAAAACATGCTTCATAGGTCAACTGGCTACTCCATAGGTGTTAATGTAAGTGTGCATGGGTGCGTGAATTGTGGCCCTGCAACAGAATGGCGACCTGTCCAGTATGTGGCCGGGATAAGCTCTGGCATCCCTATGACCCTGAAAGAGACAAAATTGGGATTAGAGATGTCTATAAAGTAAACAACACTATTTAATATGATTTGATTACAAAGCTGTTTCTTTTCTTTTCAGGAGGAACAGGGCAAGGTCTGAGACATTTGGTGAATGCTTGACATTTTTTGAGTCACTTCTTTCCTTGGTGCCACAGGGACTGTCTAAAAAGCAAGTAAATAAACTACTGATGGTTTGAAAAAACAAACAATTCACAGATAATGGCATGCTACATTCAGATTTTTCTTTTATTCCCTTTTGCCCACTCACAATGAGGTTGCATCCCACCGTCCATGTAATTGCCTTCCTTGAAGTGCAAAAAAATACAAAGTATATATTTTTTTTTTCTCAGAAACTCAGAATCTTTACTGGAAGTGCAAATACAATTTTCTGAAAACATGGAAATTCTTTCTTTAGGTAAAAGTTTGAGAACAGCAGTGGAGTCAAACACGTGTTTTGAATAAAATGCTTTCTCTGACCCAAGAAACCACTCACTGCTGCTTGAAAACCACTTAAACATAGCCAGTTGTGCACCATTTGAATTACCAGCATGACCAAAGCCTGACATTGCTTGGCTGAAACTCAATATCACTTAATGATGTATTACTGGTGAATTATTATGCAGCAGAATTTGATATGCATCAGTGTCTTCTTTGTTCTCTCAGTGGAGAAAAGATATTTCTTCATTTGACTGGCTGTGCAGCAAGATGGGTGAAGATACTTTGGCTGATTCAGATGAAAGGCAGTAATACAGAAATTCATGCAATCTCAAACGTCCCAAAGTGCATCCACAATACGTCTACAATCAATACATGTGTCTCAAACTAATTTAGTGGTACCACTATGCACTAAAATAGTCCTATAGGAATCATTTGATGACCTTGAGATACTGTACCTTGTCTAAATGCAAATCGATGTACTGGTAGTATACATATGCTTCCATTTTGGAACATCCAAACATTGCAGAATATTCCACATCCTAATCATATATACTAAGGCCCAGAGAAACAACTGAGAGATGTTTTACAACTGTTTGCAGAGAACTTCTGGTAACGTTTGGATCCATTCTGAAACTCTTCCACTCCCAAAGCTACATTTCTTTATGCTGTGCACAGGGAATTCTTTGCAGTAGAAAGCAGGATATAGACATATAAATCAAAAAAGTGCATTTTAAACTGATAAACAGAGAGATAAAAAGGCTCAATCCAATAATACCCCTGGATGGAGTTGTGAGCTTCAGGCATTCAAAAGCATCCCACTGTTTTCAATAAGCCATGAGCCGATGAATGGTGTGTCCTTCTATTCTAAGGTGATTGGTGCTGACGGACTATACATCACCTGTGAGGGAGCAACCTGTATCACTGGGAGTTGTTGTGCTCTATTCAAAGCAAGTCCATGGGGCATGGGGATAACTTTACCTAAAAGATTATATATGTATATATATATATATATATCCCAAGTCTTTTTAACAGCAGATACAGCATTTGTGGTGCTGGAGAACAGCCTTCATGACTTAAATCCAGATTATTTTCAGAATAGCCACAAAGGAATCAATGAGTTTTAAGCTGAGCTGTCAGAGTGAAGCATTATCAGAATTGAAGGCAAGCCCCCCTCCCCTAATTTGTTATTACCTGCACCTCAGGGGGTGGAACAGCTTTAGGACCAGTTCAGTTGGATTGTACTTCAGTCCCTAAAAGAAAGTGTGCTCATGCTTTAACAGTTTACCAGTGAAGGAAGCCAACACATCAAAGCATAACCAGTTTTTTTTTTAAAGAAAAGAAAAATCAAAGCATGCTTTTAGAGCAGAGGAGTAATCATGCATGCTCTAAGGTAAACTAAATAGAGTAAAGAAACAATGTGAAGATGATCATTTAAAGAGAACAAAAACAATATGGTTTCAAGGAAAATGTAATTGTTTTCTAGGTTACAGTTAATGTAGCTTGTCTGAGTTTCAAATATAAAATTCAATATAAAAACAGGCATCGCTTTGACTATAGACATTCCTTTGTTAAAAATATTGTATTTTTCACACTTAAAAGCCACACTTTTTTCATAATCAAAAGCACCATATGGATTATTTCTGGTGGAGTTTACTGATGTTGAAGCGATTTTGAAAGGCATACAGCACTTTGTCAAAATTTCAGCTCGTTTTTTGCAAACAAGGTTTGGTATAATCGTGAATACTCTAATGCTGCTAATCTGTAGTGGTGTCAGAGTGTGTTTTTTACGAGTTACTAAGAAGGTTAGACATTAGTCTATTCACAGTAACGTTTATTTTAGCAGTATCAGTCTTTTCTTACGTGTTAGTAGAGAGTAGAGAGTAACAGATATTGTTAAATTGCTAATGTAGCCAACATTTACAGTGTAAATGCAGTTAATAACGCCTGACTGGCGGAATTTCTCTGACTTATTTAACTTAATGCGCCTTACAGTTTAGTGGACCTTATATATGATATAAGTTTGAAAATAGACCATTTATTGAAGGTTCGCCTTATAATCCGTTGTGCCATATAGTTCAGACAATACAGATGGTAGGTTATATGTTTGTGGATCAGATTCATATTCTGGTTTCTATTCTTGATTCGTTTTAGTTTCTTACTTTAACGCCTTACTCTGCTTAATGAAAACTGCTCAAACTTGAGTGAGTTGTAGAAGTGATAATAGCTTTATGATCAATTAAGATGCTTTGGTGTTTAAGAATATAGTACCTACTTGTTTTCCTTTTAGGATATTGATGCCAAGCAATATGGATGCAGTATATTGTCTTTTGACAAAAACCCAGTTGTGGAGGTGTTTGTTTGCTTAACTTTACAGTCTTACAAACAGCTGTCATAAGGAAGCTTGATTTACCACAACGCTTTTTCTCAAATCACGGAGTGTTTTAAATGCCCAGAAGTCTGCTGAAAAAAAAGGATACATTTTAAATATTCATGTTTGTAACACATGCAAAAGACAGTTTTGTTTATAATGTGTGGAACGTTTTATTTTGTTTTCAGTTGACTTTTGACCAACTTAAAGCACAAATGACTTCACAATGATTTGTAACAGGAGCAGTGGTGAAACATCTAAATAATAGCTCAACTAAAAGAGAGCAACCAGAAATTGTACAGATTACCAATCTGAAGAGTCCTGGCCTTAACACAGGCTGGGTTTCATTCCAGACCGGTTGTGTTTATTGGGGTAAGAGACAAAAACATTCATTTCCAATTTATATGAGACTTTAGTAGTACAAAGCGTCTTTTTTATGTAAAGTTATACATGACCAAGAAAAACAGCCTTAAAAAACTGTTTTACGGCTATAAAAGTTTTGATTAAAATGTTTATTTATTATTGGCCGTAATAACTTGATCTTTACTGGGGAGCGACGTGTGTTTAAACATCATCACTGGTCTTCAGATGAGATTAAGCCATGCATTTATTTGTGTATGAGTGACTTGTAAAACAGACAAATAAACAAATCATGTAGTTAATATTAGTAGTAAAATCTCATATTGGCCACCAGTTGATGCCAATACACAAATAGAGAAATTAACCTAAATCAACTGTTACTTTATTTTGAAAAAAACTATCCATGACAAAGAGGAAAATGAAATCTTTTCAAAAACATCAAGAACAGCTAATTTATCTGTTAATAGTGCTTAATATGGGAAATAGCTTGTAAACTTCAGGAAATACTGAATGTATCAACTGAATAAATTGTGTGATTTATAACCCGCTAATAAATCCTTCAACCTCATTTTTGATACATTTTTTATTGCCCAGGGCAAAACTCTGCCACTTTGATCCTCTGGAAGTCTTTGCATAAAGGATCATAAGGAACTGTGCCATTAGGATTAGGGGAACAGCTTCTTTTATCAATTACATCAAAGTTTCGGCTAGTACCCATTAAATACACGCACTCTCACACACATATGCACACACAGCCATACAAAAACACAGTTTCACAGTTTCATTCTCTGGATGTCCAAAAGATTTCTGGCAAAAAATAAGGAGCCAGCGTTTTGTACCCGACTTGACTCAGTGTTTGCATAGTAATCAGCTTGTAAATTTGGGTTAAATCAGAAGTCAATCCTCAAAGCATCATGCTTGTTAGACCCGCGGGCCTCAGGCTGGAAACATGGAAGAAAGCCAGAGGCATTTAAAAACAACATTCTGTCTAAAGAAGGGATAAAAGCTTACTTTTAACTCCTACTATGTCTTCAGTGTTGAAAGTGTGCTACATGTGTTCTCTGCAGACATCCTGAAATACATCAGCTATAGACCACACTAATGATTATAAGCAGTAGGACATTTTGTTTTGTAGTGTTGCAACTTTGCTATTAGCAACTGGACTTCTTTTTTTTAAATAAATACATAATAAAAACTTGTACAAAAGAAAAAGTAAAACTTCTACTCAAACAAAAAGTACATTTCCTTTCATTCCAGTAATTTGACAAGGAAAACTGTTAGATAAGCTCTCAGTGGCAGAAGATAAAAGCACAACCTCTAAAATGCCCTTGTGAGACAGTAAATTTTATGAAGGAACCCTCTGTATTGGGCATTCTCTGAGTAAAATCCCTCATGACTTGTTAGATGGCGGCAAACAGGAGATGGATCACCCGCTCGAAGCAGATGTTGTCCGCACACGACACTCTAAAAACTGTGATCCCCCCCCCCAGCACTACTGAAGCACAAGGAGAGGAGGTACAGGCAAACCAAACATGCACTGATCTTGATCTTTTACACAGGACACATGCTGGTTATGCACACACAAAGAACATAATCCCCTTTATTTTGCAGGCAACAGAAAGACTCAGACAGGTCCAGAAATTGTGTTGGATTTTTTTGTTTGCACACAAAATAAACATATCCCCCAAGGTTTATTTGTTTGCTTTTTCTTCTTAGATCCGCTATAGCAGAGAGAACATCACACTGCGAAAAGTTGTCAATAAAATCAGTGTGCCCTGTAGAGTTTGTTTTACAATGAGGGAAGGTCACAGCATGCTATAGACAGCGAGTGCCCGGAGCAAAAATACATCCCTTACACTGACATCATATGCAACCTTCTAGAATATATTTTGAATCACACAGTGAAAAACCTAGAAGTAAACACTTGAGCAGGAGGGCAGATGGAGGCCTGGGTACTTTTGAAGGCAACAGGCTGGACGGAGAAAAAAAAAAAAACACAAGCTCATAACATTGCAAACAGGATAGTCTTGTAAGGTCAGATATAAGCACCTGCTCAAGTACTGACGCAAAACAGTAGTGAGAGAAGCCATGTGAGAATGCTTTTTTATTATTTAATGCCAATAGGATCTTTGAGAAAAGCATTTTTTCCCACATTTCAAATAAACTACATGAAATTTTTGAGTCATGAATTGATTCTTCAAAAACATAAATTTTTCACCACCCTGTTCTTATTGCCACAAATTCTTATTATTTTTAATTCAATGAACACATCTTAACAGTAATTCACATTTGAATAAACTGGTCAAGAACCATGGTCTCAGATTTAGCAGTGCTGAGCCTCATCCTAGCCGCTTCACACCGCCCCAAATGCATGCTGGAGGTCCTGGTATTGTGCTTCCATGTATTCATATATTATTTACAAACAAAAACAAAAAAACAATCTCCAAACTGTCTCCAAACTCTCACTGACCACAACTCTCCATCAAACATTAACATTTTGAAAGAAGCCTGAGGGGTTCATATCAACAGTCAGAACTCGCATCAATGTCTAAACCACTTTCTGAATAAGTCATGTGCTATAGCCGGGTGGCGAGGCTTCAGACGTCATCATTTTCAGCTCCTCCCCTAAATGAAGGAAGCCTTGATACACATATCACCTCCATTACTTGGCAAGCTCCTTGATACAGAACGTCACATGACTACTAGCAGTTCCTGACACATTTTACAACATGAGAACATTTAACCATCCTCAATGTTGTGTATGCTGCTTTCTCGATGTGCGAACAATTGCAAAAAATGGACTTGTATGGGGAAAAAGCATACCTAATATCAGCAAATCTTAATTAAGAATAAGCTCCCATAAGGGATAATATGTGCATTTTCTTTTCTTTCTTTTAATTTCTTTTAGATGTCTATTTCCCCCCCAGAAAATCAGGATGCCTGCATCTTTTTTAAAGTTCCCCATTGTCATGGGAATACAAATGGGGCGCAGACATATACAAAACTAAATGTCAGCACTGCTCCAGTGGGTATATTAATCATATGTTGTAAGAGTCCTGGATCAGAAAGGTGTGCGTGAGACCCAATTCAGACAAGTTTAAAGTTAATGGTTAAAAGAAAATTCTATTCAAGGGTGCTGCTCATATCTTTCTCTTTATAAAAAATGAACAGCTTTGTTTTCTTTGTGCTTGTAAAGTACAAAGAGAGATGCAACAAAAGCACAGACAAAGTAATCCACTTTAATCTTCCAGTTTTTGGTGAAAGTAGCACAGCAGGGAAGAAAGAGCACCACAAATTCACTCCCTTTGGTCTGATCTGTAAGTGACAGACAATTTGTATTTTGTGCCATTGGTAAAGGGATTAGGGGCCATGATTTATGCTCGAAAGACATTTATCGTTCAAAAGCAAATGAGTTTCTTTTCTCACAGGAACAAAGGGGGACTGCCTTGCACCTCCCTTAATCTCTGGGAACAAAAAGCTCACCAAACGGGAACTCGGGCTCCATGTAACTCAGAGTCTGATGAAGCCATTCTACCTCATTGTAAGTTTACCTTAATTTTTAAAGACTTTTCTTTCACACATCACTTTTTAAAACTAGTGGTAAGTCAAATAAATGTTGTCACACGAATCTAAAAAGTTACTTTCTGTGATTTGTTGTTGTCTTGACAGAAAATCTGAGAATTAAATCAAGACTCAACCCTTAAAATGTTTTGAACATTTGCAGAAACCAAGATTAAAAGTGGAGTGCTTTCTTTTGTTTTTCTTTGCTCTCCACAAAGCTTGGAGGAGGCTGTAGGCTGATGGTGCCTTTCCTTTCTTTAAAATAGGCAGCTGCCAAAAAAGAAGAAGGGGGAGAAAAAAAAGAAAAGAACCCGTCAACTGTTTACTACTGTCCACTTTGAAAATGATTTGTTGGAATTGGTTCCTGATACAGCTCTGGGATATTCTGTCTTAAACATTCTAGATTGAAAAAAGAAAGAAATTCTTTCTTTCCATCATTTAGTACTGCCAACACTGACAATAACATACTGAAACTTCTTTTTAAACCTTGCTTCAATAACATCAGACTGGCAAGCTTGATTGGAATGAATCCTGTGTACTGCACATTAGGTTTTTCTTTTCTTTTTTTTTTTTTACAGTCATCAGAGGTTTGTCCATAAACTTGATGAGCTCAAGGGAACATCAGAGTCAAAGAAGTCAATATGATTGGCATGACTTTGAACCTTGGTGGTAGGGCTTGGCAATGAAACCAGGTTTGTGTGTGTGTTGAGTGGGGTGGTGGGAGGTGGAGTAGTGTACTTGGCTGTTAACACATGGCACAGGACTCAGCTGGGGAGATTAATGGTTGTGACTGCATCAGCGCAGTGACTAGGGATCAGAGGATGTAATTGGGTTGGGCCCAAATATGCATATTTTTGACAGCTGCTCATAGCGGGAGCTAATCACACATTCTCATCTTCGTTGTGCTTCCAGTTGTGCACCATCTCAGGTAAAGACACTTGAATGTCCGTTGCGCCACAAAAACCATTTTGAAACTCATAATTTATCTTCCTGATATTTTTAAAAAGTTGGCCCCATTTCCTTTTATCCACTTCAAAAGTCTATCCAATAATAAATAAACAATGTGTTTACCTTTTATATAATTTAAACACCAATTCTACAGTCACAAAAACAACTGCCACTGCTTCCAGATTGCATCGCGCCGATTTTTTTGAAAATTGTTGGCTGTGTCATGAATGTAGATGGGGCAGTCAGGTGGCAATCAGTCAGGCAGGGATGATGCCATTACAAAATCAGGTAACAGCTGGGCAGGGGCGTGGCAGCCGGATCGTCGGCTGGCAGCAGCTCTTGTTGGACGATGTGTACATTTCTCCACACGACGGACGTACATCACGTATACATCAAATGCCACCGGCCGCCAGCCATCTCGTATCCTGGGGGTAAATAAAAAGCCGGGCATTCTGCACCACTGGTCAATCGCAACTCTGATTTCTCCTTGCCTTTCTTGTGCGCGTTGCTCTTCCTCTATGAGTGGTCCAGCAAGCACAATGTGCTGTCTTCGTCATATTATTCCTAGCATCAACTGCAATTTGTCGAGACGCAGGTCTCGCAATCAGTATGGTGACATCAACACCATGATGAGTTTTGTGAAGCATCAATGCCCATGTCACCAGCCCTCGTTGAGTGCCCGCACTGCTACTGTATGATTTCTATCAATCAGATGGTGGAAGTGGGACGGTGGCAAGGGGGTGGTTGCTACCATAGATATATATATTACTGGATGGTGCATCTCTGACATCACCCATTGACTTCTACAGTCCCCTACTTGAAGCCTAAATTGTCAGCTCATGGGCTTGGCCATATTGGCTGGAGTTAACCCAGCCGAACTCGGATGTTCCAAATATAGTGAAAAGAGTTAAGGACCGGATTAAGTTATTTTTTCCCCTTTCGTTTATGTCCACGGTCACTCCAAGCTAACGCTAACCGCTTTAACTAAAGTCTCCAGCAAGGCAAGGTGTACTAATATTTACATCATGAATCTTCATTGGTAAGTACTTGATATCCTACACATAATATGTAAAGATTTTAAAGTATAACGGTGCTAGTGACACTTATATAAAAACATGTTTAGTAAGAACACCATCCTACAACTCATTACAAGTTTAAAATATGTTTTATTTCTGTGGTCCTAATATGTCATATAAAAATACACTATCTTATTGTAGCCTTTATATACATTTTTAAACAAACAATACATCATAACAGTAATAAATAAATGTGTGCAACATCTTTTTTTGTTCTCTCTAATGTTAAATTAAACTGTTGGCATATGATCATATAAAATGTTATGATTACAAAGTAAAGAGTTTTTTCTTTTTACCCCTTATTTGAGTTGAACCTATTCAACCCTTTAGACCTGAGCTAATATTTGAGTTCACCCTCTACACACACAGTCACAGGGCCCCCAGTTAAGCAGAATGCTGCTCTGCTGCTGACAATCCAAAAGTAAATACTAAAATGTTCTTTCCAAGACAAACTTATTTTCTTAAAATATTTTTTCAAAATATATTTATATGTATCTTGAGAACAACATTACACGTTTTCCATTGTGCATTTTTACCACATCTTTGCAAAAACAGCACTATGAAAATTTATTGACTAAAATCTTTTTTAGATTTTTTTTTATACTTACAGTCTGGATTATTGGTGATGGGCCTGTCTGTCGGGCATCAGAAAGTAAAGCTTAACAGAACCATCACAGCGACTTTGGCCCAGCAGGGATTCACATGTCCTGGTTCGGCTGGGTGGACCGGACTTTTTAAGCCCATAAGGCAGAAGAGCTTCTGATTAATGGCCGATGTCAGCAGTCTGAAACTGGTCACCAGGCCAAAAGGGGACGTCCAGCAGCTGCGCGGTGCTCACCTAGGCACTGATTTTTTTTATTTCTTACTAAAAAAAAATTCAGTGGATACAAATGTACTCTCTAAGATAATGTATGAACTTTTAATATGTCAAAAATACAGTTTTATCATAGCTGATCTTTTGTAACCATGAGACAGAAAGTTTTTCCTTTCTACTTTATGTTAAATTTCAATTATTTTTCACTCGACATGATTGAAAAGCCATGCCATCACAGCTTTGCTCTGTGGCAGACAGCCATCATGTCAGGTGATTGTTCAAAAAGGTCCTTACTGTCATGGTGCTTCTGGCAGCTCTCCTCCCCCGCCCCTCTCTGCTCTGTTCCTGATCATCAGCTGTGGACACTCAGCTCATCTTCATACAGACCTTCTTACGGAGATCCAGATCCAGCATTCATCGCCAGTTCGTTGCTCCTGGTTCATGGTGCCTAGTCTGGGCATCCATGTATCATGTTCCCAATGGCACTCGTTAATCTTATACTTACACATATCCTCCAGGAAACCACATCCACGAGTGTCCACCTGGTTCCAGCTCCACCAAAGCTCTTCCAACGCCACGTCTGCTGTTTAACGGCGTCCATGTCTGCCCATTCTCTGCCGAGTCCTTCCAGCCCCGCCACAGCTGAGCACCCCGTTCCTCATCGCTCCGCACTTCCACTGGACTCCACCTCACCAGTCTTCATTGGAAATACATCCAGGAAAAATAAATGTTCTAATTTACATTCTCGTTCTCCTGTGTTCCTTCTGGGTTCCGGCGTTTGGGTCTGTCTCGTTTACGGAATCATGACACTTACTTGAAGGATAAAATGTACTGAATTGTCAGTGGTTAATGCTTTTGATGTTTTGAACACTTGAATCTGTTTGAAAATAAAAACATATTGTACAGACCTGACTTTCACCCAATTTTCCTTTTGTTTTACTTGGATTCGAAAACACAATTGTGAGTAAACAGTAGAGACTGGTCACTCAAATTTAAGCTTTCTTTTTTTATTTGAATCACACACTTCACCAGGAGTCTTTCACAGATTCCACAATTAAACATTTTTCTGCCTTAAAAATGTTGAATTGTCTCGGTTTATAAACCACTGACCACTAGACACAGGCCCAAAGAGGAACATATGAGACAACACGTAAAAATTAAAATCACAAGGCATTAAGCAGCCAAATAAGCAAACTGTGAAAAACTAAATGTGTAAGCCTTGTGCTATCCTAGGCACTTGGAGGAGGAGTTGGGTCATCTAGATCCACTAGAAGTGCGCTGAACCTTTTTTCTTCAATGATTTGTGAACCTCACTGGTGTCCATGGATTACATGAAATCTTTCCACCTTTATCCACCTTTGTCATGGTAGGGAGAACACGTCAATGCAAGGGTGGGGTCATCTAAGATAGCACAAGGGTTAAATCAAAGAAAGTGTCTGTATTTGACACTTTCTTGGAACACTGTTTTTGAAATACGTGCGGCCAGCCTCGCCTTTATTTGGCCTCAAGGATTTAGAGCAAGGGTTAAGGTTGAGATTGCGGTTGTACTTAGGGTTAAAGTTCCTGAGTGCGACTGCTTCTGCTGCTCACTGCTCCTCCAGGGGATGGATCATATGCGGACAACACATTTCACACACTTAGCACGTGACAGATAATGGGATAATGGGAATTAATTCTAAATACGTGCGGCGAACAACAAAAATGCCTCCTTAAATGCACTTAAAATACGTGCAGGCAATGCAGCAATGCACATCTTGGCTGCACGTATTACGTGGGGCAAACATGAATTTTCCATCAATTTTTGTGCTGGTCGTAAATACGTGCGTATAGCCTCAGCCTAAATTAAAATAAAATAGCTGCTTAAAATAAATGTCCTGTTGTATAGTACACTGAAAGTTTTCTGTATGTGTTCATAGTTTTACTTTAAAAATCCGGATCATCCGTGTGATGTCAGTCACTGTACATGAAGAGATTCTGGTGTTACTGTAGCATATCTGAATCCTGTCCTTATATATTATGACCTTAATAAAATAAAATAACAAAAACGAATATAATGAGAAATGTTTACATATTAAAAATCAACGAAATTAATGTAGATATGTTTTGCTAATAATTAAATCAAAATTACTGCAAATAACTGAAAATCACAAAATACAGTATGCCTAAATTGGGTTAAATATAAAGTCCTTTTTTTAGTACCTACTGGAACAGATAACAAAAGGACTCCCAGAGAGCGTGTAGAACAGTTTACAGCCCAATAGCAGAACACAAACTAAAATATAGCGTTGATGCAATGCAATGACTTAAGACTTCCTGATTAAGAATTAAAGCTGGTGTGTGACTTCTAAATTAAATTAATCTGAAACTCTGACTTGAAAAACAATGCTCTTTTTTTGACATGAAAAAGCCTCAACACTTGCTAAAGGCACGTTTAACCTTTTTGGCATGCTGTGTTAACACTGAACTGCTACCACCAAATAGTAGCGCATGTACTCACAGTTAGAAGATGCTTTGTGCAAAATGTCAAAGTGGTGTAAATCTCACAAATCTTACTCCAGGGGTTTTATTTGACAGCTCTATAACGAAAGCCTTAGTGTCATAGTGTCATCTAATTCCGGACGAGCAAAAAGCGCAATTAATAATTTCTCCTCCATGATCACTTTTTCAAACAGCTTGCACTTTTGGGAATTAAAAAGAGACACCATCTATGTGTCACTACCAAATATGAGTCCCTGATAGGTCAAAGTTCAACTGGTTTGACTTTCAATCAATCAATGGTTGCACATTTTGTACATTAACCCTTGTGCTAGCTTAGATGACCCCACCCTCACATTGACATGTTCTCCCTATGACAAAGGTGGATAATGTTGGAAAGATTTCATGTAATCCATGGACACCAGTGAAGATCACAAATCATTGAAGTAAAAAGGTTCAGCACACGGTCTAGTGGGTCTAGATGACCCAACTCCCGATGGTAAAGTGCCTAGGATAACACAAGGGTTACGCCCAAAAATTGACTCAAAAACGTAGTTTTGAAGATGGCAGCCTGAAATGTGCTTATATTCATTTTTACATAAACTTTTAATTGGAAGTGGTTTGTAAGGGTTGGGGGGGCTGGAAAGCAGGTAGGACCCAGACGCAGAGACAGAGGCACACGGTTCCAAGGCAAGGTGTTTAATCACAAACAAAAAGCGCTGCAGAGCAGGATAACAAAACTAAACTTACTGTGGCAAAGCATGAAACATGGCATGAAGGGAGTCAGGAACAAAGAGACCTTAAAGACGTTAGTGACGTTAATGGACCAGCACAAGAGGAAGGGAGAGACGAGACTTAAATACAGACAGGGCAGACAAGACACAGGTGAACAAGATCAGGACAGATAGGGACAAGGAAGTAAAACTCAGGAACATGACAAAACAGAACACCTTTCAAAATAAAACAGGAAACAGAACCAAACATGACAGAACAAGAAATAAAGCAAAAACCAAGACAAAAGAAACCCAAACCATGACATGGTTGCTTGAATTCTGCGTTGCCAAGGCCAGTGTGAACGTATTATTAGGTGCAGTGTTACTCAATACCTTCCACCAATTTTCTGACTTTATCCCCAAGTTCAAGTTTACCCAAACGATGTGGCATGCAACAGGTAAAACAAGCTTCAGTAATCATCCATCTTTTTTCCATTCTTGCTTAATCCTGTTAAGGGTTACTGGGTTGCTGGAGATAACCCAGCTACAGTCAGACAAAAGTGAATGACACCCGGAGAGTTTGTTAGTCCTTTGCAGGGCCCCACAGAGAGATATGCAACCACACAGACTCACATTTACATCTAAGTACAATTTACAATCGGCAATTAACCTATGAAGCATGTTTTTAAAATGTGGGAGGAAGTCGGAGTGCCCAGAGAAAACCCACGCATGCAGAGGGAAGAACATGCAATCTCCACACAGAAGATCCAGCTGGGATTTAAACCATGCTGTGAAGTGAGAGTACTAACCACTACTGTGAGCTGCATTATATAATTTATTAGACAACATTGTTTCACTTTAAAAATTCTAACTCAGAGTCCCTACCTAACACTGCTAATTTAATGTTTAGTTATGAATTGTTTGCTTGGTAAATCTTGGTCTATTTTTCTATTTTCTAGCTTGAATGGCAACCACCCAACTTGCACCCCCACCACAAACAAGTTTGATGAGGAGCATTTGTCATCCCCAAGTTTGTTTGGGGATAAATACTGAGATGGCAACGTGCTTGGTCCTCAGCAAACAAACTGAGAGTCCAAATTCTGTCAGTAAGAACAAAAGGAAAAAAACTTTTTCTGCTTATGTGTGCGTGTGCAGTATATCATATACATACGCCCGGAACACAAATGCATCCTTTCTGATGCTGGAAATACTTGTTGTCTTTATTTTGGCCAGAATCAGAGGCAGAGGATAGCTCTAAATGTTTTAAAATCTCCCTAAATTGCATAAAAAACACGAGTTTGAAAATCAAAATTAAATGTATGGGTTATTTAAATGCATTTTTAGTTAGATAAGCAATAAAATCAATATTTTAAACAAAATTCAATCTTTCATCTATACTTAAAATGAAGAACATTTTGTCGTCACCGCAGTAACAAAAAAAACAACAAAATTGCACAAGCTACAAACTGGAGTGGTTCATTTTTCAGCCTTGTTGAAGGTTACGATAGGGAAAAAAAGTATATTTTTGCTGTATGATAATACCAATGGAAAGAAGTAACACTTCCTTACACGCACAATACAATATTTATTGGAATGGTATTGGAATAGTTTCACCATGTACATACCATCATGTTAATCTCGTTTCTCCTCCTATTCTCCAAATGATGTACCAATTTTTGTATTTTTTTATGTCTATAATTGACATTAATTTAAAACAAGAAGTCATGGCCCCCTGCTCCCCTAACCAACTGCACTTGCGTTTTTCTGTTGTAATTCTTTTCAGGTAAACAGCAATCTTAAAACAGAAATTTAAAAGATAAGTAAATATGTACGAAAAAGTAAGGAGTTAGGAGAGGCTAAAAATAGATTTTCCCTATCCCTGAGGTCAGTATCTCGACTAACCTTCAATGAACAAGTATTATTATTTAGAATAATTCTGAATAGGAATACCTTTAGGCACTCTTGTGACCAGGGGCCTCATGTATAAAACTTTGCGTAGGATTTGCGTCAGAAATGGCGTACGGATGAAACATAGGACGTGCGTACGCACAGAAATATTCGGATTTATAAAACCGTGCGCACGCACATCCTACGCATCTTTCCCTTAATAAATCACAACCGATTCTAAATGCAGCACAGCTTTTTGCGGCTTCATGACACGCCCATATTTGCCCATAAATAGTCCGTGAAACGCCCACAAATGAATATTCATTGATTGCGAAACCATGGCACACACAGAGAGGAAATCAAAAAAACGTATCTTCACTCAATGTGAAGTAGAAGTTATCGTTGGCGAGGTGGAAAAGAGGAGAAAAATGTTGTTTGGAGGGCACAGTGTGGGCATTACTAATGCCAAAAAGGCACACAACCTCACAACCATCCGAAGTTGTGAGGCTACAGCGCTCCATCGGGGGGGGGGGGACCGGAGCGCCAGATGCATGCGCCCGCAGAGGTCCAAAAGGACGGCTCGATGAAGTCAGAACCGGCTCATAAGCTACTGGTCCTCTTTTGCCAGCAAGTCTTGTTGCTGTCTAAAAATGCGTTCACTCCGAATTCTTCCATTTACCACATCTTCTATTAAGAGCGCAAGATCAGCCATTGTGCGTCATTCCGCATTGTGATGGGGCATTTTATTTCCATCCATTTAATTACATCTGACAAGCTACAGATGTCGGTAATAATCCACGTGGAAATGGGAAATTGTTCAGCGCAAATGTAATTTCTTGTTGCTTTCTGAATGGTTAAGACATACGCCATACAATGTTTTTTCAAAAATAAAACAAACTAAAGGCATATGCATGAATACCATAATTCCATAGCTTATGAAGAAATGTTTTAATATGAAGACAAATTTCCCCAGTGGACAATTAGTACATCTGTCCGTCCATCCGCACGCCCGCACCTATCTGCTCCGCCAGACGGACACATTGACGAGAATATCAGGTTTGTACCTTATTTCGTTCTGTTAACTATATTATTTATGAGGATGAATTGCACAACATGCCAATATTGCAGAACATATTTCACTTTTCTTTTTGCAAATATGTGTTCATTTGAATTTCTGTTGTAATTTTCGTTTGATTTTTTTTGTTTGTTTCACTGCTGATCGATCAAACGGGTGTTCTTGTAGGCTGTTAATTGTAAGACTTGCTTTGTTAAGTCTTCATGTTATTTATGAGAGGCAGTATTGTCATTTTCACTTTCACGTGTTTCTTCCATCTGCCGACGGTGTCGCCGTTTCTCATTTCACCGTTTTTGTGCGTACGCCTGGGTCAGAGCTTGCGTGAAGGGCCGCACATTTTCCCGTCAAGTTTGCTTTTTATAAATCTCAACTATTGCGTAGAGAGTGGCGTACGCCTTCTTTTGTGCGTACGCAACGTTTATAAATGAGGCCCCAGGTCATTTGACTGCAAGATGGCAATTGATGTAACAATCAAAATTATCACAAACATTGTTTGGGGTCATTTAATTGTAATTTTTCTTTGCACGCAAAGATCCTCTGTGAGATCAATCCCCCGGGTGATTGATCTCCTTGTCTTCACCTAAATCCACCTCTGCATCCCAGTGCCACCAAAAAAACAAAAAACAAAAAAATAGATAAAAACATTGCGGTACATTTAAATGTGGAATTTTAAGAAAAAGATGTACATATTGATGTACATATATATTGTAGTAAAGAGCAAAAAAGTATGCTTTTGTTTTGTTTTTTAATTGGTCAAATTATTAATGTCAGACACTTGGGAGATTAAGGGTTTGAATTCCCATTGAAGCAGTGGTGAAGTCTAAAAATGAAACCAGATGCCTTGTTTGCTAGATGTTCACCTTCAAGGGTTCAGTCCAGATAAGTTTCTGAATGCAAGTCATTGCAAGACATTCAGTGATGGCTCAAATATGAAAAAAAAAAAAAACAACAACAACAAAGTAATGTGAATTTAATTCAATTTAAAAAGCTAAGGTTATTATTAAGCAAGGTTATAATTTCCGATCTTAAAAATAATGTACATTCTTCAAACTGGGTGAGTGTGTTTTGCTAAACGGATGTAAATTTTACTGTTGACCAACCTTTCATTTATTCTAGTAGAGGCTATGTTGGTCTGTGGTTTGATGATAAGATCATTTGTTCTGGGCAAATATTATTAAAGGCTAGAAATAAGCTTTATCTCAGAAAAAAAACACGTGAACTGAGCTGGTCCTGCTCTTTTGGCATTGTCATGCTCTTTTAATTTCAGCAAAGTCCCCACTATGATCCTAGCTGTAACAAGAAAGAAATCATGTAAATTTATTGGTGACATTGAGATGGCTCTTTGCTATTCAAATGAGGCTTGCCTCATCAGACGCTAAACAGTACTTCACATTGGCTTGTAGCAGTAACCTCCCCACAAACAGCTGTGACCCCATGCAGGAAGTCAGACATCCCACTTCCTGTGGCAAGCTGTGCCACTGGCTTTCTTAACTGTGGATGGCTTCCTAATTGGTGTCCTCTCACCTCTTTACTTTGAGATACTCCTGCCTGACAGGTCCTGCCAGCAGGAGGATATGTCCTTGGGGAAAAAAAAAGTCAGATCTGAGAAAGTGCCAGAACACAAGATTTTCAAAAATGTCCCTCAAAGTCTTTTCAGAAAGTAAACTCAAGGGGAGTTTTATCAGACATAAAACATAAAGTAAAGAAAAAAAATCAGCTGAACGTGTCACGACCTGCTTGATATTGAAGCGAATTAGATGCTTAGAGAAGGTTTTCATTGTATGAGCTGAGTGGATGTGAATTTAAAAGATGCCTTCAGTCAGTTGAAAAGCTGGTTATGCAATGTGGATTGTTTATTGATAAAACTATTCCAAGGATTCAACAAACTGAACCCTATATGTAAAGGACTTAACTATGATGAAGGTTGTTTTTTTTTTATTTTTGTCTTTTCATTCTCCCTTCTTGAAAGCACGTAGCTCAGTGGTTCAATCTGTGACACTAAATAACTAATTTTTAAAATCCAAGTTGATATGTTGAATTTTTGGTAGAAAAATGAATGTGAAAAAAAAAAAATCAAAGAAAGGTTATTCATTCACGTCGCAGGATCAATAAAATGGTCTGAACAAAATAAAGTAAAACATTTTATCATAGATATCAAGACTTTTCCATAGCTTAAAATTACTGTCTGACCACCAAAAAAGCCTTTTCTAGACAACGTCTACACTATTTGATGGAAAATTATAGAAAAAATATTTTTCAATGTTTCATTTTTTTAAATCAAAAACTAACAATGCAAAGTAAAATCCCTTCTGAGGACAGACAAGTCTATGATTTTCTCCTTTTCTACTTAACTCTGTAAAATTGCCATGTATAAATTTTTCCCTCCAACAACATATTCATCTATGAAGACAGTTAAACCAAAGGCCTCAAGAACCACTTGAGGTTAGGAGTCTTGACCGAGGAGCCTTTGAATGTAAACCAGGCGGTTCAGAACTGAGCCAGCACTGTTGAAATTGACAGGCAACCATGTCTTTCACCACAGTTACAGTTGCACAGCTTCCATTCTATTTTGGCCTCTGCTGATAATTGCATTGGACTTTCGGAACCCCGAAATGCATGTTCACGTAGCCTTACATAGACTTTTCATTGAAAGTGGTCGCCTGAATGCATCAAGGGCGGTGTGATTGTTGCTACAGAATGTTGGTCAGACATAAATACAAAAAAGTTCTTATAAAAAATGGACCAGGCTGGAGTTTAGTCTCCTTCAGAGCTCTACCTTTGTGTTTCTTTTAATGAGTTGCTTTTGCTCTTTTTATATACTTTATTATTATTTTTTTCCTTTGCTGTATTCAACACTATTTTCCACTGAAACCTTATGACTATGGGGACAAGGATTATATCTTATCTTCTTATTGACAAAACCTAATATTGAAAGTGAAATTTCTGCAACCAGCACTGAATTCTCCATAGGTAGAGATACTGCAGTAAGGTAATAAAATTGCAGAGTCCAGAGTGTAGAACATACAGTATTGCTGATATCCATGCTTTTGATATTGAGTGCACTTGCTGTGCTTTCAAACTTTATCTGATGGGGCACAGAAGGAAGGGAGCACTATCTGTATTGTTAAAGCCAAACCCTGTGGGCATCAAACATGGAAATGTCAGGGTTGGGCTAAATTCCAAGGATAAATTATTCAAACAGGCCCAGTAAATGCTGTGCATCAGGTCACATGCAGGTCTCACAAGCGAAGGAGCCTCTGACAGGGAGGAGCACACAATCAGTCTCTGACTCCCTGTTAGAAAGAGGGGCGCCATCACTGACACAGCTGTTCAAGTAAGCGGGTGCAGTGACCCGCTCAGTAAACAATAAACAAGTGTAAAGAATATGCACAAAAAAAAATCTGTGCTCGATGCTGAGTCGGATTTACTGAGACAGCAGGCTCACCTTGGAAGGTGATGAAGTGAGATGAGAGAGACATGCCAAGTCGAACGCACTGATGTCATTGTAGATTCAAGAAAGCGTTTCATCACGTTGATGCACTTGCTGCTCTGCAACATTATGACAGGACTTTTTGCCCCTCACCAGTCGGTTGACAGAAAAACAATTTTTTGTCACTTGAAACTCAATGTTTTTGAATTTGTTCCAATAAAAGATAACATCTACATTTATTGTTTTCTCTCAGTTTAGATAACAAAGATGATGATTGCAGGAAAAAAGATAAAAAAAGGCCTTTGAAATTCAACATGTGCTTGATCTATCATCTAGACAACAGAAGGCAGAGTTTTATCTGTATTTTCATTTGCTGGCTCAGCTGAGTACCAACAACGTAAGTAAAAAAAGAAAAAAAAAGACCCACAGAGACAAAAAAAGGACATGCAAAATTGCATTGGTTCCAAACCTGTAGGGCTTTCAAATTGTGCAGACAGCAGTCCAACTTAGCAGAACAATCCAGATTTAGTCCAAAACGAGCTCCACCATCCTCCCTGTAATTGAAAGAAGAGCATTTGAAACAAATGAGTAGAGAATGATAGAGATTTCCCCAACACAGCACGGACCTTTAATTATTTCTCTGAAGCTAATGCTGCGTTAACACTGAATGCAATTCATGCATTAAATCATGCATCCTAGCTGAGACAAACCTGGTGCTGGAAGATTGTCCAAAAATGTCTCCGCAAACCTGACGCTCCCACCGCGTGTGGAAGGAGCTACTGTGCAAGGTTTGTAGCCTCGTCATGGAAACATGAAAGTTTTGACTGTTTACATCCATTTCTCATAATACATGAAAGACATGGATAATATTGAGATTTTATTTATTTTGAAGAGTTCTACGGTAGAAAAGCATCAGTATTTTCAAATCTCCATGTCTGAGTTCATAAGATCATTCAGAGTCTCTTCCAGTATTGTGAGCCTCACCATAGGCTGCAGGAGCTGCCTCTAAATGACGCCGATACTTCTGTGTGTCTGTAACAATTTGATGACTTGCTGCCCTGCATTACTACGAGCTGGAAAAGTTAAGAATAAAATTAAATGACCTTTTTATTATTGTCTCCATATAAATAGGAAAAATATGATAAAAGTTCACCTTATTATTCTACTAACTTATTGTACAGTAAAGTCTGTCCAATACTAGAGGGTTTCAGCTTTTTTCTTCTCGCTCAGGTGTTTGATAGGACAAGTGAAAACACTAAATAATGAATAAAGTTCAGTAAGAGAACAATCAGATTCTTCTCCATGTCAGTTTTGGACTGCACCCACTGATCCCATTATTAACACATCATGGGCGAAAGCGGAATTTCTGTTTGGCTGATATGACAAAAATCATTTATTTAAGTTCATATTATTTTATTGTAAAACCATTGCACCACGTAACCCTTGTGCTATCCTAGGCACTTTATCATTGATAGTTGGGTCATCTAGACCCACTAGACAGTGCCCTGAACCTTTTTTTCTTCAATGATTTGTGATCTTCACCGGTGTCCATGGATTACATGAAATCTTTCCACCTTTATCCACCTTTGTCTTGGTAGGGAGAACACGTCAATGTAAGGGTGGGGTCATCTAAGATAGCACAAGGCTGCCCCGAGATCACCATGCTGCACCCGATGCCCAAATCGCAGAACCTTAGTTTAACATTGAAACTGGCCACCCTGATGCACAAATTGCGTTCGGTGTGAATTGAGCCATAGTTCAGTGTACTGCTGATAAAAGACATATATTTACATTTCTATGACAATGAGCTGTAAATGAGTAAATACAAGTACACAATAAATTCTTCCTTATCATAAATAAACCAGGCCGACAAAACCTCCCTGTTACTAGAATGTCCAACCGGTAAGGGTCCCATGGGAGACCCTGGACAAACTGGAAAAATGATATTCTTGGTTGACCTTAAAACATCAATGGAAGACCTGGAGGAAGTAACCATGAGCAGGAAAAGTTTAGACATCCTTTCTCATGGTGCTGGCCCTATTCTCAAACCCCAAATCCTTATAATTTTCTTTAAAAACAACTGAATTAGTCTTTTTACATGCAAAATTATTATTTATATAAAAATGATTGAGTTTGTGGTCTCACTCATCACACATTTGTACTGCCTTCACTGGCCCACTCTTAATCACATCAAGTGAGAGAGAGGAGGGGAGGATCCATATTTGGAGGTGATTATCCTTTGAAATGCCTCAAACTTTTAATAATAAAAAGAAGAATAATTGCTACTTTATTGATCCTGCAATGGGGAAATTCTTCTCCGCATTTTGACCCATCCCCTGGGGGAGCGGTGAGCTGCAGCCTAACTGCGCTCAGGAGGCAGTAGCGTTAAGGGCCTTGCCTAAGGGCCCTCACTGGGTGATGTTCATTGCTTGCCATTGATATGGTAATTGACCCAGTACCATTGTTTGTCCCCCTCCGGGAAACGACCCCTGGATTCCTCCATTGTAGCCTCTCACCCTTAGCCTCTCACCCTACCAACCGAGCTACCCAGCCGGTTTAGATGCTTTACTTATGTTAATAAGCTCACAATAATATTTGTTGTAATAATAATGATAGAAATAAAAATAAGGTTATTTTCCTTCTCCGGGAATATGCCCATCCACTGTCCCTGTCTTTTTGTTAAAATTGAGCACAATGAAAGAGTGACTAATTGAACCTGATTTATTTCAAAAGGAATGGGGAAAAAAATGTCTTCAAACTCCTTTTCTTTCAAAAACAGACTGGTGTATTTCTCCCGCATCGCTCTGTTGCAGTGACGAGGAAACCAATGCTGACCTTCATTTAGACAAAAGAATGACAATACCACAGGGAGATAAGAGAGTGAGGGGGGAAACAGACAAAAGGAAAATCAATAGCTCATTTTCAGCTTTTTTGTATAGGGATTCTGATGTTTGCTGAGATAAAGGGCGACTAGCCTCAGAGATCTCTTGCAACCTCTCGGCTTGAACAACCATGAAATTGCCATTGTGTCCGCAGCAATTTAAAAGTAAGGAATCAGATTTTGCCTTGTAGCCTTTAAAGTGTCTTATGGAAATGGGCTTTTCTATGCATTTCTATGGAGTTTTCTAATTCTCTTACGAGAATGATGCACAGTGAAAAAGGTTATTTTATTTTTATGCATACATTAAACAGATAACAGCATCGCCAAAAGTGAAAAAAATGAACTGAAAAAGACATTTACAAGAAATAATGCATTGACCCTTTTGGTGTTTGTCAGTTGTCAGTACATTATCAAAAATGCATGAGGCAAAACATCAGATAAATTGAAAACAGCGTGATGGTATGGGCCAACAAATGCCTATTTTCTTTCTTGCAACATAAGTGGTTATGAGAAATCAATGTAGCAAAGCTATGGACTCCACTGCATGGAAGAAAGCAACTTCACTCTGGGTATAGTTCTTCCTCTTAGTAAAACATAAACAACGATCAAGAATATATTTTAAAATCTCTAAAATTTAAGAAAAAAATATGTCTTTATCTGTCATTCCCACCAGATATATGGTTCTCTAAACTTATGATGAGGACAAATCCACAATTGTACCACAAGGTTTAGTGTTTGGGTTCCTTATGTTTGTTATAAAGCTTCCTCCCCATGGGATTTCATGTCAAAGCAGCTATGCAGACTGACTCTAAACTCATCATTCCTGGCAAATAAAATCACAGATCTGGTAAAGACATCATGTCTGATTCTCTGACATTTATACAGGAATGAAGGAACATGACCTTCAATCAAACCCAGCCAAGGCTGAGCTCCTGTTTTTTTGTGGACAAACGTATCAACTACATGTTTTGGGAAGAGTCTGGGTTGTCCCTCCTGTTTTAACAAGCTGGTGAAATATGAGGCTAAGCTTAGATTTTCTTAAGGAAATGTTGTCGGCTCATCTATGTACACATGATTTTAGAGATTGTTGTCCTGTGGGTCCTGCATGCTTGTGGGCTCATCTTTGGTGAGGTGGCAGAGCCATGACAACATATCAACAACATTTCAAACTCCCTGACTGTTACTTTAAAAGATTGAACTCACATCTACTGCTCATACTGTTATGAATGTAAAGTCTAATAAATGCTTTGTTTTCAGTAAGTTGAAGTTTAGCCTCTGGGAGGATCATTTCTCAAAAGACTAGAATTTACTTTTCTACTCTAAAAATATTTTTTTCAAAGTTAAAAGACAAATCTAAATTTGTGAAAATGACAGTTCCTTTTTTATACAATTGCATGTTGTTACAGTCTTGTAGAATAAATGTTACAATCTCTCCTGGCATTGTGTTTTGGGTCATCACAGATCATGATAACTTTTTTTTTAGGGGCGCAATTCAATTTATTTTTTGAGACCATTTACGGTGAAATTTTTGTATTTTGCAACTTGTCATTTACTTGTGTCAATGTTATTTTAAATAAATGTTTGGCATTATGTTATGAATGCTTCACGGTCATTTACATTTTTATTTAGCTCAAAATTAAGTATTTAAAAACGTTTTAAAATCATGTTTGATCCTTATAAGTTCGCTTTTTTTAATTTCTTGTCCCTTTCACAAACAAGATTTAATCATAACCAGTTTTGTCTCTTGTGTCACTAAACAGAGGCTGTTCATCACTGCCACTGGAGAGTTGCCTAGCTGACTCCATGAAGATTTATATTCATATTCATTTACGATATCCCTATTATGAAATAGCTGACTGACACTGAAAGGCTTTAGAAAAAAAAGGCTTTAATTTTTGGGGCTATTAGTTAGGTCCAAAAATAATATTTACCTCTCTAAATTGAAAAAAATTGTGCAGAACGACATGGACCTCCCTGGACCACTTCTATGAAAGCAGAGGTTGATTTAACATAGCTGCTTGGACAAATAGTCATTTCTGATGTGTGTCAGACAGCACATCTACTTAACAGCAAGCCGTGACCAGCATTGTGGTTATCTGGCTAATTATGTTCATACAAGAAACAAGCTGCATCTGTGTTGTGGGTAAATTACAGGCCCCTGACTGTCATTGGGTCTTCCTATTTGCAACTCCAAGTTAATTTGTGGTGCTCATGTAGACTGCTTAGGTTGTTTATTAAAATGAGTTGGTGGCATATTTGTGTAGATCATTGGAGTATGGGTCAATAACTCAGCCTCTATAGAACAATGTTCCACAATGCTATTTTAAGAGGACATTATTCAAGCTTTAATAGTTTGCCTTATTGTTATGGCTTCTTTGGAAAAGAGGTTTATGTAATATTTTCACACAACAAAAAAGCATTGTTTGATTACTGTTATATAACCTGTTTGGTGTGTGGATATTGAAACTGGCTTTTTTTGAATGTAGCTCGATGTGGATTATAACAAACATAAAAACTTTTTTTTAAGGAGTCTCCAACTAAAAAGCATAATATTTGTTATTGTCAAAAAACAAAAACAAAAAAAACTTTTAGAATTCCAACATAAACACACACACATGCACACACACACCCTCTCAAACACACATACACGCACACACATTTTGCAAGGAAGGTGGGACCTGGGACCATCTGTCCCCTGCCTCTTCCCCTCCCTGAGTGAAGTGCAGGCCCCTTACCTTGTGGCCGTGTCCCAGTGCCAGCTTCCTGGGCCGGCCGGTGCTCTCTCATGTGAGGGTTCCTGACCACATCTGGGCAGGGAGTGTTGGCGTCCCTGGGGGGTGGGTTCTGGTCCTTGCTCCTGGCGCTGGGCCTTAAATTTCCAACTTTGTGGCCGAGAGCCTGAGTAGAACCCATGGCCCTAACACCCTTGTGGGCCCTCTTTTCCCGGTTCCCCCCTCTTGGGGCGGGGCGGCGGGCCTACTCGCTCACCTCCCTGGACCAACCGTGGGCAGGCGGATGGCTGCCTGGGTCGCGGGCGGGTCTCCTTGGGGTCCAACAAATACCTGGGGTTGGGGCGGGGGATGCCCAGGAACTCCTGGGGTAAAGTGGTGGGGTGCCTCGTCTGGGGCTGTGGGTGTCCTTCTCCGGTGGGGCCCTGCGTTGGGTTCTCCCGGCGCAGCGGGGGGGCTGCTCTCCTGGTTGGGCTGGGGCAGGCGCTCTCTCTCCCTCCCATTAGCTTCCCTGCTCTCTGGCTCTGGGGCCTTGCGGCGGTCCTGCTGGCCCTGGCCTGGGTGGCGGGCTTGAGTGGCCGAGGCGTGATTGTTGTTCCTACTGGTTCCGTGTGGGCGTTGGGGGATTCGGCTGCCGCTGCTCCTGCGGTGGGGAGTCTTGGGGTGGGAGTGGCTGGGCACTCTCCTCCTTCTTTCACGTTCCACCATCCATTTAGAAAGAACATAAACCTCACCTGAGAGCACAGGTGTTAGCTCACCTTTGCACTAACAGTTTGCATGACTGAATGACTGAAATATTTCACACTAGTTGGTTTTAAGGCATATGTATGCGTGTGAACACTATCTGTTTTGTGTACATGTTGACAGGTGGACATTTTTGCCTTCTTGGGTGTGTTTCTCTTTTGTTGAGTGTGTGTGTGGACAGGCTCCATATGTGTACTACATTTGAACCTTACCATAATGATTAACAACCAGTAAGCATTTGCTTTTATCTTTCTTCATGGTCTTATCCTTCCTCCTATTATCACCCCTACCCCCCCTCTCTCCCTGTCGTCCCCTCTCTTCTTCCCCTCTTTTCTTTTCCGTCGGTCAACTAGGAATTTTCAGACATGATTGAAATTAATAAAGTTTGGCTCAATTACAAAAGGGTTTATCCAGACATACCTTTGGTTTTGTCTGAAGATTAACTCTTACTCTTGTTAAAATAAAATCTGTCAACACAAGAGGCCCTCAGCTCTCATCTGTCTGCCCAGCTGTTGGACAGGACAAGTTAAAAAAAAAAAACTTTTAGAATACTCTGCTTTTGGTACATATTATAGAGGACACTTGTTTTGCTTTTTTTTTTTTTTCTAAAGATAGAATGAGATTATAATGTTTCAAACAGGGCGTTCTGACCACTAAACGAGTTCAATAGCACTTGAAAGAATTATATATATATATATATATATATATACACGAGAATAATGTCGTAAAAGTATGAGGAACAGTCAAGGTTTTATGAGAACACAGTAGTAGAATTATGAGAAAGACAGTTAATAGTTTATGATAATAAAGATATAATTTATAAGTTATGAGTAAGAAATTTACAAGATTAAAATCATACACTTATGAAGCAAAAGGTTGATTACTTATATAAATAGAAACAACAAAAAAGTATTGATATCTTGTTTTAGTACAAGAGACATAGAGCACAATATAAAGGATCACTTCAGCATTGATTTCACAATTTGGGATATACTAAGTCCTTAAAACTATCTTGTTATAAATATAATAAAAATGATTTACAAAGTGGCCCTCTTCAGAACAGATTATGACCCACAAGGTGGATTTCGGCCGGGGCCAGCGGCATTTATGCAAATCAGCAATAATTACAGAGTTAATATTATAGATAAACTAAAGCCTTAAAGCATCACCATAAATAGTGCCTTGATGGATTTGGTCGGCAAGTAATGTAGATGGAGGCTAACAAAGCCAACTTTATTATCACTTTTTTCTTTACTTTTTCCTTTTTCTCTCATAATTTTATGACTTTACACTTGTATATTATTTTTTTTTCAATAAAAGTCCCTAATACTCTGTCATAGACTTCAAATGGACTAAAAACACATTTTTTATAGCATGTGATTAAGAAAGGCTTAGGTTTCCTTTTGTTGTAATTTGAGATGATTTGAGCTTTTATCAGCCTGTTGCTCTGAAAACTAACATTTGTTTGATTCTCTTCAAAATAAATAAATGTTTGGATAAAAAATTATTTTTAAGGAGAAAGTTAAGAAAATTAAATGGGTAACCAGGGAGAACACACTCTCCAACAAATAGGTTGTTTTTATGATGCAGAGTCAAACTCCTCCATGACATCAATTTAAGACAAAAGGCAGCAAAAAAAAAAAAAAAAAGTGAAAGTATGTATTCTGTTGAAAATGTGGTGCAACAGGTTGTTTTGACGCATGTAGTAGGACTTACTCCAGCAAACCACCTGTTGTTTGAGATCATTCCTGACATTGATTGCTTAAGAACTTGAACCAGATAACAGATGCTTCCATCTAACCAGTCTGCTGGGCCACTAATGAATCAAAAAGTCCTTGAATGCTAATTGGCACTGGAGAACTCCCAGTGTGGGCTTTTCTTTTTTCTTTTTTTTAATGCACCTGCACCACAGCAGTTAAATGTTCCTACAGGGGCTGTGTAGCATCTCATTAGGGATTCCATGGCCTGATGGGGAAGGCATTAAGAAAGATGTAATTGAAATAAACTATATAAATGTGCTTGCGTTTGTCCAAGATGTAGACACATTTTCTTTAAAGAATTGTTCCTGTTGGCTTAATTTTCTGTCAGCCAGGAAAGGGAGCGTATCAATGAAAGTGATAGGTGAAATGCAAGAAATCTTTTATCTGAATAAGCAGGATCCTTGTGCCCCCCAAAATTGACTTGCACACATCAGTTGTTGTCTGCTGTGATCAATTACCTCTGATAAAAGTGACAAGGCATCTGCACCTTCACAGCGAAGGATTTCCTGTGCGAGCCCCAACATAAGGAGTGATGGGACGCCTCTGTCAGCAAATCTATCTCTTGAAATTCAAGTCTCTCGACTCCAATACATGCTCAAGCAGCGCCAGAGATGTGACCACAGTGTGGAAGAGAGGTGTCAGTTATTGAATGACCCCTTCTCGTGTTGGTGAAAAAAAAATGAGGTGTCAGAACAAAAGTGGTAATAGACTGGAATACATTACATGATGTGAAGTGTCCACCCAACTGGAACCAATTTGCCCTTTTTCTTTAAAGCTCAGTTGCCAGAGAACAGAGTGAGCACACCTGTGTGTGGTTTAGAGGATTAGGGGACTGAGGGAAAAAAAAAAAAGGGTTCAAAATTATATATTTCTCTCTATTTGTTTTCACTGAAAAAACAAAAAAAAGCAGATCATGTGGGGTGTTCAGATTCACCCGAAATGTTCATTCAGCCTATCACGTTCCATGATGGTGCTGTGCATACAGCCCAAACTGCAAATAGGGGTTGCCAGCTGTCGATGCAATTCAGAAACTATGTATATCCAGCCGTGCTTCATAATTATGTGTTGCACACGTATGCTGTGATACATCTCATAAAGAATTGCTGATTGAGCAGGTGCATTAAAATAATCTCAGGTGATATAATGTATTTGCGGTTTTAAGAACATGTAATTATCTTTTTTTTCATAGCAGCTCTGACAGAAAACTATATTATCTTTGTTCACTTGCTGCTTCTCAGCACGCTTGTGTTGCGTGTTCAAGAACGTGCTATACAGGGATGTGCACAGGATTTTAGAGGGTCAGGGGCTCAAAGTTGAAAAAGGGTAGCAAAAACTAAACTGTAATGCAAATCTTGTGAATCTTGCAGCAGGCTTTTTAATTCCAGACTGCTGAACTTCAAAGAATCTTACAGTGGTTTGAAAAAAAAAAAGAAGACAAACATCTCAAAATCTGATGTGATAAGTGGCTTAAGCTTTCCCTGAAATGGACACAAAAATGAAATATTGCTGCATTTGTGTTTATTAAAGCAGTGTTTTTCAACCTTTTCTGAGCCACGGCACACTTTAACCTTAAAAAAAATCCCGCGGCACACCAGCATCCAAAAATTAAAAAAAAAAGGAGAAACTCTTAGTCTGTATTGATCTACAGCCCCTCCACAATCTCACATGCATTTTTGAGGTAATTGTTGCTGAAAAAGCTTGAAACTGCAGCTGTTTTTTCTAAAAGATGCAATAAAGTTAAGTTAGAAGATTTAAAAACAGTTTGATGTGTGTTCGTTGGTTTCAAGACGTTTAACAACAGATCTCCTTGTGCGCTGTCACTCTCACAACCCAATGCATCATGGGAGATGTAGTGCATAAAACGGCCGGAGATCGGTTTTCGTAGCTTCAGTTTTTGTTCACTTGTTCCACGGTCAGATACCGGATTCTGTGGAAAGCTACACCGCTAAAGACGAGCTTTAGCTGGTATTTTTGTTAGAACTGAGCGACTTTACGAGCTAAATCGGGACAAGGAAGTGAAGACTTTAACCACTTCTGATTGGTCAGACTGATGATATGTGATTAAGCCCCCCAAGAATGATTGGTGGAGACAGTTAAAGGGGCGGGACTTTTCCAAAATACAGCCGAAGGTGCAGCTGAATCGCGGTACCGTGATTCTTATCAAAAAGTCTTTAATAAAATAAAATAAACGCAAAGAAAAAGTATTTTACGATCTTTTATATTCCTAACTCCTCAGTGTTTTAACAGGGCCTGTTTGGATGAACAGAGAGCTGAAATCCTGGAGATGGGAAATGTTTTTAGATCAGTTAATGAGGGCGATTTCCCACGGCACACTTGACCATTTCCCACGGCACACTAGTGTGCCGCGGCACACTGGTTGAAAAACACTGTATTAGAGAACTACTTTAATCCGAATCGTGGTTTTGGTATTTTTAACACGTTCTTTTGGCATTTTTCTCATGATGAAGGACATATATAAAGAAAATTAGGACAGAAATGGCATTTCTGAGTATTTATACAAAGGGTCGTGAATCAGTAGCAGATGTAAAAATGCTGTTTGTGAAAGCTTGTCGCAGTGACACAGCTGCTACAATCGGGGAACTGGAAAAGTTACTCACTGACTTCTAAAGTGTTCTGAAAATTGTTTGTGGTACCACATTGTTATTTGTATTTTTTTCTGTTGTTTTCAAACCTTAGTTTGCCAGAATTGTCATTATAAGAACATAATTCCTCTTGAGAAATATATTTGTCTGACATTTCAAATTATTTCAACATAAATCTCTTTAGCTCACATTTTCTCCCTCAGCATTACACACACATGCTTATATGTCAACACATCCCTCTCTTAGTCGAGTAAATCTCATAGTATTGGCTGTGAAAGCTGCTGGGTTCTGCTATTTTGTTCTCTTTGGGATTGCTGCCTCTTCCCACTTGATCCGAACAGTCAGCTTAGGGAGCTTGTGGCACACAGGCGCAGAAGTTGCCAAGGAGCTGTCACAGAGATGTCCACACAAAGGATTTCGGCTGCAGACTGGTGCAGTTTGATACACAGAACGGCACTTTCCCTCTGTATTTGAATGTAAATATCAGTGGGGGGCTGATCCAATTTCAGCCCCAGAAAGCGCTGAAATTTGTACCACCAACCCAGTTCAGAGACAAATTGACAAACTCGAAAAATAACTGGATGTCGATGGAGTAGAAGAAGCAGCTTGACAACACTAACACTTCATCAGTGTCTCAGGATTCATCGCATCAAAAAAAAAAAACATTGAATATCTGACGTTATGCAAACGAAAATCAGGCAGAACTAGGAGAAGGCAGTTGGGAATGATTATCATATATTCTTCAAACTAGAGCATTAGACAGGGTGACATAAAAAAACAGGAGAGCAACAACACACTAAGGAAGGACTTTCCAGATCAACTAAATTCAGCCTGCTGCGGCAAATCCCACTTTAAACTAAATTAGGTTGATTTTTTTTTCTTTGTTCTGATTGTTAATAATTACTGAGATTTTTCTTTGTTTATGTCTTTCCTGTCAGTGAGTGCCAGTGATTACTGGCACCCCAATGCCCCTCTGTTTGGACATTTTGTTTAAAGTGTTGAAAAACTCACAGAGTGAATCTTCAGCCGCTGTCCATCTAATGGCATGAGAGACTCAAACAAGCCTCCGACCACAGACAGCACTCAATCAGCCTGTTCCTTCAAACTGACCTTGCTCTCCAATCATCTAGCTACAGGGGATTAGGCAATCACTCAAACTACCTGGAAAGAACTGTTTGTTCACATCCCACAGCCTCCATCATATAGCAAGGACCATATTTCCTCAATTGAAAAAAGATTTGCTATAGTTAAGGATGACATTTATTTAAATATTTCTGTTTTTAGTCCTTTTGCCTTGTATTTTTCAATGTTTTTCAATGTCGAAGGCTTTAAGCAAACTCTGCAGTGGTGTGTTTTACATTGTCTTTGTACATTTGAAGGAAATCTGAAAACTCCATTCAAGCAGGAATTTCCACCTTTTTCTTCAATATTCAGTTAGGATACTTTTAATTTGAAAGTCATGGAAACCCTTAATTTCAGATTTTGCTGATCTTTGGTGGTTTCGGCTAAAAAACAAACAAACTCCCCACATAAATAGCGTGTGATCTATTATTGCATATTACAACATATTTTACAACAGAATGTAATAATTTAATTTGTCCCTTTTATCAGATGTGCTATTACATATGTAATTAATGTGATAAGTTGTAGGAAGTATTAAAAAAAACTAGTTTGCATGACAAACTAATCATATTTAAATGAGATGGCAAAGGGAATGCTCGCTTTTTCATGCCATTCCTCTGCAATAATAATATCAAATATAAGAATTGAGACAGAAGTCCAATACAGATTTTTCTTAAAACAAATGCCTTTTATTTTCAAGCTTTTTCAATCATGTGATTACATAGTGTAGGAATATTCCTGAAAGCTGTCCGCCCTGACACTGGAAGGTCGTGAGTTAAAATGCCAAAGACTAAGAATGGGACCTAATGTCTCTCTGCTTGATACTCAGCATTAAGGGGTTGGATTGGGGGGTTAAACCCCCAAGTGATTCCTGACTGCAGTTTACTGCTCCCCCAGGGGATGGGTCAAATGCGGTGAGCACATTTTACACACCAGGTGCGTGAAAGCTAATGGGACTTTGACTTCAGAGTGGTCTCTTGCTATATCAGACCTTTTTTAACTGCATATTGTGTTCTGGGTCCTGATTGGCTGTAGACCATTGTCAGTCAAACTCCTCTGTACCCTTCAATAAATATTCAATCACGAGCCCAACCATTTTTAATTCTCACTGCTTAGCCAGTGCTACAATTCACTGTCTTCATGACAACCTTAACAGGAAGTTTGTCTTTTTTCTTAATCACCATTTTAATGTAAAGAGGAAGGATGCAACTTCTCAAAGACTCCTTTGAAAAATAAAAAAATAAATCCCCTTTTTAAACCTCTGAAAGCTTCATCAACTACTCCCTGATTACAGAGCAACTAACGGTAGTAGACAATCACATTTACAATGTCAGCAGTACATTTAATATTTTTTGTAATAGAGGAATATGGGCACCTAATTGGACATTGTTACTTGATTATATCTATTATACAATCAGGATAATGTGGAGCTTCACGAGACATTCAGCTTTTTCTGATTTTCAGAATTACACATTGACAATATTAAGTTTCCTCATCTCTCCTCTGTTTTTGGCTGTTTTTTGATAATCAACTTTTTTTTTCTAAAAATTACATTGTTTTGCTTAACATCTATTATTTCTTGCCGTTATTGATATTCAAGGAAAAATGTAATTGTTTTCTACCTATCAAGCATTATTAAGTCGGTATGTGACTTTTATATATTTTGTTTTTGCTTGTCCTTGCTGTTGTTTTGACAGTTTATTTTCTAATTGCAAAGTAGATGATCACAGAAAGATGATGACTGAAGGTCACTGTCATAATATTTTGTCTTTCATTGTTTTTGTTGTACTGCTCTGTCATTAATTGTCTTCTTTCACTCACTCCACCAGGGAAAATTAGCTTAAAAACAAATTGACTGAACTGAATTTAACGTTTATTTCTTGCAATGTAAATTAAATTTAGTAAAGCAAAACATGGGGAGGTGGATCTTTTGAATCTAGTTCTTTATACTAATACAGTATATAAATATTTTTTGTCATGTAGGTATGGTATGATAAAAATACATTTAATCTAGAAATAAATTTGCTTTGTAAGAATCAGGAGTTCTGGATTACATCTTTAACACGCGTTTTATATAGTGTAAATGCAGAGTGCAATGTTACTTCCTAACTTTTCTGTCTTCCAGAGCTGGTACATCAGAACTTGCAGTTCCTGTCAAAATGCCTGATGACAAACGCCATGAAAAAGCTCATGCATATTCAGGAATGCGATGCCAGCTGTTGGAAAGGAACACCCAGAGCACCTATTCAATGTCAAACCTTGCGGAAAATGCTAATAATTTCTTTAAGTGGCACAGAGTTATTTTTCAAGAAGTGCTGCCATCTTCAGCCCAGAAACAGCTTTTAATTCGTTTCAAGGTATAAAAGTTATCACACACTTAAAATGTGGCATGTGACTTAAATGTATGCTGAAGAATTCAGGTTAGAAGCAGAAATCTTCAAATTTTCTTTATTCTTAGTATAAAGCAGCACAAGTCCTTACTAAATGTAAAATTCCCAAGAACAATTACATTAATCAATGACTCTGAAAACTTCATTATTAAACACCCCGTATTTTCTTGTCACTTTTTAAAGCCATTTTTATGATCATGACAGCCAAGGTGGGCTTTTTCTACTATTATTGAACCTAAGACTTGTTTTTAGACTGTCCCTAAAGAAAAACCCAAAGACAGACATCAAGGCCGGAATTGGGAAAGTCAAGACAGGCAGAGAAATAAAAAAAAAAACACACATAAATGACAGTCACCCACATACTGCCAAATCCAGTGTAGAAACAGAAACAACAGGCATGTCAAAGATGTCAGCTGAGAAGTTAAAATCAGAGATCAATCGACACACATAAAGGCATGACCCTATTGTCCTCCAACTATACGTTCATGGACGTCCTAAACACAGGTTTTTGAATGCCCGTTTAGCCCATGGTGAAGGAAGAAGATTCTTCTTCTTTTTTTGTTTCTACTGTATCCTAGCGCATGTCCCCCACCCACAGTTGAAAGAAAATTGGTGCAAAATATTATAGCTGTCCAAATCTTGCTCCAGTTTATTTCATAGCTTTATTCTAATAAATGAAAGACTTAGTTTCACCAGTTGCAATTATTGATTTCTTCTTCTTGATCAATTTTCAAACACTTGGCATGTCTGTGAATTAAAAGGGACGCCATCCAAAGGTAACCACCAAATCTGAGTCTTCGATTGGTAAAACTTCAACCCAGTTTAACTTTCAAAGCGAATTCAACGGCTGCACGTTTTGTACGAAGCTACACGTGAACGTGAGAGTTTTGAACGCAGAAACCCCGAAATGCACTTTTATGCACGTTTACAGAGACTTTTCAATCAATGGTAGTGTTTACTTGAATGTGCGTTGAGGAGGGCGATGTGGAGGTATCTTCACAATGGTCATGAAGTTATTTTATTAGAATACAGATAAGACATTTGAGGTTTCCAAATCAATAAAACAGTTAGCACAACTTTACCTGACAATTATTACTCACTTGAGTCATAAAAAGTACAAAAGAAGGTGTTTTGTCATGTAAATTATTTAACTAAGGTTAATTAGCTAAAAACACAAATGGCTATATTTGCTATACAAGCAGTTACACCACAGCTACACAGTATGCACTGTGGTATGAGAGCATTCTAGGACAAAATTACAATTGCTTCAAATGATTGGAAACCTTTGAGGATCTACAACAGTTTCCTGGAATTGGAGATAAAGACATGCGCTTCAGTGGGTCTACTCTCATGTAGATAAAGCAGGACTGCGAGGATCATGTTCTTTCATCTCTCCAGTGATTTTAACACGATTCAATCCGCCCTGTTATAGGAGAAAATCTCTTAAAATACAGGTGGGGGCCTCCACAGCTGCCTGGAATATTGACTTCCTAACAGCCCACAGTCTGTGGTCAGCAGCACAAGAGCACTACAGGGGGGTGGACTCTCACTGTTTCTCTTCATCCTGTATGGCTCAGACTTTCAGACCAACTTGGAGTCCTGTCATCTCCAGAAATACTTAGATGACTACAATTGTTGGATGTGTCAGCAGTGGGAAAGAGTTGGAGTACACAGAAGGGGTGGATCACCATGCTGCACAGTAAAATGCTATTTCCATCCTGGCTGCCGCTGCTGGAGGACTATAGATCCACATGAACTGAGCTAACAAACTCTACTGGAGATGCAGGAGAGTCAGAGCCAGAACAAGCTGTACTTTTTGATAAATCTCAAGATTTTTTTTAAGCAAAATTTTATATATTTTTTCAATGAATTGTAATCAAGAAAAAGCTTTCGATATCAGAACATCATCATTATTTTAAATCAGCTTTTTTCAAACTTTTTTTTTTAAATAATACAAAGGTAGAATGACATAATTTTGTCATTAAACTGAATGTTAGCTATCTACAATACATATTTCTAATGTGATGATAATTCATTTCAAAGATTCAATTTACCTTTTAGTGATAAAAACTTTGTACCCAGATCACAACTTTACTTCATTTTGAACATGTCTAACAATTATGATTAGGATATGATTCAAGTGTGATAACGAGCAAAAATCCAAATTATACGTTTTGCAAGAAGGAGATCGGGAGAAGCTTTCAACACGCCAAAGGTTATGTCTTTTTATCTCTGAGGTAGCAGCTAAGTGCATGCGCAGCTCCTTCATTTTTGCAGTGGTCCATGAAAGAAAGTATGGTTGGGGGCCATATTCAAGTAATTTTGCTGTAGTGCAACATTTGCATTCCTGAAGAAACAGGTGATGGGATGTCAGTCATTAATCATGGCCCAACGAGGCCTGTCAGAGAATTGTCATGCCTGTCAAATGTCTGTTCTCTGAGCTCCTTTGAGTTATCAGTTCCAGATCTGTGACCTACCTGCAAAACTCAGAGGACTTGGAGGTGACCTCCTTAGAGAAGGTGAAAGGTAGGTGTTTTACTCATTTTTCTTCCCTGTGACTTTGTGTGCGATGGTGTGGATTTTTAAATCCTAATTGGCTAATTACAGTTTTTGTTGCCTGTGTTCTCTCTAACCAATAAAGAACACTTTTCCCTGAGTTTTAACTGAAGCTGGCACCCGTATGTAAAACAAAACAGAGTCTAATGATCAGATAGTCCTAATTTGAAAGTAGCAGAGCTAGAAAACAAACAACTCAAGGTTTTTCTGCAGTCTGGTGATACTGGATCTTTGCCAGAAGCTTAAAATTGGAGCTATTTTTATGTTTGCACGGCTTGAATTGGTTTTACGTCATCTCTTCTTTTCTGATTCTTAAAAGACACACCTTGATGTCCATTATCTACACACATAATTGCAGTATTGATCTCTCTTGTTTCTTTCTATTCATCTCACCATGATGTTTTTTTTTTGTCAGTGTGAAAAAGACATTCTTGAAAGTAAAGGTTGATTGTAGAGCAGTGTTGGCATTGCTTTTTTCACATTTAAAACCATTTTAATTTGGTTCAAAAAATCGTTTTCTCTTAGTTTTAGCAATAAAAGAAAGATAGACTTTTTAATAATTATATAAATCATATGCAATATTTATTATCAGTTTCCCAGCAGAAGGACAAATAAAACCTCTAACAATGGAAATGTATTATATATTCAAACAACAAACAAAACACAATCTGCATCAACAGTGTTGTTTTGTTTGATCTTCTGGATTTCAAAGAGGAGGGAGAGGCTTCCTACTATCGGATGGGCTCTGACAATGGATTCCATGGAGGAAGAGCTTCGGGGACTTGCTGCTTCAGCTGGAGAAAGCTGTGTGTGCGCCGAACACAAACACACTCACCAGACAGACTGGCTGCCCTGTGATTCTACCTTTAGATCAGCTTCTCTTAAACTAATTTCTTATTCTGTGTAAGGGGCACAAAAGGAACTGTGCTTGTTTTTCATTACCCATCAGGCACTATCCACATGTCAGCTTTTTTTCTTTTTTTTTCTTCATCAGTAAAACTCTGAATGCAGTTCATGGTAATCATTCATGACTTCAAAACTTTTTCTCTTCACACCAGTAATTGATGGGTTTAATGAAATGCAAGAAAAAACTAAAGTCTGAACAAAAAACACAGCTGAAAAAAATTGATCACTAGATTATGTTGTTAGATTTCTTTTCCAATCTGTAATTTGAAGATTATTAAGTGAGATTAATCCTTAGATCAACTAATCTGAATGCCTGTAAACTATCAGTTTAACAACGATATGAGTCATATCATAACTTGTGGTTGCTGATATGATTCAAAGTCGATATCGGTTCCTTAGGAACAGTTTGATTCACTGACCTAAAATCGATCCAGGACGTCTTGAGGCAAAAATTCAACCAGTGTGTCTCAAAGATAAATACCTGGTACTGAATAGTGCAGGTGAAGTTTTCCACATTCCTTGGATGTCTTGCAGGTAAATCAAATCTAAATTAAATATGTCTACAAACAAACAAGTAAACAATAATTAATGGCAAATGCCTTTATATTTTAGTTTCATAAAATGTAAATCAGTGTAAATCCTGATATCCTTCAGTGACAAAAATCACATTTAATTTGGGTGTTTAGAGGATCTGCATCTTCTTATTTGAATTGCATCCCTCTCAAGAAATGCAGGCTTATTTCTGAAAATACCTATGTTCTGTCCTTGGGGAAAATGCTTGCAATCTGAATCGTAATTTCTGGCGTTTCGCATGACTGACTTGCAACAGGAAACAATAATGATTTTGTCCCAAGCAGAGCGGAGCTCACTCCTCAAGGGAGTTGACAAAACCCTTTCACCAATGTGAAAAATCATGTGTTTCACAGCTGTAAAACCACCACAAAGTAAAATGTTTCTCAAAGGTTTGTACAATGTCACAGCTGAGCGGAGTACGTAGAAGAGCGGCCACTGCTTTAAACAGCAAGCACAGCAAATTCATCTGATTACTTTAGATTTACCTTTTTATAAATGCATGATTATTTTTCTCTTGGAGAGTTTTCATCTTTAGTGACACTATATATGTGTCTTTTGTTTGTTTTTTATGAAGCTCTGCAAATCAAATATTCTTACTGATCATTTTTTGTTAAACAATGTTTAAAAAAACTGCAGTGACTGTACAAGAGGAACTTTATTTAGTTGTATCCTTCTGCCACAGATTTTAACCATTTATTTATGACTCACAGAGGAAGTCAAGTCTACAGTTGCCATGGTGATATGGCCGCAACTAAACCCCCTTTATGACATTGAACACCTGGTGATGAACTTTGAATTACCTTTCATATTCACCAAACATGTTGATACTACAGTCTTCAAAATGTTGAAATGTTGAATAATTAAGTTTTGTAGAAAATCAAGGGTCAACATGAAAATCTATTTTTCCCCAGAAACAAACCCAGCAGAACAAGGTTTCCTCTTAAACTGAATTAGAGGATCTACATTAAAATTACAAATAAAAGAAACTGGCTTGAGTCTCTGGGTTTTCTCCACTGCAGTGGGGCTGGTAATTGACTTTTCTTGGCATTGTTTCTGTGGTGCTGGCCCGCAGTTTGAACACCTGACACCACCTGTGTTAAAGAGGTCATGGTCATTTCATCGATTTGTGTGAGACCACCTTGGTTCAATCCATTTGGTGGCTTCTTTTGTTTCCGTAATTCAGACATTATGAACCTTGCTGAGCCTGTGCAGAGCAAGATAAAAAAGAACTGTGAAAGAACTGCAGCCATGCATTTGTTTCTGCATTAATTTACCTACCCAGATTCCTCAATAACTCAGGGGGTGCTGCACTTTGGGCTTGCTTAGAGGGCTACTTATATGGGTTTTTATGTATTTATGTCACATAGAAATATGGGGAAGAGTTTTGTAGAAAGTCTCAGGAGTAATTCCAGCAAAGTATCCCTAAAGGTTATTCCGAGATGGGGAAAACCTCCTCCGGACCTCTACCCTCTCTGTGCCGAAAAGTCTGCAGAGACATCTAAATCATGTAGGAGGGGATGCAGGTGTTTTTTTTGGAAACCTACGAGCAAATAGTTTTTTACATCTTTTTTTGTTATTGTTGTTGTTGAAAATGTTTGACAGCTACTTTCTCTTTTTCTTTTAGCATTTTGTTTTTCATATTTTCACATTAACAAAAAGCTCTTACGATTGAATTAAAGTTTATTTTTTCTTCTTCTTTTTTGTAAAGAAAATAAGGAATTATAATAATTTCTGTTGTATCTCCTGGCAATATTTTATAGCTTAAAAAAGTTCTCAGTTGATTCTGTTTGGGGTTTCTCACCAAAAACAGCAGCATATGACAAGGACTCAAAAATAAATAAATAAATAAATGAATAAAAAATCAAATGCTAGAAAATATACAAGAAATGAATAAGCCCTGATCAAACCTTTGTCGGAGCAAACTATATAATATTTAGTGAGTAGGGAAGATATAATTAGTACATTAAACAGTTTAACCTGTGTATATTTACCTAATGTTTAAATGTTAGGGAAAACTTGCTTAAGAAATAGTGACAGTATGGTTATTATGGTAGGATCTGACAGTCTATTTTGAAGAAATCCATCAAACTGATTCAAATTCAATATGTATCTTTTATTTTTACTCAGTAGGCTATTTTACACCTAAGCATTTTATTATTTCTTAGAATTATTTAAGAAAAGAAGTTGAAGTTACAGTTATTGCTGGATACGTCAGAGAATTTATCTGACAACTGTGAATATTGTATTTTCCACACTATAGGGTGCACTGGATTTGCAAACTTATATCGTATATGAGGTGCACCAAACTAAAAGGTGTGTTAAGTGAGACAAAAAAGTCACAGATAAGTCAGCTAGTCATACTGACTTTATTAACTGCATTCACAGTGGCTCTATTAATTGTTTGTAATGTGCTACATGTTAGCCACGTTAGAGGTGTTAGCCGTGTTAACGTAAATACAGTAGCCTACTTGTAACTCCCAACTTGGTTTGCAACATGTAAAAAAACACACACACAGATGACACTAAAAGAAATGTAAGTGTGATTATACTAAATCCTAACCTTGTTTGTAACAAGTAAAAAAATAAAGTTGTGTCCGAATTCCTTCACTACTCACTACTTAGTGCACTATTGGCGTTTGCCGTTTTGTAGAGCTATCCAAATCTACTATTCCAAAAAATGCAGTTCCTAAGGAATTTCCCAGAAGTCAATGCAAAAAACCCATCTGCATCAATGCTCACTAGAATGGCAAATAAAGACCACATTGCGATGTGTTTGAATGATTTCACATGAGGAAAAAAATATTTTAATTTATAAAAAGTGATCTTCAGGACACAGTGGATTATAAAATAGTCTTTGTAAAATGTTCGTTTTTATTAAGTTTTTATTTTAAATCTGTGTCATCATATCTAGTGTTTTAGGAAGAAAAAAAAACAGTGGAGCATGGTTTCTGAATTGTCCTGCACTATAGAGTACCAGTTTTTTAGTAGTAGGGTAGGGAATTCAGACATAGCTACAGTCTGGCTTCGCTACTGTTAGCGTGTTCCCAAAAACATCTAACCAGACATTTTGACAGAGCGACGTGTCTCTCCTAAAATTGCTTTGACATCAGTAACCACAACCAGCATATATTTATAAAAGGCACTCTGGATTATGAGGCACACTGCTGTTTTTTGAAAAATTAAAAAATAAAATAAGGCTTTTAGGTACGCCTTACGATCTGTAAATGAGGTATTTACAGTAATTCAGCTGCAAAGAATTGCCCTCGTTACTTAGGTGTTTTTTTAGTCAAAACACAAAAGAAACTCTTTTTTTTTTTTACTATACAAAATCCAGTTTTGCACATAGATTTTTCTGTGTCAACAAGCATTATTTCTTCTCCCCTGGCTTGCTATCCAATTTCATCAAATTCCAGTTTCCACCTGCTGACCTCGATGGTCTTGATCCAGCCTGGAATCTTTGTCATGCATGTTCGCATTTGAGGTCCCCTGGTGTCGTTGCTATATCTCTGTAACACTTTTCTCAACTATGAATAATTCACCAGATATTATTCCAAAGGTCATCTTATAGTAATTAGTATCCTGCTGTTGACTAAACAGCCTCTGGGTACCTGATGGCCAGTTTAATTACAATTTGAAATGAGTGTACTGTTTGACAATCCCTATATGTTCTCCTGACACTTCAACAGATGACACCTTGAGAACTAAGTAGGCTTACAATAAGTTGGGCTTGTTAGCAGATGGGAAAGCAATGTTTAGCGTTTGCATGCTGTTATGATCACAATGTTTTTTTTCTTTTCTAATCAAATATGCAGTAATTGCTGGAAATGCAGATTGGTGTCATTGGGTATATGTTTTGACAGTGCAGATATCCTTGGGACCGTCACTGTCTCATTATTAGCATGGGAAACTAATGGGGCAGGTCACAGCAGACTCTTAAAGAGACTGGGGACAGAACATATGCTTAAGTGGCTTCAAGATGACAGGGCCCAGAAAGGTTTTGCAGCGTTGCGAGATAAAAGTCTCAGATCTCTGTGTCACACAAGTTAAGCGCAAGTGCCAAGAATTTGCTGTCATGTCCGGTCGTTGCAGACATCAACCTCTGCACTGCGCAGTATGCTCGATGTTTCCTCTCTGAGGGGCTTGTAGGCATTCATAAAAAGGCAGTGGATAAAGAATTAAACCAAAAGGGCTTCAGGTAAGAGAGACAGCTCAAGGGGACTGTTAAAGCTGTTACAGAGTTTGCCTTTGAGGAATCAGAGCTATCGTGGATGGGTCTATGGTTTGGAAAGTAATTGAATGAAAAATAGCAGATAAATTGAACAGCTCCATTAGGAGCTAAGACTAGGAAATATACTGCATATATCTTGCTGCTTAAAAAAAACTATTTATAAAGCAGAAACAGATCAAAAACACTGCAGATAAACTCGTGTCTGTAACTTACCTTAATTTGTTTTTAACGTGGTGGAACCATCATGAAGGTAATTGACCGATTTTCTTCCAAAGTTTCTTTAATCCAGACAACATGCTGATATCACTTAACGGTTTAATAAACAAAGTTGTTTTCCTGTGATTGAAAAAACTTCCTGTGATAATGCTTGAAAAATCTGAAATGTTACGACCTGAAAGGGTTAAGGCTGTTTTAGAGAAAAGGAAAAAGGTAGTAGGTTATGGACATGTTTAATAAATGAACAATATTTTGTACATATTGAATAATCAATAAAGAAACAGCAATGTACCTTCTTATTAAGGGGTGTTTATACTGTTTTGAAACATGCATTACTTTAGAAATGATCAATAATTATTAATTATTTATCTAGAAACTGTGAATATTAAAACCAACATTTTCCAATTTTTTTATTTTATTTCATAATGAAGATTATTTATAATAGCCTATTTATTTCATAATGACGTTTTTCAGCTGAATGAGTCTGACAAACAGTGAAATCAGTGGGCCCTAAATGCTAAATGGATAATCCTTTCGCATTGATTTGGATTCCTGGGACTGCCATTCTCCCATGGTTGCTGCAGAGCTTGATGGGGAGAAAGTCCCCAGAGATGGCAAATTATAGCCAGATTTATCCAGCTGTGCCTAATTAGGTGATCGAACACACATAATCCATCCAAAAGGTGCTATTTTGGGACTTTGGATGACATTTTTGAAGTGTTCAAAAGAACAGCTGGCATTAAAACATTTATAAGTGCGTCAGCCAATAAGTATTTAGGCCCCACTCACTTTCTTAGATTGATAAACAGTCGTTCTGCAGAAAACGGTTATTATAAAATAAATAATGCATTCAGGAAGACAATGTGTAGTAAGGTGACAATATTGAGAAATATTTGATTTTAAAATCAGTTTCTGGAAAAAAAAAATGAATGCCAATACGTATATCTTCAAACCCTTTATGGATAAATAAATTAGAAGTTTTCAGGCAAAATGAAATATGATCTTTTGTAATAACATCAAATCTAACATTTAAGTGTAGTTATGATTGCTTGATTTAACAAATAATTCACTATTTATTGAATTGTGAATTCTTTGTAGCTCCAACATAACTACCTTAGCAAGCACAACCGTTAAGTTAAGTAGACTTTTTAAGTCTATGTATGTGAAATGTCACTATAATTAATTAATATTAATGCTAGACATAACGACCACTGAGTATGCTGCATTTTAACGTCACCACAATATTGTACAATGAGCTGACCCAAATTCTGTAACTAAGATGTGTAATCCACTATTTTGAGGGCAAAGGGACAGTCTTAGCAACAAAACTCCCTCCAGTTGCTTTTATGTGCAACTGTTTGGGTAGATAGTCTTATGTCAGACTAAAAAAAGGTTTTCTAATTGCAAATGTATACAGGAATTACATTTGCAGCCCTCGTCAGTGTCTTCATGGATCAAATACCACATGTCATGGGAGTTATTAAAAAGCCCAGTGGTAATTGTCTTCACACTTTTGCTTTTCTTGGTCTCAGTTGAGGTTTATAGGCTTTATAGTAGCTTTCAGCTCATTGTTTTGGTTTTCCGGTCCATGGTTTCCTTCAGTTATGTCTCAGTGCACTCTGTAACAGCAGACAGCTTTTCTCCATGGAATAATAAAAAATAAATAAAAGAAAAAAGAATGAAAACTAGAGATTTGAGACAAATTTAGCAGCTCTACTTGATGAATTCAACAGTAATTCATGCAACAAATTCATTTATTTCCCCAAGGAGTTAGAGAAAACCAAAAATACATTTTTTTTATGTAGTTAATAGTGTCAAATGGAGGGAGTGCTACAGTAAACATGATCCATGATCCAGAGTAGTATTACTAGGAAATTAAACTTCTTTTAAAATTGCATTTATATATATATGTATGTATGTATGTATGTATGTATGTATGTATGTATGTATATAAAAGCTGAGTCATAGTAACAGCTAAAGTATACAGCCATCAAATGTTCATTTTTTAACCCTTATGCTATCCTAGGCACTTTAACATTGGGAGTGGGGTCATCTAGACCCACTAGACAGTGCTCTGAACCTTTATTCTTCAATGATTTGTGATCTTCACTGGTGTCCATGGATTACATGACATCTTTCCACCTTTATCCACCTTTGTCATGGTAGGAAGAACACGTCAATGTAAGGGTGGGGTCATCTAAGATAGCACAAGGGTTAAAGACCCAATGTGTATGGAGGATTTGATTACACTCATGTGCACATGTGCAAACACACATTTTGCTTTGTAAGATTGATATATTGAATGAATGAAAACATTAGAATTTTTAAAGAAAGTGAGAAGAATGAAAGCAATGTTGTTGTTTTTTCACTGTTTTTCTGATAAAAAAAAAAAAAAAAAACACTTCTCTTTGGTATATATTTATATATGCATATGTGTGTGTGTGTGTAAAAAAAAATGTCCCAACTTCAAAAAAAAAAAAAAAATACAAGCAAAAAAATGTAAAAGTGTTAAATTTCCTGCTAAAAAAATTTAAACTTCTGGTATAATTAGCAAAAACATTCACAACAGTATAACAGCACTAACAATAATATAACAGCACCTGTATTTAAAAAAAAAAAAATAACGTTTTTTTTTTGTTTTCTGGCAGAGTTTATTGAATAACCACTAGATGTCCTGTTTAAATTTAGTTAGTTTTTAGACATATAATAAAAAAATCGCTCATGCATACAGTGTGTTTCTGAAATATTTGTTAAAACTCGGTGATGGGATTTAATATGTATGATAACTGACCTTGGTAGTAATTAGTATTTGATTGATTTTATATATACATATGTGTGTGTGTGTGTTTATTTATTTCTTATACAAATTACAGACAACTTTTTTTCAAGAATCATTTCTGACTTGTTTTCAGGAGCCTTAATCTGGCATCTGATTAGAAATAAGTGGCATTATTTTTGGATATTACCAAAACTGGGCTTTTACCACCAAAAGCCCAGTAATGTAGTTGTAGAGCTGACGGTTGATGACCATCTGGCAATTTAAAGACAACACCTTATTTTATTGTGCACAATTATGCTGCACAATAACATGATGGAACGGAAAATAATTACACCCAGAAATATAATGGTAAAGGGTGTACACTTATTGATCGCTTTATTACCTATTTGGAAGGCCCAAAGCACTTTAGAGTCATAGTCCATTTCTCCCATGGACACACACATTTACACTGATGGCGGCTCTGGTACCAAACACTGGCGCCAACCAATAACCACGACTGGCAATGTGCGGTTCAGTGCCTTGCCCAAAAACACTTTGACACATGGACGGGCAAGGCGGGAGCCAAACCTGTGATCTTCTGATTGTAGCTTGACTGCTCTACCTCTCAACCAATAATAATAAAAAAAGCTTTTTACTCAATTAAAACTTGTTTTTACCAACATAGAATATGAGTGAAAAAGGGCTAACTTGCTGTTGTATACCCCAAAAGGTAACTTGATGAACTGGATCTCACTCCTGTTACTTGTTTTCAGGAGCTCTAATCTGGCATTCTGTAGTTTATGTGGATACAACAAGGAAGCTGTTCTTTGTTAATGTTTCTTATAATTTGTACATAAAGTGTAACCATTTGATGGATTTTAGTTCATTACCATAAATCTCTGAACAATGAAAAAGGAATATTCCCCTTTATAGCATCCAATGTTGTTACAAAGCAAACGGAACTGGAGATAAAAACTAAAATGTGACAACTTTCTTTTAGATATCAATATTTAATGTCTCAAGTAAAATTCAATGACAAGAAAAAAAATCAATTTCACCTTATGGAGGATCTTTTTTTTTATAGAATCAAGTGGGATATCTTACAAAGGCATGACAACACAGACTGTATAGCTTTAACTGATCGATACAGATTTGCTCGCAAGCACTGAAGCCTCCTGTTAAAGAAACCTCACCTGACGCACCAATGACTAATTTACAAGCATATACTTAAGTCTTATATCACATTTTCAAGTTGCTTTTGTACATGATACATTTGTGTACATAAAATCCTGGCAATCTGCATGCCAGCATACACACACCCATTCAAGAAGACACACACATTCTCATAAGCAACATACTAGATCAATTAGAAACACATTCAAGAACACTCTCATCATTATTATGCATATATCCACATTTGAACAGAGATTGTCATCTCATCACTTTATATGTTTTCCCTTTTTGCTTATAGTGAACATATGCATATCATTTAAAGTCTTTCCCATTTTTACCCATTACTACTAGTTCTTAGGGGTACTGCTATGTACAGATTAAAACCCAGGTTACCTGACAGTATAGATTTTGATAGCTGTGATGTTCAGATGCATAAGTAGCACGGACAAGATTTGACTGTGTACACTGTATAACATTTGTTTTGTTCCATCAGACAGACAAACAGGTTTTGAAGTAAATATCAATACTGACACTGATTCTAACAATGGATGCATGAAACACACTGTCAAGTGCGTACAATGTCTCATTAAAGTCCAAACAGCTCATGCAAATTATGGGCCGGGGCAGGCTGATGGTGACACGCATTTCAAAGAGGTAGAAGAAGATAAAAGAAAAGAGAGAGAGAGAAAGTTCAAAATAAAACAGTTTCTACCGTTGGCGTAAGAAAAAAATAATAAAAAAATAAGACAAGTGAAAGCTTGGCATGACTTATTTAACCCCCTATATCAGTATTTAAATCCCAAGCTTCTACAGAGAGAGAAATAATGGACATTCAAATAGTATGCCATATTTCTACAAAAAGCAACATCCTGCTGTACATTCATACAGTTATTATGCCATTTCCTCAAGAAGCCGCCTTTGAGTGAATGTAACTGTGGCAACATTCACTGTACAAAAGGAGGCATATGCAGGCAGAGTGGGCCAACACACAAGAAAAGCTGCAGATTGGTAGCATTGTGCTTACTGTACAAGTGTGATAGGACAGTGTTTTAAACAATAACATTCTGATTACAGTGTTATAGCGTGAAAACTGATACAAGGTAGGGTTTTCTGTGTCTTCTATGCTGGGTGAATATGTTTCTTGAAAACCACAAGGTTTACTGTAATCATGAACATTAAGCACTTGTATTTACCTTTGAGCAGCGTTTTAAAGATGTCTAAAAGCAACAGCAAAGTATACGTAATGTGAAAGTTGAATATGGAAAGTTGGATCTGCATCCGGCAGAATAATAAAATTTGAGTTTTTCACTGACACTGGTGCATGTTTCTTTGATATGTAACCCTTTTGATGAAAAATGCATTATGTATACTATTCTCTGATTCATGTATGCACCAAAACAATGAAAAAAAGAATAGAAGTGTTTGTGTGAATGTGTGTGGAAGAAAAGAGAATTGATTGGTAAATGAGCTAAATTGTGGTTCTCGAACAGGGACATTTTCATGAATAGATGTTTAGAAGAATTTATGTAAGTTTTTTTTTCCCTAAATGACTAAAGTGAAGTCAAATGGCCATTTCTTCGTCCATGACATACCGTTCCCTTAAGTGATAATTTCTATCAGCATCAGATAAATCCTCTTTATTCAGTTAAAAGTCCCAATTTGAGAGAATAGGACAGTTTAGAACATACTAACACAATTTGCCTTTGCACCTTCTCTTTAGAATACCAGGTTGCATTACAGATTTAGGCCTGTTCCCAATTTGCAAGATGGTACAAGAAAATGAATCGCATGAATCATATACCAGATGATGTAGACACCTGGCTTAGATGTTGCTACAGAGAAAAATGGATATCAGCAAAGTCACTTATTGCTGCGGTAATACATTATGTTGCACCCAATCTGGTACAATGGCAAGTTAGTCTCAAGTATTTATTATAATCAGAACAATTTGCACATTTTAGGGAGTGATGCTTTTTTTCCACATGCAGCCAAATACATGCAAAGGGGGCCCTTTGAAATAGTCCCAATGTCTCCTCTAACTGCGAAAAATAACACTTACACAAATAGATGAGTTTTTACTTGGAGGGTTTAAAAATATTTGAAAAGTATTGCTTTGGTGTTACCATATCATGAAAACCCAAATTAGGAAGTCTGTAGCCCACAGGAATGGCTGTTTGAACAGAACAGATAAAGAAATAATAGTCAGAACACAGGTGTTAATAACATGATACATGTAGAGGAAATGTGTTAAGCTCCTTCCTTTGAACTCTCATCACCTTTTATCTGCTTTTGCATTTCCAGACCATGTTTCAGAAGTACCAATAGAGCTGTTTGGAACCTCCAAACCACAATAGGGGTTGCTACCGAGATTGCGCATCAAAGTAATTAGACTGAGAAATTCATAATGGGCTCCTATGTGAGGGTTTCTAGGCAGCAGTAAGAAAAAGAAAAAAGAATCAAAGAGACTAAAACAAAGGCTACATTTCCAAACCACATCTGTACATGTTTTTTTTCATTACTAAGTCAGAGAGATAATGCAAGGGCTGAAGATTTTTCTAATAGAGTTGGCAGAGATGCAGCAACCACTATATGGAAAATATCATGAGTATGCAGGAGTGAGGGGATATATTACTTTCTTTACCAGTCCGTGATGAACATGTAGACAAAAATGCGATCCTTTTTAGTAGTGTCCTAGTTAAGCTTTGTAGGCTTATTTTTCCCTTACCCCCACTGCAGTTCCCTGTCCCAAAGAAGCTTTTGAAACACGTTGAGGCAAAACAAAATAGAATTTTACCCTATCAAAGGAGCTTGTGCCACTTGTCATAAAGAGCAGTCACTGGAGCTTGGAAAGAAACACCACAAACCCAGAGCTTGTTAATAACATTGAGCCCTGTTTTTCTCACCCATAATATGCGTAACACAAAGGAATGCTTTTATTTTTGCAGTTGTTGCTGCTGTGCCACTTTTAGAGCACAGTCTCACTACGCTGGGCCAAATTAGTATAAAGTGTATAGTGCCCTTTTCATCACTAAGCAAACATCACCAAACTGAAAGCATCTTTTTTTTTTTTCTGATGGAGCTACTTTGGTATAGAACTACCGTTTATTAACCATACATCAGTCCAACACTTGTATCTCCTGTATAATGCTTAAGCTATGAGGTTTGTTTCTACCAGATTTGAATGTGAATAACGTCAATGTCAATTCTACTATTCTCTGATGAGTTTTCAGTGGTAAAACTGACCTTGAGTTTAATTACTCAAATTGCTCATACTTCCGCATGTATGCATACAGTACTAGTCACAAAGTCAAAAGCCTGCTATGAACGGAGTCATGTGCACTGTATGCCAGGCCAATGCTGATGTCTTTGACTATTACAACTGGTGCTCGCTTAAGAAAGAACTGCTGCTCCCACCAGTGGGGGTTTGCTGCCCCGGCGAGGAGAAGCTTGCCAACGGGATGACCTTGACAGGGTCCTCCTTCTTACTACAAAGTCTATCCAGGGTGTTGTAGAACTGGGGACGGTTGAATCCCTTGTCCAGTTCATCTTTTTTGGGCACAGACCTGCCCAAAGTATGGCGGCCATCCATAACCCCCATGTTGGCTTTAATTCCCCGGGAACAGCTCTGCTGGAAGCCAAAGGAGGAAAGGGTAGCGGTGATGGTGGTGGTGGTGGTGGTAGGGGTGGAAGTGGGGCTGTTGCTAGTAGGACTCTGGAATTGGGCCAGGGCTGGGGGCATCCAGCAGCTGTCGGAGTGGCCCAGTATCAGACACTCCTGGGTGCAGGTCTCAGAGGCCTCAGCCAGGGCTTTCTGCAGGTTCACCTCGATGGCTGTGAAAACAAGAGCAGGAAGAAAAACAACTAAGTTATTGTGTTAGCATGTCAAAACACACAGAGCTGGAATACAGCTGGAGAAGTCGCAGCGCTGAATGAGCTCATGAATCATAATATAAACAGAAAAAAGTTGTTGTCTTATCAGGGGTCGACCCACAAAATGTCAGCCTTTTAGTGAAATGAAAGTCAGTGATAAATGTTTCATTTCATCTTGTAATGAGAAAAACAGCAGCAGAGCATTTAATTTCCATTGGTACTCCCAGGACTCCATCTGTTTACCTACAATATGAAATGAATTCCCTATAGCTTAATTAGAGTTAGGAAAAATATGTCTTGCAGTTTGTGCCTTGGATTGGTTGTACAGTATTAAATATTTAATGAACGTCTTAACAAAGTACTGTTTCTTTTAATCAGTGTCGTTGCTCTTTTGTTTTTTTTCTGAACCAAAAACAAATCAGAAAAGTTAGAAAGGCACTTCTCTATGTGCTGATAAATAACAAAATGAAAACCAATTATTTAAAAAAAAAGAATAAAAATGGCAAAAAACGAAAAAAGCAAATAGACATTTGAGAATAGTTTATTACATCCTGCGCCAGAATTGATGTTTTCTGCATAGAAGAATAAAAAAAAAAGAAACAAAGGAGCAAGTGAGCAAGGCTAAGCACTCAAACTATCTTATCTCATTATCCCGGCATTGACATCACATGTGGAATGAGTCTGGGATGAAGCGTCGGCATAGAGACTTTGCAATAAAGCCTGTCAAGCCAGATAATTAGAATGTAAAACAGTATGCACCACGGCAACCGAGAGCCTGCAGTGTTATGTTTCCTAGGCCATGCAAAGAAAAGAGGGGTCCTCATTCTAACATCACATTGCTCCTCTAGGCCCCAGCTTCAAGCTGCTATGCAGAAATTATTTAGTGTATTTGCATAAGTAAGAATCCTGTAAATAATTAAGCAGTCTGAGATTGTGGCACACAGCAAGGACTACTTCCTTCACACACCGTTTTACAGACTCTGTACCCCTCCACCACACGCATCTGCAGAGTTCCAACGAGCTTGGTAGCAATTTCCACTCTTCCACAAAATGAAAGCAAACAGTGCGATAATTCCAGCAGCACCAAAATCGACTTCTCAAAATTATCAAGACATGTGCAGAAAGGTCCAGTGGCCCGCCCTTCTTGTACACTTGTACAAGATTGAATATCACTGTGTCAACTTTAATTATCAGAGCAGTGTCTGAAGAGAAATGGCATGATAAAAATGATGAGGATATATTTGGAAAGCCCATGTGGAGTCAAATCTGTTCTGAACTAGAGCTGGAGAGCAGGAGAGTATAAATCCCACGGGTGGTAAATGTGTCACCTTTGAAAGGGTCACTAACTTCATTAAGACAAAAATGGATGCTGCTTCCTCAGTCTCAGAGCTTGTGTGGCGCCGCTGCACAGTATGCGCATTGCTCTTACTTGCTTTTCCTAAAAATTGTAGGTGCTAATCTGTCAAATAATCTCATCTAATTAACAAATATTTCTTTTTATTGGTCAGGTACAAAGTAAAAAAAAAAAACAAGAACAAAAGAAGGTATATTTTGCTTCATTCACACTGATTGACAGAATAACAGGTAAAAAGAAAAATGATGTCCTTGTTGAGATAAATACAAAATTGATTCATAATTCAAAATAAATAGACAAGAGCAAGTCTATGTAAATGACGGGCGAGTTTAAAAAAAAGAAAATGTGAATTTTTGATTTTAAAGACATGCTTTAAAATGACATGAAGACATTAAGAACAGTAAAAATCTAGTTGGATGTAACTGGATAATTAATGTTTTATTCTAAGTTTTACGTTTATTTGAAAAACCCCATAATACTTCTATTTCAGCATTTAAAATTTATGTCAAAGCAAGCAGTTTCTTTAAAAACCATATTAGAAAACAAAAACTAAAGCCGAAATTATGCAATGATAAAAAAACAAAAAGCACTGCAGACACTTTTTTTTTTTTTTAAGTAAGATGACAATCCATGAAGAGGAAATTGTCTCCTCAAGACATTTTCCAAGGTCCAGCATGACCAATATCTCTTGGCCACCAGAGAAAAAACTGCTTGCAATGTCAAGTGGATGGACTTTGGCAAAATCCTTCATCGAAAAAAGGAAAGGAGAGAAAAGATTTAGTCACTCAACCCTACTTTTACACTGAGAGATTTTCCTAATTTTTAAGTTCTGACCATTGTGAAAAAGATTCTTTTACCATTTGTTCTTTATTGAGGTCATGGGTGGAGGAGAGAAGTATTTCTCTTCCAGCCTATCTCAAAAAGACATGCGTTCCTACTATTTTCTATTCCGGTGGGGTAATGTGGATAGGCAGCGGTGGGTTTGAGAGAGTGGGAGCATGACTAGAGTGATGTCGCTGACAGCTTTTGGTGTGTTTTTCTTTTCAGCTGAAGGTACGCCACAGCCCTTGTCTTTTGTATTCAGGGGAAACAGCTGTACCCTGCGGAGATTTCTGAAGGAATCGCACGTTACTGATGCCACAGATCCCCCGGTGGTGGGAACATTCTTTCCCGTGTTCTCTTTAAAGGAATATGAATGGCAGAAGTAGGGAAAACGGCAAACAATAGGGTGTAAAAGACAGTTCGATTGATATCAGACCCGCTGTTCTCATTTTCAGGTGATTTGTCTTTCGTGTAGCGATGATCGGGTCAAAAAATAGTCTGACACACCGAAACAAAGCAAACTCCGATCTTAAAGCAGCTCAGGCAAAAAGGTGTCCAATTCACAATCTGGTTTTGAATGACCTGTGTCGCAAAGCCTACCATTAAACAAGGTTTTGTGCATTTTCCAGTACAGTGCCAAAGGTCAGGGTTTCTACTCGTTGTTACAATCATCCTTAAGGTCAGTAGCAAGTTGCTGCTTATTGCAATCTTGTTCTACAACGTCAATGTGTCCTTTGGTCTGCCACAGATCGAACAGCACACCATCCACATTCACCTGACCTTCCGTTTGTGCAAACATTACAGCTTGTATAAACATTAGACATGTGTTGAAAAAGGAACTAGAGCTGGGTAGATGCTATAACACTTCCATGGCTCTAAATTAAAAAAGGACACATTTTAGGTTCTAGTTGCTGTTTCAAGTCCCACTCCAATCATCTTTTGATTTTTTTTAAAGCTTTTCCGGTATTTTATTTTATTTTTTTAAATTAGCTAGCTCAACTACCTTACAGCCTCTCACAACCTCAACCGAGCATTGCAACAAAAATGGCAAACAATATGGAGCTATCCAGTTGTACAGTTTTGAGCCTGATACCAGCTTGGGTGAGGAAAACGAAGACATTCTTGGATCTAGTCGTCTACAAGTGGATTTCTCAGAATGGAGCAGAGCAGGGAGTTTGTTGTCCGCCCAGTGTATTTTCTATGAGACAAATAGGCTCTTTTTGGAACAGCATTTTTTTTGTCTGCTACTGATTTATTTACATTTAAATAAAAAATAGTAAAAAATGCAATTTTAAGCTTATTTTTCTTTATATGTCATCCAGCAGGAGATAAATGCCACAAAACATCTTTAAAAACACCAAAAATACAATTTTCATCAGTATTGGTCTTTGCTACTTCACAGGACTTCACTCCTGCTGAAACAAAAAAAAAAGCTAAACGAAGAGCTGGTTATGCAAAAATAAAGAGCCATAATTCATATTTTTAAGTCTTTATGCAGCGGGAAAGGTTAAAGAACAAAGTAAAGGATAATTGGTAACATTCTAGAGACCATGTGATACCATAATGCTTTTATGCATCTTTTGTAGACAGTGCACCTCTAAATGTCACAGGGTTGTTCTCCTTTGGCCTTGACAGCTAGATAGCTGGAATCTTGACATTTTTATAAATTCAATTTAGCCTTTTTCATAATTATATGCATTTATGAGACTTTTCTCTGTAATAGCTCAAATGTGCCCAAGCAGAAACACACACACACACAGTTACAGGTGTAGTATAACAGCAGACAGCTCCTCAGTACAATGATATTAGATATTCAACATGACAGGTAATGATATTTACTGACATAGCTTGTTACATCTTGATGAGCTTCACATTAAGGTCTTCACACACAAATTGTGATTCAGCTCATTATTTCAGCATGCACAAACTCATTATTGATAATTAAAAGGATAATTGCACAGAACTAGGACATTCAATTCTTTGCAAATCCATCAGGAAGCTGGTCTGGGTCCTTAACTTGTTCTACGCTCTGCTATCTTTAAAAAAAAAAATTCTCGCCTGAACATTATTTGCACATTATTAGACCTCCTGCTTGTGAAGCTTTGTATTTCTTTTTAAACTGAATCAACACATAAACAATTTTTATGTTTTACGATTTTGCTCATTTTTCTTTTCTTTTGGAAGCATATGTTCTTACAATGTTGTTCTTTTTATTATACTTTGGGAAGATAAAGTTTGTTTTTATTGGTTGCACTATATTTGTAACAGTGTAGGTAATCACACATTCTTTAGATTTATCTGCTAGGTAATTGGGAAGTTCACTCATTTTTCAAGTCTCAAATAGTTTTATGATTGCCATCAGATCTAAAAAAACATAAAATACAAAATAGAAAATTGCGAGAGTTACAAAAGCTTCCTGAAGGTCAAAATATTTTGCACTAAACACCACAACTAATATTTTAGTTATCAATGTCTGATGTGGTCCTCGTGTAATTAGATGACAAAGAGAAAAAATAAACACACCAGTCTAATATTTTTCAAAGACCAAATGGAAAAATTAGAAAATCAGACACCAGATAAAAAATATATACTAGTAATAATTAGATTTGTAGTTCCGCTTCATCACATATTTACCATCTCTCTGCAAATTTTCAAAACATTCAATCTCAATAACCAAATGGATGGTTATTAATGATAATAGGGCTATTAGAATCACTTGTTATTGCTCTGAAAAGTCCCATTTCTAACATCACAGCCCAGGAAAAAAAGCATAATTTAAATGCTGAACAAATGTCTCCATTACACAGCATTAAGCACACAAAGCAGCCCACTTATACCTAGCATTTCACTATCCCCTCTGCTTTTCTTTTGATTTATCATGCACACTTGTTGCTTATTCATACAATGAAGTTGATTATACCTATACATTTGTGCTGTATTCTAGACTGTTTTAGAAGAATACAACATTGCATAAATAATATGGAAATCCTGTCATTGCCGTTGAACAATTACAAATGTATATAGAAGCAAAACAAGTAGCTTTTGTTTTGTTTTTCCTTCTGGTGATTTCAATGGTTTATTATTCTACTCTTGATTTTATTCATGAGAACAATTCACTAAACTGTTTCTTTTGGAGACAAAGATGAGCAATGGATTGCCTGCTTTCAACAAATATATCAGAAAACTATTGAAGAATATACAAAACTCCTAAATAAAAAATTATAAAAAGATCCAGACTTGCAGGCTTATCCATCCATGGTGAACAATGTTAAGAAACACTTCAAACAGCCCAGGAGAATTTTACTGGATAACACGGCAAGACTGCAAACCAATTATAGACATCAGAAATATTTCTTCTTTATGTACTGTAGGCTAAAAGAAAAAAAAAAAAAAGCGATTATAAGATTGTTACTAGAAAAAAAAATCACAAATTCCACTTTGGCTACAAAATGAATGCCCACTGTTAGCTTGTTTTTTTTCTGGAAACATCTCTGATGCAAAAACCTTTAGTTGTATAAATGTTAACAGCAAAAAGTTGAAAAGAAACTTAAGATAACATCGTCAAAGAAAAAAAAAAAACACTATGATTTTCTGGGGGGCACACCCTGATTTAAAATGTAAATTTATTAAAATATATTGCTAGAGTTGGGTTTGCTTTTATTTGAATTTATTTCCAAGAGATCTGTTTATTTGTCAACAAAGCAACCAGATCAAATAGGTATTCCAAAAGCACAGATGAAGAGGAGGTCTGTATGAGTACTATACTGTATTGGTTTTGATTTGGTTCAAATGTATTACTCAAAACAATGTCTAAGGAATTCAGAATTGAACAAGAAATGTTTGCAATAGAAATTGCATAGATGTTGGGAAAATTTTCAAGAAATGTGTCAGCATTTTTCATTCTGTCATTTTGTATTTTATTTATTAAGGTACCCTGCTAATGAAGTAGTATTTTTCACTTTCTGTAAAAATGTATAATAATAACTAACTCATGGAAGAAGGCTGTATCCATGGCAATCAGTGAGAAACGTTTACTTCTCTCTGAATGACTTCCTTACACTAAATTCTATTTGGTTTTCTCCTCCTTTATCAAGGGTGGCTAAAGTAAAATCCCCAGTGATGGCAATAGCAGCTCTCAAGGCTTTTGTGCTCAAGGGCAATACTCCATTGTAGCAGCAAAAACTTGGTACGCCCTGGAAGGTGGCTAACACCTGGAGGTATTATGTATGTATGTATATACATTATTTTGCCACAAATGGGGAGAAAGTAACCCCCTTCAGTTTCCTGTTATGATTTCTGTGTTTCTCGGGGCGAAATAAACATTGCCCAAAGGTTAAAGATTGTGTCAGCTGTGTTTTTTAAGTATGACTTAACCCTTGTGCTATCTTAGATCAGTGGTCCCCAACCACCGGGCTGCGGACCGGTACCGTGCCGCGGGACACTTGGTACCAGGCCGCGGCCCGGAAATTTTGGCACCGGGATGCACAGAAAGAAAAAATAATTTCCATTTTATTGCTTTTTCCCCCTGAAAAAAACGTTTTATTTTGAAAAGTGACCGGATTCTCTCTGTTACATCCATCACACTTAATGCACGTCAAAGTCGCGACATCAAACATCACGTGATACACCTCAACCCCCCCCCCCACCGGTCCGCGGTAAACGTGTCTTGCGTTGTACCGGTCCGCCGTGACAAAAAGGTTGGTGACCACGGTCTTATGTCTTAGATGATCCCACCCTTTCACTGACGTGTTCTCCCTACCATGACAAAGGTGGATAAAGGTGGAAAGATTTCATGTAATCCATGGACACCAGTGAAGATCACAAATCAGATTCAGCGCACTGTCTAGTGGGTCTAGATGACCCAACTCCCAATGGTAAAGTGCCTAGGATAGCACAAGTGTTACACAGTTTCTCCCCACCCCACCATGTCTGCATAATGACCAAGTTTCCATTTGGTAGGTAACTTCCATAAGATAAAAGGAACAGTTGAGGTCAGGAAATCCTAGCCTATTAAAAGTTCGGCTGGCTACACAACATTTCACTTTTCTTAGAGAAAACACGGCAAAGGGTTTGTATTTGTTCATTTTTAAAAGGCCTACTATAGCCACACTTACCACACAACTGTTTATTAAATCAGAAAGTGTTGGCCAGAATTCTGCTGAAAAAACTTTGAACGTCTTTTGTGACAAAACAAGGTTTTTAAAGTCCAACTCCAATCATCCTTTGATCTATTTTAACGTTTTCCCCATAGTCTTTTGATTACGGTTATGATATTTTTAGCCAAGAAATAAAACAAAACTAGTTTCAAATTCTAGGACAAACAATGATTTATCCAGTAGTTCATTAGAAATTTGCCTCTTAGTTATGGACAGGAATGTTCATGCAGAGTGAGGCTGCCCTCATTTTCCATCATCTCGTTGTTTACACTCTCTCCCATTAGCTTAGAGCCCCTCAACTGACATTACAGGTGCAACAAATTTGAGAGGGATATTGGAGCTATTCAGTCGTACAGTTTAGAGCCAGATGCCGAGGTGAACAAACATGTACATGGATCTAGTCGCCTATGAGTGGATGCATCAGAATGGGGCGGAGCAGGGAGCTTGTGGCCTGCCGACTGTAACTTCTACATCCATGCTACAAGCTTTTACCAATTGCATTTTACGTCATTTTACGATTTACAACGATTTGCATTAGGAAATACTCAGAAATGCAATTTTTAGCTTTATTAATTTTTACATATGCCTTCCATCATGATAAAATGCCATAAGAACATTTTTAAAAACACCAAAAAGACTATTTTCATTGGACGGGGTCTTCAAGGATATGAAATAATAACCCAAAATGTGCATTATAACGACAATATGACTATTTTATAAATAAAACTAAACCCTCAGGATTATTTGACAATTCCTGGACAATTTGATTAGAAGATTTTTATGAGTGTAAAAAACAAAAACAAAGATAAAAGCCAAATATTAAAAGTAGGGCAATTGATGACCTCTTTAATTTACTAAAACAACTGGTGCCAGCGATTATGTATGGCCTTTTTTTAATTTATTTTTTTAAGCAGGACAGTGTGACTGATAAGAAATGAGAGTGGCTGTCCATATATACTTCCTACTAATTACTTTTGATGCATTTACAGAGGCTGCTGACAGCACCAAGGCTCCGAGCTACATACGTATTTATCAGCGCTTCAGGGACCTATACATTCCCTGGCCTGTAATCCATCTAGCCTTGTCTTCTTGCGACCCCTTTTGCTTTCCTAGAGTGTGACCCATTGTAACCGAAAGTAATTGCAGGCAGAAAAAAACATCTAATGATTACTCTATCTGGGAGTCTGAGAGAGAGTGAAAAGTCACAGACAGGTATTTTCAACAAAAGGACGAGGCTTTTATGTTCCTGACGCACAATTTCAGACAACAAAGAATATTATTGACTTGGCAGAGATTAAAACACCAAAACAAATAACAAAGCACGGAGGGAGGACAAAGTGCACAAGGAGAGAAAGGATCTCTCAAACAACCAATTGCCAAACACTTGCTTCTTTTCTTTGTGTTGTCATTGATTAAAAGTATGTTATAGACAGAAACACCCGTTTCTCCACGGAGACTTAAAAGAAAATTTATGGGCTTAATATAATGTACTTTTTTTTACCCCCTTTGAGTCACCTTTGTTGTCAGGAGAAAAAAGGCTCCTCGAAGTTTATTTAGCTGTTGCATATCATGCATACTTTTTAAACTGCTTGATTTGCTTCAATGAAAAGCATTTTTTTTTTCATTTGACTTTTTTTTCCTGTATGACATTGGTTGATTAAATCCCCCTTTTTTTTCTTTTTTTATGCCGGAACAACCATCGGGCCTCCCCACCCAAGGACAAGATGTCGGTGTCACCATCAACACAATCAGGCCTGGCCAAATAACCAGCATGGGCCACATGGATGAGAGGTGCAAACACTATAACAATCTGCAATCAGCACTCATCATCACAAAGACACACAGAGGAGGAGGCATGGAGGTCCTACGGGGGGCAGAAACACAAGACATGTTCATGGAGGGACACACACACACAAACCCACACAGGAATACAATGATTGCTCTCTGTTTAAAATCTCATCCTGGGGTAGCCATTTATTCTCTTCTCTGTAAATCTGCACTTGTGCAGAGCCTGGATGATCCTGCCGATACACAGTGCAGGTGTGCGCTAACTGACAAAAAGGCAATACATAAATGTATATTTATAAGACACACACAGATACACCTTAAAATTCATTGCAAATGGAAGGATGTCGGCATATTTCCATACTGTGTAGATAATCGAAGTTTGAAGGAAATTAAAAATAAAGACAACTGTGGAGTGAAAGGAGAAAATGAAAATATTCCCCAAGGATTAGGTACCAAGGTCTGATTAAGGAAATCCTTACAATGCAGCTTGATATTTGCAAAACAGATTGAATTTCCTTAGCCGATATACTGTGTAAATTATCCTAATTTTTTGGAGATGATTTTGATCTAGAAATGTAAATGTCATTGAAAGCAAAAGGGAGCATAAACTCAACCAAGTCAGTGACAACTGGGTGTTTTCAGAGAATAGCTGATAAAAAAGCAATGCCTTCTTTTTTTCAAATGATGGAGACCAAGGAGATAAAGTGCGCAGAGGCACTGATGTGCTACATCCAGTGTCATGTAACAAGCAAATTCATCACACTGACCCATTGCCCCCAATTATTATGGAAAACAAGAATGAATCAAATTAACATTGAAGAAGTGTTCAGATCCGGCAGGCTCTCTGTGCAGCCAATGGATCTAGCTGGAGCAAAAAGAGAGGGTAATAAACAAGGTGTCACTCTATGTGCCGTATATCTTGCAGTCATTGATGATTAGCTGTTTTCCCTTAGCCATACATTACTGTTATTGCCTCCATGGCCGGGCAGATAGGAAGTGGATACAAAGGCATCGTGCAGCCCATCTTTCAACTGATAACTGGCAGGCTGAAAACAACTCAGCATCAACAGCGGCGCGATTTCGGGACATGAGTAATCTGGGAATGGTGAAAAATGTAATCTCTTTTTATGACAGCGTTGAGAGGGGGACCTGATGTACGCTTTTTGTTGTGCGTTTGCAGCGTGACAGTCTATTGTGTTGTGAAGAACCTCTGAGTGAAATAATTCCATGCGGTTACAGAAAGCGCTTCATAGATGTCAGCGGCTCAAGTCTGCCGTTTTGTCCCACTAGGCAACACTAAAAGTGTATAATCTGTATAAGTTGTCAGCATGAAAAAGTAGCCAGTGATGTTGCTTCCCTTTTCTTTCTGTCTCAGAAAATTTCGCAAACAGCTTAGGCATGAATGCAGTCTGTATACGGTATTAGTCACAGTCATTAGTGATGAGCAAACTTACATTTCCAATATCAGTGAGTAGTGCAGCGTGCTAAAGGTTTTTAATATGAGGGGCAGACACTTTGCAGAATCCCCTGAGCATGTACACTTTAAAGGTTTTCCCTCTCCGAACCGCCACAGACCCTCCTCCGGGGACAACTATTAATTTTTCACTGAAACCTCCCCTGAATAATGAATTCTGTCCTATTTATACGCTGTGATAAGTCCACTGAATGTCTAAAAAGGGGTTATCGTGAAAAGGGTAGGGCTTTCAGAGAAAGACCTGTCCCTGCTTAACATGTTTAATTCATCCGCATCGCCATGTTCTGGAAAGCAGAAGGGGAGTCATATAATGTATCGCTGGCAAACATGAAAGCAGATTCAAGCGGCACATTCAATAAATCACAGCTTTACTTTCACTGTTTTGATGTTGACTGTCACAGTCCTCCACCCATACAGGAGCTGCTAAAAGTTCAGATGTGTGCTTTTTACTCCTCCAGGCCCCGGCTGACAGATATGCTCGCGCTAAAATCACAGAGGTACTCAGTGGCTTGTGTTAATGTTTCTGTCACTGCGTGCTTTATTTGGGCTGTGTTGAGTGCAGACATTGTCAACTAGCATTCTCAAAAGAGAAAGCAGCAGGCACAGATACATGGAGAGGAGAAAGTGGGAGAGTGTGTAGTAAAATAGCTACAGCTAAAACATCTAAAAAAAAAAGGCATAAAGTTAAGCCCACAAACAAAGACCAAAAAACTAGAACACACTTCAAAATATATGAGGGGAAAACATCAGCAAGAGGTGACAAACATTTCTAAAACTTCAAGTACTTTGATTCTTAAAATAACTGCTGCTGGAATAACAATGTTGGGTAGAGGAAAAAAAATAGTTAAAAGTGACTGTTTTTGCACCCTAATCTCACTGAAAGCATTTTAGATATCGATTAATATGTTTGGCTTATTTTATCCAGTTAAAAAAACACGAGATGATTTTATTTCAAAAGGAGCAGAAACTTCCAAATAGTATTTCTGAGCAGAATTACCAAAAATGAAGAGCAAGTTGATATATATGCCAATGACATGACAATTAAGGACATGTGGATGTCTGCAAGAATTTAGAAGCACAATTTGTTAAAAATTAAAGCCAGTTTAACAAAGAGCTTAAGATCTGCTCTGCATGTAGCAAAGAGGTGCCGCTGCGAGATAACTGGCAATTTTCAGTGCAACTCAATTGCCAAACATTTCAAGCTCCAATGCAAAATGTCTTTTTTTTTCTTCTTTTGGACTAAAACTGTTTTTAACACATGATTAGATGCATTTGCAAACTGTGCAGGAAACAAGTTTTGGTGGTGTAAAATCTCAACACATTCTGCTTTCATGAGACACTGCCAAACAAGTCAAACTCAGTGTGAGCAAGTGTTTATTATCAATCTAATCAAACCAAACCAAACCACTAATCTCAGTTTAACATTAGATACAGAATTGCCGGTTCACATTAAACTATCAGTGCTGCTGGTTTTGTATTAGTCATTTAACAAATTAAAACTTTAGCAAGATTTAGAGCTGTTATGGTGTTCTGGTGTTTTTGTTGCAGCATTTTTATCATGATGGCAGACACAAATGAAGTTTTAAATTCCATTTCTCAGTATTTCTTTATTCAAATTTTTGTAAATCAGGAGAAGATAAAAAACTAAAAAAAAAAAAAAAAACTTTGAGCAGTGATATAGATCCTACAACTGGCAGGCCACAACCTCCCTGCTAAGCTCCATTCCAATGCATCCACTTGCCTACAAATAGATCCAAGCAGGTCTTTGTTTTCCTCATCTGAGGTGGCATCTGGATCAAAAGTGTGTGGCTGGATAGCTCAGATATTCCTTTCCATTTTTGTTGCACCAATAATGTTATGTCAGTATTGTAAGAGGCTGTAAGCCAGTGGGAGAGCGTGTTAGCAGATATATCATGGGAAGGGGGTGGGTTTACTCTATGCCAACAGGTCTGCTCACAACTCAGGCAAATTTCAAATGCTCGCTTTTGCTCTGAAAAAATTATGTCCCACAATACAACACAGGTTTTTTGACTTTGGCCAAAAATGGCATACTAAAAATTAAAAGGTTACTGGGAATGCTTTTACACTAAATCAACAGATGATCGGAGTGGGACTTTAACAGTTTGTACATTTACAATACACTTTTAGCAAATTAATTTTAATTAAGAAGGAAAAACAAATCATGTAACCTAATAAAGCCAGGTGCTTTTGAATAATTTCACAAGAGACACATTTCACTGAGTGGTGGTTGTTAAGAGACTCCCTAAATATTCTAAGGAGACAAAAACTATTTTATAAAAGTGTAAATGAAAAAAGTGAGTTATGTGATTGTCTTCTGCCTGTGATGAGGAAACGAATACTCCAGAGGTTACAGTTTTCTGCGGAGGAGGAGGTAATAAAAATAGCCATGTTGCTACATCGCACTACAGGGACTGCCAGCAACTCATTGACCTCAGTGTCTTTTGCACTGTTTAGCCAGGAGACAATGCTTGGATATTAACACTCTATGTCTTTGATTTTGCGTGGCTGTCATAAGCTGAGAGCACTTGTTTGTACATTTTGTCCTGTGGGGTCACCCTGTTTCTGTCTATCATTTAGTTTTTTTTCGAGTTGTGGTGTGTTCATCGGGGTCTGTGTGAAATACAGACAAGCTCTCCCTCTCATTTTGTAATTCAGAGTGTGAAGGCACCCGTCCCCATCTTTATGATAATTTCTCATTCAGCACAAGCAAAGACATCAACAATGATGCAATTCATTTCCACTTTATTAAGTGGTGCAGAAACGCTGGCCCCAGCAGAGGGCTGACGGGTTGGAGAAGGTGGGAGTAGAAATCTGTCGTTGCTGGCGACATTATCCCGGGGACCGCACCTCCCCAGCAGTGCAAGTGCCAAGCACATAAGGTTTAGGGTCAGTGAACATTTAGAGGCATCTGGAGTTTTACATGAGACCTTGAGCCAAAGCCAATCAGCTTTAAAATATTTTGTAGAGGAAATAAAAGTGCCAAAGTATTCCTTCTGTATAATCCTTTGGCGAAATTTAAGGATCATTTTCATTTTGCATGTTTGACTTTCCTGTGTCACTTCCAAAGTCAAGTCCAGTCAATCACCTTGACATTCAATTCTCTGGAAGTGATGACACACCGCTTTTTTAATCGAGAACTGATGTTCCTTTTATTTGTCCTCAACTGTGACTTCCTTTCTCTGCTCTGGCATTGCTAATTTTTGTCAAACTCTCCAGTACGCAGTTTCAGTTTCAATTAAATCTCATCTTCTTTGTTGACCTTGGGGTGGAAAATAGCTTTGCTCCCTAAGCCCTGAATGTTTCCTCTGACAATTTTAGATGTCATTCAGGTTGTAAACTCAATTTGAACCTCATATAGTTAATACAACTTTAAGTCCACCAGCCTTGCATTGCAACAACATGCTGCCAATCTAAGGCGACGTTTACACCGTCCAGGGCGACGCATGTTCAATGAATACTCTATGGAAACGTGCATATGGGTGTTTTTGTAGCTAAAGCACTGATAAATATTGACATGATGAAACAGAGCCTAGGAACAGGTTTAAACATAATGAATGTGGAAGAAATAGTATTTAAGACAAAAAGTGTGGGTCTGATGGAGATCTGCAACACAAAAACCAAAGAAGTGCTGGGGGGGGGGGGGGGACAAACAGAGGGCACCATGTACGTATGTAAGAAAAACAATTATGTGATATTGACAGCTCGTGCAATCAAAGCCTCCCCTGCCAGACTCAATGAGGTGCCAATCAACTGAGTGTCTCTGCCGCATGTTGCTGCTGCTGCTCCCTTTCATTTCAGAGTCAGAGGAGATTCTGCTGTGGTGAATCATCAGTCAATAGCTCAGAGCTGATGGTTAATGCTGATTGATGATATTGAATAACACACCACCCTCCTTAACAGTAGTTTTCATCTGCAGTAAATCAGAATGGAGGATTAGGAGGAAATGAAATGTGCACACATAATATTATTATTGTTAGTATTACTACTGAGAGGAGAAGTAATAGTATCAGAACAATTAAACTATAAAACTCATCCCCATATTTGATGAATTCATATTTTAAGAAACTCAAACACCACAGAAGATCATCCCTACATTCTAATTCTAACTTAATGACACGGCCCTACATTGTTTCTCTCCCAAAGTAACCCAAAATTGAACGTCATTGTGAGAAGGGCGTTATTCGAAACGATGTGCAGGGCTTAAAGAACAATGGGGAACGTCGCTGTAATTACAGGGATTCCATCAAACACGGCATCTCCATCATCACGGCGCTCTGCCTCGCTCTCACCATTTCTTCACCTGTGGCGACTTCCTTGTGAACGGAATAATAGAGTAAGATCATTCCTCAACCATGAAAAGATAATTCCTGCAGAAGATCCTTTCTGTGAATTTATGTGCAGCAGCAGGAGCTCCCTAATACCAAAATGCCAAGGAGAAAGAACATTGCAACAAAATATAGGTATAATATTGAATTAGCTAGAGGTGTCACCTGCTGAGATGAATGATTTCCCTTTTGCCCTTATGTATGTTACCTCTCTGGTGCTTTTACCTCATCACCTAAGCTTTCTTTATCCTATTCATTTATTCCTTGTGCTGCATTTCTAGGGGCTTGAGAGAACAAAATGTGTTGATCTAAATGCAAACAATAATTAAAGAATGCTTTGGATCACAGTATTTCCTTTACCGACTGTCTCCACAACATGGGAATTCAGTCTAAAGATGGGCCATATGTTGTCCATCAACTGATGACGGTTTCCCCAGGCTTAGGTTTGCATTATATCTCTTCAACTCACAGGAGCTCATTAACTTGTACGGCAGAAAGGTTGGGAATAGCTATCCATCTCTTTGACGAGTGCAAAAAAAAAATTAATTTGCTAATTTGCGAGCAAGTGACCCAAGTCATTTTTATTCATAATTTATTACAGAAATTTAATCAGACTTCATAACTCACCTCCATTTAAAAAAGACAAAGAATAATATTGTCAAAGAGACATTAAAACAAAAGCCCAAACAATATCAACAATGTGTTCGGTGCTTAGAGACAGAGGAGAACACGTCCTCTCCCTTCAAACTGCTCTTTGATCCAAAGGGGTCTTTAAAGAGCAAGGTGGGACAATTACCATTTAGATTGGTTAACATGCCCCAGCTGGTTTTCTTTCCATTTTCATCGGAAATATTGTCATTAATAAACATGTTCAGATCATTTTGAGTTTGCCGTCTACACTGCGTGTCTTAGCCTGGAGTACTCACAAAAAGACTGATAGCAGCCAAACCAAAGTGGCGCGAAGGGAATAATCATTACGAATCAAGATTCTGGAAACAATTACTGGTTCAAAAACAATCAAGGATTTATATAAGGAGGAATCCCCATAATGTTCCATTAACGACACAAATTCTTCCAAGACTTTTCATACAATCTCCACTTCACAACAAACACAGCAAAGGACTGGGAACTCTTCTAGCTGAAGAAGAAAAGGTATTAATTTTTTTACCCAAAAACTGTAAACTGAAATTACCTGTGAAGTGGATAATTTAGTCTCAGGGAGACATGTATTTTCCACTTCCTTGTGTCAACAACTTCTTTTGAGGTGTGCAGCGTTGTCTGTATGGGCCTGATAAGTCTCCTATTCTCAGCAAACAGTAATTTGCAAAATGCAGACGACTGTACACACACTCTCTATATTGTTAATTAAATCATCCTCCCTTTGATGTTTTCTCAGGTTTTAATGGTAGAATAAGGAAATTTAATAGGAAACTGTCTTTCTCCCTGTGTGAAAAGAATGTTCTCCAAAAGCTACTGACGTCAAACTACTGTATCAAAAAAAAAGAAAAAGTAAAATTGAATTAACTATGAATAAAGTGCATGACTTCCCACTGAAAGCAAGATATTGATTTTCTTTATAGCTGTCACAACACTGGCATGTGAGGGAAGGCACATATTATTCAATTACTTCCACCTTGTTCTGCCAAAAGATCAAAACCCCCAAATGATCAGGGAAAAGCAACCTGCGAGTCTGATGCTAATTAAATTTCTGTCTTTGTAACCTCATTATTTGAAATATATGCAACATTAATCAACCCCATCTGTAATTGAATTTATTTTGGACAGGTCTTTTGTAGTTATATAGAATCCATACATTCACAAGAAACTTCACCCGAAAAGAAGACAAAAAAAAAAAAAAAGAATTAAAATGGAGATGGATTTTTCCACTTTGTGCTAATGGTCCTAACAATAATTTCGCAGAGTAAAAAACTGTCACTGAAGTTTGTTAAAAAAACTGTTGCAGCCCAAAAAGTTAATGTTTTTTGGGTTAAGAGGAGCCGGAAAAATGCTGCTGCGAAAAACTTTACTTTAAACGTCCCTGTTTGATTCAATTCAATCTTAAAATTAGTTTGGCTCTGCATTAAGCTTCCTTGATAAAACCATTATCAAATAAAATAGAAACTTCTAAAATGTCGCTTCAAAATCCTACTGTTATGCAATATGTTGACATTTAGGCATCTTTTATGCTACGCAAACACCAGTTATGTGATGCACGTTCAGGAACACACCAAATAGGTATTCTTGAGCGCTTTTGCATACAGAGTTCTCATACAGTGTAAAATGTTAAACCAGTGCAAATCTCGTGAATCTTGCTCCAGGTTTTTTCTTTCACAGCTCTATTCCAATACACATGAAAGACTTAGTGTCATACAATTCCAGTTGGGCACAAACCCCAATTAACTATTTCTCCCTAATGACTAATTTTCAAATAGTTGGTACTACAGAGTTGTGTAAAGGACGGTACCCATACATCGCTACAAAATCCAAGTCCCTGATTGGTCAAAGTATAACTGGTTTAAATTTAAACGCACGGTTATTGAACATGCATTTTGTATGTAGAGCCCAAAAACAGTTTTAAGAATGTGCGTAGCTATGAATGAACACAAACGTTTTGAATTTGGAAGCCAGAAACGTTCATTTACATTGGCCTTACTTTGGAAGTGGTCGCTTGATCTTGTGTTGCAGGGCAGGGCAGTGTGAAGGTAATGCGTAAAGTTGATGATAAACTAAAGTTTATCATGACTTTAAGTCTTAACAGTCTTATATTGATCGAAACAATTCTCCAATAAAAAACTGCTTGGTTGAAACATCTTCTGTTGTGGTAGTCAATACTGCTACATGATTGGTTGAAGGCTCTAACCAAAGGTTGTTCGAAAATAAAGACAGTTTGAACCCTTGCACATAAACATTTCTATAACATACACAGTGGGTCAAGCACGGATTTTAAGTTGACTATAGATGTATGTATATCAAGGGTCCCCAAATCCAGGCCTCTAGGGTCCTACATGTTTTCCAAACACCGTCCCATTGAAGCTCCTTATTGGCTAAACACACCTGATCTGGGTAATCAACAGCAGATAAGACAGGGTTTCTGGAAAACTAGCAGGAGGCTGGCCTCGAGGCCTGGGTTATTTGGGCACCCCTGATGTAGAGTTATCATTGAATGACCTGACAACAGAACATGGACCTGCCAAGGGCACACCCTACACCTCACCAGATGAGCTTGGATAGGCTCCAATGACCTTGAAGAGCATGGGTATATACAAATAAATGAATAGATTTACGTTGTGTGGATATGGTAATTTTGAGCCTGATTGATGTTTTGCTTTCATGAGAACACACATTTGAGTATTTTTTTCTCAATCTGCACCCATCTTCTTAATTTGATTGTCAAAGACGAGTTTCTCACGATAATAACATTCACGCTCAATCACAACTTTGTCAGTGTAAAGGTCAAAACATGTGCAGGGATTCAGCTAAAGGGAAATAAATTGAATAATTAGTTTACTCCTCTCAATATAAGCTTTGCTAAAAAGCTGTGTTGCTCCATCGATAACTACCTAGACCACAAATATGCTCAGAGTATTACTTCATGACCTTTGCACTAATCAATCCACCACCACTTTGTATCTAAAGAGTCTACAGCTCAGGAGGGGCGGCTGTGTTTTCCAGGCAGGGTCAAGCTGATAAAAGTGTGCAGCCCCTAAGGTGTTAATAGCGGGCTGATTATTGGATGGTTACTGTTTTTACTTTAACCTCTAATTACTTTCATTGCTAGTCTTTGAAAAAGCAATTATAAGCTGGACCAGACAGTACATCTCATCGGTTCAGTGCCGTTATAATTTATCTCCTGATACTTGCAAAATGTGGGCAAAGAACGGAAACAAAATAAAACGTTTGAATGAGCTGCAGGCCTCATGCCTATGTCTTATCCAAAGTCAGATGACTGCTACAACTCATCACACTATGAACTCAGTACAATAAAGTAAAATGTTTGGTTAAAAACAGTCAAAAACAGCGGTCATCACGAATAAGAGAAATCCTTAGGAAACCTCATTGAAGCCCCTTTTTCCCCTTCGCCCACCAGTAGAGGGCATCTAGCTTCACTCAATGTTTGATTTCTATCTAGTGCAGGGCTTAAAAAAACACTGAAAGCCACTAAAATAAGAGACAGTTAGAGGTTTCATGGTACAACCACTCACTGCAGAATAATGAAACAGTTCCTCTTCTGTTCACTTGATATAACCCAGCCCTTTTCTTTCTTTCGTTGTTCCTTTTTGCTGCTTTATCAGAATCACATTAACAAACAAGTTCAATGCCACAAGTGCTGTAGTGGAGTTTAATTTATTTTAGGCTGTCTTGCAAAAATACAAAGGTCTGAGGCACCTGTTTAAATGAAACGTCCTGCTTCTGCCTCATTCCAGATGTCCAAAGGCAACCTGACAGTTCGGCCCCACAGACAGGCGAGGATTAATGATTTGTGACAGCTTCAACAAGCCAGGATATGAACAGTCGTCCTGCAGCCATTACATAAGTAGAAACAGCTGTTGTTTCAGCAGAGGCTTTGATTTCTTATTGTAGCTTTGAGGACTCCCCCGTCAAACACAATCAGACTGAACAATGCGGTGGTGTTGCCAGGATCGGACACAGAACTTTCCAGAGGTCCACTTCCTTTACTTTTCGTTAGTTCCTAAACAGCAAAAGTTTGGTACAAACAACCACCGTAGGTTATATTGGTGTCTGGAGTATTGTGGCAGAGCCTGCAGTGTAATTATAACAGCATGAATTATGTGTGGCAGTAATTCTGTAGCGCAGACTATGTTGTGATTAGCATGGGGATGAATGGAGCTGGGATTAAACCCAGTTGGAGAATATAGTGAAGGAAGTGCAATTAGACACAAAATGATTCCTTTTCTGCTTGTTCGGAGAACAAGGCCTTGTTCTGCTGCTATAAGATTTAAATTTAGTCCTTTTGTGATGAAAGCTTATTTTGAAACCTGGTGAATGTATAGAACAAGGCAGACCACTTTGTTTCAAAAGGACAAAAGGCACGCTTGGCATGAGCTTTATAGACAATGTCTGCTTCCGTTTTCTAAGCCTTCCTTTTTTTAGATCACCCCAAAGAGCCATTGAGGAAGGGGAGCTTTGAATACAAAACAGTCTGCAGGTTGTTTTGAATCAAATGTACAAGTGCCAGGCAATTTAGTCACAGATTCATTTAGTTTATTACTATTACTATAACATTTAAGTTTTTTGTTTTGCTGATTTTAGGAACAATAATAATCAAAACATGTAAGATAATTATTTCAGCTCTTTATTAAATTAGCAGGACTTCCTGGTCTGGATCTCCATGTCTGCATGCAGTGTCCTTGCTTAAGACTTAGCAGATGGAACCATGGGATGGAGGCTATGAGCCATCCCATTCTCCTCTGACTGTAATTCGCTGTCGACAATGTGCTATGGACCCTAAAGGCCTGCCATCTGCTGACTTACACTCGTTCCAAAGGTGAGAAATTTCAGTCCCCCACCTAGTTGTTGTTTTAGCCCTTTTTTCCAACCAACAGATATCAATGTTGATTACAACATTTTTTGCTCATCAAATAATCTAAAAACTGCAAAATTTGTTATAAATTTTTTGATTAGTTGTAAAACATAAACATAAACAGATTTCTACCTAAAATATTAGGTCATTATGTCTTATAAAATTGTGCTCTAGATCAAATACATTATTCCAAACAGTGAGAACTTTCAGGATATTTTAAATTAAAATCTGTCTTTTTTGGCAGAAACAATTAGCATAGCCATGAAGGTAAGATTCTAAAAATTATTGCTACTCTAAAAAAATAATTTGCAACTCTAAAACAAGTAAATAAATGAATTCTCATTATAATCACATGATGTTTAAGAAAGCTTTGCAATGGCTCAATCTCAAAAGAGTTTTCAAATGTTGCTAAAAGTTTGCTTAAAATTTTTATTTACCCAACAGGCAACTTTTGAGCTCCTGTATTCTTATGTCATTCTTTTTCTTATATTTACTTTCACATTTAGGAAGCTTAAGCCTCTAAGTGATCTAAAATATTCCCAAATAGCGAGAGCCGACCCAGTGGAAAACTGTGTCCCACAAGTCTCTTTATGCTCAAATATTCTGCCATTATCCAAAGCTTGCTGTAAAAGACTTCCTACTTAATCAAATTGATCTAGTAAGAAAGATTTAAGCCGCAGGTCAGGGACTGCAATCTTGCTCCAAGGTCAGCTGGCAGAAGGCGCGTGTCAGGGGTCACCTGTCTTCCCTCACCTGACCTTGATGCCTCCTCGCCCCACAACCCGAGGTCTCCAGAGATTCCCATGCGGTTGACGACTTAAACCTGTTTGAACCTTGGAAATCCATGGGATTTTTCCTATCGGGCCCGTCTGCGCTCGTGCATGACAGTAATCGTGCGGCTCAGCTGCATCAATCAATACCTATGCAACATGGGCACAGCGTGTAGCTGCTGATGAAGCCAACGCGCAGCATCCAAAGTGTGTCCGGCTGATTACAGTTCATCCTGCGAAAAAGATTTGAAGCAATTCATCATGCTGTAGATTATTCCAAGAAACTTTGACTCTGCGTGGACACTTGGATTCCCCAGGAGACATAATCTCATTACACAAAATCCCTCATTCCCTCGATAGAAAGATAGGGGGGAGTGGTGCTCCAGTTGCCATACAGTATGATTCAGAGTTTCTAAGTATAGTGTACGCAGTCCATTGAAGCTGTGGACAGAAGGTTTCCCCTGGGCACTCACAAAAACGTTGCGTATGAAATGGAGCGGCAAACTTTCTCTTTTTGAAATGGGGCATTATGTATGCATGTGGGGATGTTTGTTAAAAAGCCTTGTCTGCTGTCAGACTTTGCCCCCCCCCCCACCCCCTTTCTTCCATCTCTTTTTTTTTCTTTGATCTGAGAGGAAAACGTAAGCTGTTTACAAAGACAGTATGACAGGTTGGATACTGCTAACTTAAGTCTTCATGTCAAAACCTGTCAGTGACATTTAACAGAAAGAAAAGGCATGTCAGACCAAAAACGCTTCCAGATATGAGAGGTGGGGAAAAATATCAGCTGAGAGGGGGATGAAGACAGTACTTGAACCTCACACTGAGCTATTTTAAAATACATTTTGTCTTTTGTCTTTAAATCTAATATGTATTAAATTTTTAATTTTATAAAAATTTGGAAATTTGGTCATGGCAGTTCAGAGGCATCTCGCTAAAATTGAAAAATAAAATTAAAGCTGTTTCTTTGCTTTGGCTTTCATATTTTTTTTGTCCACTTATAGCAGTATGTATACAAGAAAAATATTGAGTTTGGTGAGAAGGGCTTTGGGCTGTTTTGAGTTCAACGGGGAATAGATTTTTTTTTTCTTTTTCAAGGGCAGCGTGCAATCATGAAGCTGTGCTATTCCCTTTGATTGCCAGACCACAGGCAAAACACACACAAACATGTACACGCGTGCACATCCACATGTCCAATGTGACTTCACAACATCAACAACATATTCAGAGGCAAGATCAGAGTGAAGAAACATCAGACAACTGAGTCCAAGTGATATTCCAGTTTTTGTGCGTGAAGCAGCCCAATCTCATATCTAGTTGTGCGCCTGTGCTCGATGGATTAGCTGTGTTTACTGGGGCAACATGAGGAATTTAGACTGCCTGGCTCCTAAACAATAAAACTGAATCACATCTACAGAAAATCAATCAATCGATCAAGGGCTTTAACTTGACAACCAGGGGTTCAGACATTAGCCACTATCCATGGGAGTTTTGGGTTACGCCATAGCGGCACATACTATATATGAATATCAAACCCAGGATAAAACATTTAAAAACTAAGCAAACCCTGAAATTATATAAAACATACAGCGTTGAATCACAGCACACAGAGAGAATCTCAGTAATGTGCATTCAAACAACAATTTCTAAAGAAAAGTCTATGTAAATGTGCGTTTCGGACTTCCTTATTCAAAATTCTCATGTTTAGGCGGTGCTATGCAAGCTTTTAAGTCCGATTTTGAGCTCTACATACAAAATGTGCGAAAATTGAATTTGGGTTGAAAGTTAAACCAGTTGAACTTTGACCAATCAGGTACTTAATAATAATAATAATGGATTGGATTTATCTGCGCTTTTCAAGACACTCAAAGCGCTTACAGTGTGTCCATTATTCATTCACTCCTCATTCATACTTGGTGATGGTAAGCTACCGTTGTAGCCACAGCTGCCCTGGGGCAGACTGACAGAGGCGTGGCTGCCAGTTCGCGCCTACGGCCCCTCTGACCATCACCGGGATCATTCATGCACATCCAAACACTAGTGGAGCCACACTGGAGGCAAGGAGGGTGAAGTGTCTTGTCCAAGGACACAACGACATTTTGGCTGGTGGGAGCGGGGATCGAACCGCCAACCCTTCGATCACTGGACGACCCGCTCAACCACCTGAGCCACTGTCCAGTGAATGTGGTTGTGATGAATGGGTATTTTCAATTCACCGAACTGACAACCGGTTGAAAATTGATCATGAAACAGAAATAAATAATTGTGGTTGAAGCCCTGTCATGTCTTTTATATATTGGAATAGAACTGTGGAAAAAAAAAGCCCGGAGCAATATTCTTGACATTACCTCTGTTTTAACATTTTGCACCAAGCCTTTTCCAACTGTACATGTGCTAGTATCGGGTAGCGATAGTCCAATGGGAACACAAGAATCAGAATTTATTGTCATTATGCAGTGCACAATGACATTTTTTCCAGCAGCTCTTTTCCAACAATATTGAAAATACTATATAAAAAAATAATACATAAGACTGTACAGTAGAATGGGATGAATATGCACATATGAGTGGATATTCCACATTCCACACACCATAGGCAAAACACAAATTCTTGAACATGTGACTCATGCCTGGTGTGTCCATAACTTCAGAAAGTGACTTTTATCTTTAGCTTCACATGAAAAAAAACACTATAACATATACTTGATTCTCCTATAAACTTTTTTCCATTTAAAAACCCCAGAAACCATTTCTTTTTATTTATTAAAGTACTAAAGAAAAACTGAACAATGGTGTTGACCGTGTTTGTCTCAATATACGGCTCTTCTATTGCTCCATAGTAGTAACTGGATTTATTCATTTTATTAACTTACTTCTTTTATACTTTTAATTTAAAAAAACAAAACAGTGATTTGTGTGTTTTTTAAGTGTTTGCACAGGCTTTTGCTTGCCTGCAGAGTCCAGGGGCTTTCAAAAATAAAAGGGGAAGCAACTTCAATAGGTGAACTCATTTGCTTAAGAATATAATGAAAGAGCGAGGTAGTAAAGTAGTTGCGCTCCTGTTGCTAATTCTGCATTATGACTCAAGAGAGCATGTCTATAAGTCTGTGATTATATTTTATTGAACTGTCAGTTTACTTTTTAATTGAAATTTTTACTGCAGCCTTTTAATAGAGGGGAGGCTTTCGAGCGAGGTTTGAGTATTACTTACTGCAGTAAAGAGTGGATTTGGGAAAATCACCCACATCAGAGTCTGAGATCACATGCTGATGTTCTTCTAGCACTGCCAGCAGTGGTGTGGAGTAAGGGATCGAATCGAGGAAGATCAAGAACTCTGCTGCAAAAGGAATTATTTGTTTTCTATACTACCTTATATCAGCAGCCAAGTTTAAAATCCAGGAAGTCAGTGAGCTGCTTATGGGGGCAGAGCATGTCAGGGAGTGATACAAATGTGCCTGTGGGTGGACCGTGGGTGTACTGAAGCTCTGAGCTCGTTGAAGGGGTTTGATCAAGTTTTGTCAGATTTTAACAGTGGTTTGGGAAGACTGGCTTCGCTAGCATTTTGAAAGCCATAAAATCGGAAGCATCGCACCTATCTCTCGTAGAGGGCATGTGGAGGGGAGGGAAAAAGCCGCTTCAGGTATGCTAAAGTCATCCGTGATGGAATCTGTCAACTCTGCAAATGGCTCCCTCTCGCCTTGCTGCCTTGGGCATTTCATCAGCTGAAGAAGTCGATGACAGGAAGTCTATTGAACTCTGGCTTTCTTTCTATACACATTATTTCTTCCATATAGAGAGACATTATGTTTTAGCAGATCCTAATTATCAGTCAAAATAGACTCTGGGATGACCTTAGAAATTAAAACTAAATAGGTCTAGTCAAAAGCATCTGGAAAATGGTGGTTTTACAACTCTCCTCAATTATTTTGGTAATGGCAACTGCATGACGACAATCCTTTTAGGATGCAGCTAACTCATGTAAATTAAGAAATCTTATAACATCTTCAAAATGCGGCACACTTTGTCTCAGAGCAATAAATGTAAAATAGGAAGTTATTGATCATGTTTTGAGGATAGAAAAATAGCTAAAACCACGGATGCTTTTTTCAAATAGGGTGCACAGGTGTTAACTCACCTTTGCACAAAAAGTTTACGTGATTGAATGAAATATTTCACACTAGTTGGTTTGAAGGCATAAGTATGCATGTGTGAACATTATTTGTATTGTGTACATGTTGACACGTGGACATTTTTGGAGCCAACAGGTATGTTATAACATAACTGAGTGTGTGTGTGGACAGGCCCCGCCCTTATAGACTTTTATTACATCTGACCCTCACTGTAATGAGTGTAACCATTCAGAAACTTGTTGTTGTATGCTGTTTCATGGTTTTATCCCCCCATAATCAGCCCTACTCCCCAATATCCCTTTCTTCCTCCTTTTTCCGTCCGGTCCAACACAAAATTTAAAATTTGATTGAAATGAATAAAGTTTGGCCTCGGACACAGGCTGGGTTTATTCAGACATACCTCTGGTTTGTCAGAAGATTCATAATCCCTGTTGTTAAAGTAAAACATGTCCAACACAAGAGGTCTTCAGCTCTCATCTGTTTGCCCAGCTGTTGGACAGGACAAGTTAAAAACAAAGTTTATCTATTTATATTATCAGCAACACTAAAATTAATGAAGAGATTTTATGATTTTTTTGACATCACCATAATATTTATTTGCATATTGATCTATTTTTTTATTGTATATGTATGTATAAATGTATTTTGATTGTTTGCTATAAAATTGAAAATGTTTCAATTTATTCTGTCAAAATGAAAAAAAGTTTTTTTGGATTTTCTTACTCAGACTTTGATAGATGTTTCCAGATGTGCCGTTAATTATCAGGTAATCCAAACTGTAGAGAAAACTTTAGGTTTTTCTGATTTCAGGGTGGAAAATGGAGCACCAGAACACGGAAGAAGGTACAGCAGCTGCTGGGCTGCCTCCTTAAATTTTGTCTCCCTCCACTAGTCCAATTTCATATTGATGAGCTCTACTGCAATTTAAATTGCATGTCTTCTTTAAACATTTAACTAGCAAAAAGATGAATCACAGTCTTTGCTCAAATCCCGCCACTGTCGGAAATTGCAAAAGCTTTTGCTGTGAAAGAAAACTAGACAGCAGGTAACCCCATAAATTCAGATTTTCCACCTCACGAGAGCAGACTTTGTCTTACATGCATAACGAGGCTGCAGCATGTTCAAAGTGTAAACCTCTCCCCAGGATGCACCCTTTATAATTTTTCCTCAACTGAAGATCAATAGTTTTACTGAATGGTAATTTCACCATATGTTTTAATGTGAAATTGCAACGTGCTTTTGAGGATTCGTCATGCCCTATATTGCTCAATATGTGTCAACTGCATGAAACAATAATGCGGATTCTTCTTGAGAAGTCCCAAATTCTCCTGAGGTCACTTCTGGGTGAACGTTGATATAAATTCCTCCGGAAAACAGTCCTTTAATACTCATAACTGGAACACTGATGTTATTAAATCATTATTTAGACACAATTTGCAGCAACTGGAAATCCTAGATGAACACATAAATAGGTATGATCAGCAAATAAGTATTGTGAAAATGAGATTAAGATAATTGGCAAAACAACTAAAGTGAGAACATTTATTTCCTTTTTCCCCCTCAAAACTTGACTTTAAATTCTCAGTCTGGATGCTCCCAAGGCAGCTGCTTAAACATGATAATCCAGGGAAGGCAGGGGGAATCTCTACAGACCTGCCTCAAGCCTGCTTTCAACCCTATTAAGAAATATTATGCAGACTTCCAAAGAAACCTAAACTCCAGCTTAAACTTTGCAAGCCTCATCCTTTTTTGGCTGTGCAACAATTAGAATAGAAAAAAAGTCTCAGAGCTTCTGCCAAATAAGTAATGAACAGCCCATGTCCTTTTTATATTTGACAGATTTCCAAGATGCAGCTGCGGAAATTCCTTTATCTGATTTTAGTACGTTATTCATTATATTGTTTCTTTTTTTTCTTCCTTCATACTCAAAACAAATTGTCTGGGTATTTTCTGTTGTTATGCCATTAAAAGATGAAGCCGCTGCTTTCGTTACACGATTAAACTAAATCCCAAAGAGTCTGGAGAAAAAAAAATGCTGCCCCGAGCTTGGAGATGTGTATGTGTGTGTTTCTCTAATCAGCCCTGATAGAAGAACATGCAGGTTTCTTCTGTTTGCATTGTAAAGTTGGGAAATTCCAATTTTCATTGCAAACTGAACCGGAGCCGAAAGCTGGTTCCACGTTTGATCACTGTTTACATTCATCTCTTTTTCATTTTACTTTGAGGAATTTCTAATTTATGTCACCACTAACGCAAGGGCTGAAAAGAACAGATGCAGTGAAAATGTACATTATTAGGTGGTTCTGTTTACCCAGCATGCACCTCTCTGACAGGGTGAGCATGAAATAAAAACCAAAAAAAACAAGCTTCTCTGCTACCTGGAGGCTTGTTATGTACATTTTCGAACATAATTTGATCCACTGAAAGTGTGACTTTGTGGAAACGGGCGGCATGTTTTCCCCAGACACTAAGGCTGAGCAAAGGGAAGGGGGCTCTCTGAAACCATGTGGTCAGTGGAATCTTATGGAATCGGTTGGGTTTTAAACACAATACTTTGTCAATACTCATCATGGATGCAATCTTTATAGTACATGTAGTGTTCAACAACTTCTTTCAAGACAGTCTCTCTTGTGGCGTTTAAGTCAATTTGTCTGGTGATTTATTTGTTGGCTGACTGCGTTGGTATCACCTAACTCATTCAGGTAGTCAGAGTGTGTTTGTGTGAGTCATCCAGTGGAGAGAATGAGGGACAGTCTATGCAGTGCAATCATACTTGGCTCGCATCCACTCGAGCTGTAATGGGAAATACAACGTGCAAGGATAACTCTCACGAGAGAACAGGGAAAGATGAGAAAATAAGTGGGTCAGGCACAAGATGTTAGGGGCAGCACTGGTGAAGAGGACCCCACTGAAATCAATGCGCATTTCAAACCTAGCTTTGGTGAGGTATCGAACAACATAAAAAGGAACTGGGGAGCTAAGTGGTGGGAGCTGGAAGTGTCCCAAGTTTGGGACATTGTTTGTCACCATGCTTTGTGTTTTAGTAGTTTTGAGTAGTTCCACAAAGGTTGACATCTCATGTCTCCTGAAACTGGAATCAACTGTTGTAATGTTAAAAAGTGGATTTTGTTTTGTGCTATGACCCGATATCACAGAACTATAGAAAAAAAAAAAACATCTTAATTTTCCCCATGCAAGGTATGACTTGTAATTTTCACATTTTTATTAGGTAATGTTTTTACTCATCAGAGAATAAAAGCAATTTAAATTTTTAACAGTCCGGGTCCTCTAGAGGAAACTTTGCAAACTACTTTACAAAAACCCTCAAACCTGAAATTGAGAAATGCAGAGTTTCTAGAAAACAATAAACATTTCAGAAAAGGTGAAAGAAATATTACATCCATTTAATGTTATGTTTGATGATCAGCGCCTGATCTTTAGCTTTTATAAATGTGTTCTTGTGTGTGTAACATAATGCGATCAGCCAAACTTTGGACTTGAGACTCAGACTTGAGACTGAGTTCAGACTGAGGAATCTCAGAGCAAACCAAAGCTCAGTTTGATTGGAAACAAACCAAGACCACCACGAAAGATGAGTCAGAGACTGGTTCCTGGTCCCGGACCAGGGTCCGCTTGAATGTATTCAGACTGAAAAGTTGTTCCGGATTATCAGGGGAAACAACTCTGGCTCACTTTAACCCTTGTCCTATCCTAGGCACTTTAACGTTGGGAGCTGGGTCATCTAGACCCACTAGACAGTGTGCTGAACCTTTTTTCTTCAATGATTTGTGATCTTCACTGATGTCCATGGATTACATGAAATCCTTTATCCACCTTTGTCATGGTAGGGATAACACGTCAATGTAAGGGTGGGGTCATATAGCACAAGGGTTGAGCGAACCAAATGTGTCCAGTCTGAACACACCCTTAGAGAATATCAGTTTAGAGGGACACATTTAAAAAAAAATAGCATAAAGCCAATCTAAAACATGTTTTGACAAAGTTGAGATGTTTTCGCATTTCAAACTAAACACACAATATGTAATTTTATTTCAATTTTAATTATTATGTCATAATAATACTTTTTTCCCCTATCAAAATGCCAAATGTGTTGAATAAGTTTCATGACTTTTACTCAATAATAACATTAACTAAATTTACTGATGCTTCTAGAAATTGCCTAAAATACCCTAAACTAGATTCATTTTGCAAATATTTGTAGGCCTATTATCATCCTGTTGTGGTTGTACTGACATGTTGGAACCTTTTTGAGGTTATCGCCGTGAGAAATTGCCATAAAGTGCTCTGTCACAAACGACAGCTGTTTCCCTGCAAAGCAGGCAAATATTTGGAATCCTTTCCAGACGTAATTGGCAATGATGAGCCACCTTAACTAAAAGAGGATTTCTTTGTTAAAAGGAAACACACATGATGGAGTCTTGCTGTGTATTTCAGCCTGTCTTCTCTTTTTCTTTCTTTCTTTTTTGTTATTTAGCACTGCAAGAGATATAGATTAGGAAATTTGATGACTTTTACCTTTCACAAAGATTCATGTGTTTCTGAAACATGGATTATTAGAAAGTGGAAAAAAAAAAACTGCAAAATTAGCAATATAAACTTGGTGACATTTCTACCCTTAAGCTTGTCCAAAACTGACGGAAACGAGAAACAGGAATATTATAGATCTCTCCCACAGTCCTGAGGGGAGAATGCAATATTTCAATGTCACATCTTCCTTGTACAAAATATCAATATGATTTTACTAAGCGCTTTTATGCGCTATAAATCTCTCTGAGGCCAGATTGAGAGAGTGAGAAAAAAAATCCCATTTACAAATTGTGTCCTCATTTGTTAGTGGCAGAGCACCTCAATTACCCAGTGAGCAGGTTTTTACTTATTCATGAGGACAAAGTCACGTATTCATGAGGATTAACCCAAAACTTGCTTGCAGACTGGCAGGCGCAGATTGCATATTTTACCTTGTGAGGAAAAGCTGACGCATTTGCCCTAGAAAAGAAAGCATAAGGGGTGTGTGTGTGTGTGTGTGTGTGTGGGGGGGGTGAAGGAGTGAGCTTCTTTCACTCACAATGGCTAATTTCAGCAACTTTGCTTAAGTTTTAATTTGAAATCAAACATTGGAGAGATTCAGTATTAGACACAGAAGGTAGGATTTGTTTTAAAAAACTAGTTTTTGGAGGGAAAAATGCAATTTTGTGCAATACCTTATTTTTGGAACATAGTATTATAATATATATTATAAAAATTGCCTTAATAAACCTGAACAAGAGATCTAAATTGACCTTGTCACACAAGGACAGAAGCAGAACCGACAATATGCACATTAATTTATAGTTGATGAAAATGCCAAAAACGAAAACAAAAACACAAAAAACTACAATCTCATTTGATGAAGTGCACTCTCTTTGGCTGTTTTAAATTTTCTTAACAGCCAAACCTCTCATTAGATGTAGTTAGGGAAATCCTCCATCTCCCGTCCTTTAACAGGCATTTATCAGGATGCAGGACGGCCATTATGTCTGGGGTTTATCAGATTATCTGCCTGCAGAGTGGGCTGTAAAGGGACACGTTACTACCAGTTGACTTTGTCTCAAAGCAATATTTCAGTACACTGCAGCAAGCAAAAGCAAATTAAAGTGAACATAACACAAAGTCAACTGAAGCGTTAACAGAATTGATGGCCCTATCCTGATTTTCTATCTGTTGGGACAGATGTAGCCAAGTCCTTGTGACTTGTGAGGTGGACAGCCCTGTAAGCAACAGCAGATGCTCCAAAGGTAGGACAGATGGAAGTTACCCTGTTTGCAGGAAAGTGTGCAAAAAACTGGTGAAAATTGGGCAAATTCAAAGGAGTTGTGAAATAATTAGTTAAATATTTGTCTTTAATCTTGTAATATAAGGTTTTTCTCACACAAAAAAGGGAGCAACTAAATAAAATTTGGTCCATTTTTTCTGCCCATGTAGTCCATCATCATATCATTACAGGCAGTAGAAGGGTCTTTTCCTGCTCATTTGAAAATGGTTGCCTCCATGAATTCTCAAAAACCCTCTTGGTGGGAAAAGTCAAAATTTTATGATGAGAATAACTCATCAATAGTTTTATTTATTACTATTTTTTGCATTGAAAGAATGCAAAATGTATTGATAATCATTTTTTTTATAAGGCCAAGTTAAAATAAAAAAATGTAAATTAAATTTAAGACAGTGGATAAATAAGGTGCTTTTTTTCCTGAGCACCCATGCCAACAAACATTTTTAACTTGTCCTGTCCAGCAGTTACGCAGTTAAACAGATACGATTTTACTGTTGCAATTGAGGGTGAAGCATCTTGGGACACACAAGGTGTATATTGGTATAAACCCCTGATTAAACTCATGCCAATATTTTGATATTTTTAACATGTCATGTCAATATTGCCAAGTCACCCAACATGTGATAATTGATACAATCTATATCTTATCAAAAAAAGGATACTGTCATCTTTGTGTGGATTTCGTCACAGCATTTTAAAAACTGTCTTATCTTAAAATAGCTATATTTTTTGTCAATCCTTTGATATATTGGGCTTAACAGGGTAAAATCCAGGACCTGCACTACAGATTGAGCTTGCTGCTAATTTTAGCTTCACATGCTTTGAACAGCAAACAAAAAGAAACAAATAAGTACAGCAAAAATAAGAATTCACCTGTGAGCACTAAGTGAAACGGTCCATTGAAAAAGGCATCCATACATGACTTATTTGTTTTTTTCTTTGTTGTGTGGCAAATGTGAGCGTTGGACACGTGGCTGTACAAATGAATGAACGTAAATAAAGGCCTGGGCATAAGTATGCAGGCTGCCGCATATGTCTGAGGATGCCTGTTGTGTTCTAATCCAGGCTGCAGCATACAAGTAGCTCCAGTCTGTTTTTCACAAACACCCCGACTTCTAATACGATATCAAACTCCCATTGTTGAGTAATTACCCCTGATGGAAGAAAAGAAAGAACAATACTTCATTCTGCACAAACTGTGGTAAAGTGAAATCAATGAGGCTGAAAAGTGCGATTAAAATGTGACCGGATCACTGACGGCCCACAATGAAAATAAACGTGATAGAGGGATTTTTTTGTTGTTGTTGTTTCTGAACAAAACCTCTCAATGGTTTGAATTTTGTCTAGCATTGTCTGGATAATGGCAGTTATTGATCTTTAAATTTATGCTGAAACCATAACTTTCCAAACACTTCATGGCATTTCTTAAAAAAAAAAAAGACCCTGGGAGAATGGCTTTAGTTTTAAGACTTTTTCTAGGTTGATGGTTTTTCTCTTTGATCTCTTGCAACCGAACCATTGAGTGTCTTTAGGGTGGTTCTCGTGTCTTATAGCTGTTCTTAAATGCAACTGGATGAGGTGGGAGCTTTGTTTAGCCTGAGTATTCATAGTTATGGGCCTTTACTTCCACATCTGTGTACAATTTATGATTAACCAGATGAGTTAAACAGGTTTTCTTTATTTCTTGAATGAGCAGGAGGACTGGGACAGAAGACGGAGAAAGTAGGTCAGGTTTTAAACTTGAATCATAATTGGACCTAATAAAAGAAGGGATACACCAGACCTCCTGGCTACACTCTATCCTTTCTTCTCCAAAGATTCATTAAACTGAATAATTGGAGGCTTTTTGTCTTCGTGTGCTGCATGTGTGTTGAGTGGAAGGGTTTATCTTAAAACACTTTGAGCGCCCAGTTGCAATTTTGTTTACTGTACAGCTAAAATGATCCTAAATTGAAACTTTTTTGTGTGGCTTTTATTGGTTACTTTTTCCTTTCACTCTCTGTCTCCAGTGTCCTTCATCTCAGACCATTATTGTGTGAGCTTTTTCCCCTCCATTATGTAGACAGTAACAATAACAGTAAGAAGCTTCAAGGTAAAATTGTTTTGAAAAAGAGAGCCTGTAGTGATCAAATTTATTAAGTTCTCTCAGGGATGAATGCAGCTGTGCATTCAACACGTGTTTGAAGATAATAAAAGAAAAGGCTTTCTGTGTTACACGGAACAGTGCCACCTCAACCATCCTTTTTGGCACATGAGACACAAGTTAGCCCGGCAGCCAGCGGCAACCTGCGTCCCTCTTGCCATGTGTGGCATTGGGGACGCATTACGGCATGGACCGCTGGATTCCAGATGTGACAGCAGGGGTGATCATCAATTATTATACATCAGTGGATCAAAATGAGCATATCTGCTCATCCCAGCCCCACAGTGCTGGCCTGTGGCAGATGAACTACGGGTAAGTGCACCTCTAACCCTTTATCCACCAACCCCTCTGCACCTGTAAGCCCAGAAACACCAGCCAGAATCTTTTCGGAAGCAGTGGGACATGCCTCGAGACAACATCTGCCTCCCCTCACTGACCTGCCGTGTTAAGCCAACTGCAGCATCAAGGGCTCAGTAGTAGTAGGGCCTGATTTTATCATAACAAAGGCAATGCTGCCGCCAGTGCCTGAGACTGACTTCAGGAGATGTTAACGTTTTTTTCTTTTTTGATAGAATGATGAACTTTCTCTTTGCCCAATGCAACTTTTTTTCTGCAAATTAAATGTTCTTTTTTGTCATCTTTCTTCCATCCAATCTTAGATGCACCTGTTTTCATCCAAACAAGAAGAAATATGTGTTTAAAGGCTCCAGCTGCTTCTATTATTACAGAAGGACAACAAAAGAAATGGAAAATGAGGTGCTGAGGCATCCTAATGTTTAAAAACAACAAACACTATGTGCAGTATTTTAAACTAATATGTTATTCGGCTTGAAAAATGCAATAATAATGTCTCCACACACCTCTGAAAACATGAGATATTACCTGGTTCTCCCCGTTTATCTTGACTTTTCAGAGTTCATTTGTGAAAATGTGGGCCTTTAAAGAGTTTTGAATCAGTCAGCATGAGGCTGCCTCCGTGTGACAGATGTTTGATACTAGAAATCCAGCGGGACCCCTGGCTGAATGGAATCAGGACAAATCAATGCAATCATGCAGTGGTCTCGGGGGAAGTGGGGACAAAGGGACAGAGTCTGTCTTTTTTTTATTTTTTCCCTATTTTTTTTTTTTCTACAGGAGCTTCTGGCAAGGATTTTGAACAGGTCTGCTTCTGCATGCATGAAATGGCAGGCAGCTGACCGACCTTACGAGTGCTGCATTGCCTTGAGGTCCCCACAGATGCCTCACAAAGAGCCTGTGCATAAGTGCAGCAAAAACCACAGACCACAGTGAATGTGATGGATGCCTTGGCTCTCTTGGCTAGAAGGCAACACAGCAACCGCGTTTGTGCGTTCAGTGTCAAGACCTCAAAAGCCCCCCCCCTGTCACAGGCTGATAAGCCAAACCTCCTACTGTACCTGAGGTTCCCCCACTTTAGCATATCTTTAAACTTCATCCGCCTCTGTTTTTTCCATCCACTTCCTTCTTTCCTCACCACTCACTCCATTTGTCAGCATTAACAAACTGTAAGTGGCCTCCGGCGTGATCTATTTGTCCATGTGTACCAATTTATCAACCAGTCAGAGTATGCATTGATCTGGTGGGGATAGGGTCGCGTACAGCAAAACGGGAATAATCCCCTCCATGGTTACGTGGTGACTCTCTAAATTAGCTGACAGTGCCAGCTCGGGATGCAAAAAAGCCTTTAATCTGCATGCCTTCTCATATATTTAAACCACTTTAAAAAACGAAAAACAGAAATTCATAAATGCCATGAGAATAGAACGTTGTGTCAGTGTGTTTAAAATGTCATGCATTAAATTTTGATTTATTTATTGCTTGTGATATTAATGAATTCACTTGAGGAAAAGACGTCCTCGCAAATGACACATTTTTGCTGAAATTTATGTGAAATATAGACAGATGGCATCATAGATGTAGCCGTCTGTCATCATACCATTGATGTCACTGCAGCAATGCTGCTGCTATCATTGTGAAATGATTCTCATTAAGAATGCGGTTTATGTCCTCCTGCTTTCATATTGGGAAAAGAAGGCTGGGAAAAGCAGCAATATAACTTTACACTGGTCAACGTATGCCTTTCTCCCAGCAAATTTAATCTGTCAGCATACTTGAAATAATCATTTTGCCCGGGTGCATCAATAATTCAGCTTTTTATCAGGACGGCGAAGCTTTGAGACGGCGTTGCCATATGTTCATGCTTTCCGTGCTTTGCTGCAGCATATCAAGACAAGCCGGGTCAATAACATTAAAGACTGAGAGAGGAGTTGAAAATACAAACCCTGAGATGCTGTGGCCTGCTCAGCCTTCAGGAGATTGATGCACAGTTATTTTGGTCAATAAGTCCTCCTGAGCAAAGGCCATCCTTATCCTTGAGACCGACTATATGTGAAAAATGAGAACGAGATGAGACCATGCATTCTAATGTGTCTATGGCGCGATATCTTAAGGGGGGGGGGGTGTAGAAGGAGAGTGCAGGAGAGGAGGGGAGACAGCTGCACTTCCTCTAACCCCATTTCAGCCTCACTAATGCAGTTGTTAACAATAAACCGTACCACTGGTAGTGTTGAAATACAACACCTCCAAGCCAAAGCATAATGGCTTTGTTGCGATACAACACCGGCTGACCTCTAACATGCGCCAGCATTTACACACAAACATAAAATCTGGAATTCAGAATCACAGATGTTGACATTTTTCTCTGCTTAGACATTAAAAATACCGATAATTTCTTTTTTTTTATGTGTTACTAATGTTTTTTTGAGAACACACAGATAAAACAATATTCATAAGGCAGTCTATACACTGATATGTGTAAGTGTGGCTGAGTTGGTGGGAGTGATAAAAGAACCCAAACTGCTAGCGTATCTATTGATGCTACTACTAACTCTGAAAACAATGCAGACTGTTGGGATTTTGCTTTTTTTTTGTGGATGCTATCTATAACAAATGTCTTTGAATAAATCATTAGCACATTTATATTTTATTGCTTCCCATGTTTTCTTCCTGCTAGGAAGAGAGGGAAAGTTTCTGTTCCTCAAGCCAGGTGTGTTCCAACATCAATGAAGACAAGACTTGGAGAAGTGTTGGAAGCACATCCTGTTTGCAGTGTTTACTGGCTGTCTGATTTGAACACGATTTAAACAAATAAAATACTCACTGCGTAACCTTTGGCATCATATGCCAAATATAATGCTAGTGTTAAACACACAATGTGCTTTCTCTTTCCTTTTCAAAATTCCAAGTTGTGCTGTTTTGGAAGACTCATACTTTGATGTAGCTGAGATCAAATCAGCTAGATGGAATCAAGGACTCCAACCACTCACCTTACTCAAACCCAATATTTCATAGGTTTCATATGCAGCTCAAGCAATTTCAGTTTGGGAATCACAGAGTCAGTGAATGGAACAAAGTGAATTGTTGGCTGGGGCTTTTGAGGCTCTATCTTTGAAGTCTGTCTCTTACCTTGCCCAGTTCAGAAGAGATTGTTCATAGATGCAATCAAACCTGGCAGCTATTGATCCTTTCCCAAGCCAAACACAAGTCTTACTGAACAAGTTAACAACTTTGATAAAAGCATTTTAATTGTGCAGCTCTTGGAGAGAGCTGCAGCGTTACGCTGAATTCATCAAGTTGTATTTCAAAAAAACATCTACAATCTTTTGTTTGAAAGATTTTGCAACATTTTCAAGGACTTAAAATTGAACCTTGTTTAAAACACCTGGTTAAAATGTCACATAAACCTTTGAAAAGATTCTATAAAACAACAACTGAATGTGTTACAAAAAGATATAGAAAACATAAACCACCCTAATAAAAGCCTTTTTGCACCAAAACAAAAATGAAAAAAACAAGAATGACAGCCTCTTAACAGGAGGTAGAGCTTAACAGCTAGCTGTTGATTTTATGTTTTCAGTGCTGCTTTCAATTTTCATTAGACGCTGTAATTTTTCAGCACTGTGGTTGTAAATATCAATGGAGAAAACGTGTGGAGAAAGCTTTTCAGAGAGTTGACAGGAGCCAATCATCGACTATTTGAAAACCTTTTAAAGTCTTTCTCCTGTCTTGTCATTGTGGGATCTGGATGATTGCACTAGAAAGCCGGGGTCTCGGCTTCACAGAGGTCTCAGGTGAGATAACAAAGACAAAGTCCTAATGCTGGGAAAAGGGAGGTTTCTAGCATGTCACTTTTCAGTTGTTTGAAGGAGGGTGGAGAGAGATTTCTGTGAGCTGAGTCGACTCCTCCAGATCAATAGCGCGTCTCTCTCCAAGACGTCTGGTGTGGCATTTGAACCAGATTAAACGAGGACTCCCCTCCACCTCACCTCTTAGAACTGAGCTCTTCAACCAAATCCTAGTCGAATGAAAAGGATACAAATGAGCCAGTTTAATTCTCCTCTTACTCAGTGCTATACCCCCGGCAGTTAAATAAATAGGAAGAGGGAGAATGACAGAAAAAAACTGTCTAACCTACACAGCCATTGTTTCATTTATCCCGGCTGTAACTCCACTGCGGCAGATGTTATAAAGTTTTGGGAGCCAGAAGGCACCAAGGAGCTTTATTTATATAGAGGAGAATATGTGGCAGGAAGTAAACTGGATGTGAAAGACATGAAGGGGGGGAAAAAATGAATCGTCCAAAGAAGTTAGCGCGCAGATTGCGAGATTACTGCAAGGAAAGGAATAAGCTGAATTACCATTTTATGGGCAGCATGAATTAAATATGCCGCCAGAATAAGTATGATAATGTGACAATATGTAAGGTCATGATGTGAAACGGAAGAGAAATACCTCCTCCCATCTTTCAACTGCCAGCCCTGCACCCTTAAGCAAGGCATTTCATTCTTAATTACTCCAGCAGAGGCACTCATTTGTCAGCAGCAGATGATGAGATGGGCTGGCAATGTACAAGGTTGAACTCTTCCTTATTAAGTGTGGCGTCGCTGTGAAAGAGAACACTTGTTCATGGCTTCAATAAGAGAAGAAAAAAAACAAAACAAAAAAAACGTATCCGAACAGTCCTGCAGTAGTTCATCTCACTCTGAGCTTGTGGTCAGCCAATTACCTGGTTCCTGCCATATTATTAGACTTGTGACTCTCTGAACAAGGGTCCTCTTCTGCCTCGCATGTCAGCTTAGTCTTTCCCCGTGGTAGCTGATGACATTGTAACACTAATTACAGCTAATTGTTCTACGCTGAATGGATTTGGTCACATTGCAAATGATATGGCATTGGTCAGTGTCACAATGTTTCCACAGAAAAATTCAGTGGGGAATGAAAATTTGCACAAATGAATGTAATTAAGGAGCACATTCATTACATCTAATTGCATATGAGAACCCTCAAAGTGAAACAGAAATTGGACTCATATGAATAATTAATGCATCTGACTGTACTGAAGACTGTAACATGGTTGCTGTCACATAATGATGTGCTGATGGGACAAATGATAAAATTGAGTGTTTCAATTCTCCTTGCTTTGTTTTTCTTTTACTTCTGTGATAGTTCAGCCATGATTATTTAAAAGAAAAGATATTTTCTTGCTCTCTTTCTTAAAGCCCCCTTTATTCCTTTTGAGATTATGTCTAGACAACTGAATTCCAATCTCAGAGCAAGCTTTGAATTGGCAGCCAGAGTTGGAGGTTAGAGCAGCATTAAAAATTCAAGTGGTACCAATGTGTTTGGCACTCTAGATCAAGTCAAGTAGTCTTTCCAAAGACAAAAAAGGGCAGTTGTAAATCAGCCAAATGGAAACTTAGTCTGAGAGCCATTATAGATATTTTGGACCTACAGAATTCAAAGGATTGAGAAGAAACCTGGCAAGCCTTTAACCTGATTATTTGTCTGCTTGCTTCAGGAATTATAAATTGTGCAATAAACATAACAAAGGAGCCCAATGTAAACAAAGAAATGCTGGAAAAATACAACACTCATTTGAGACTGATGTTTTGTCCTTTAATGAACAATTTAACAAAGCAATTTTATTCCCAGTACATCACGTCGTCCATTTAAGACTATAATCTTATTACACTTGCAGTATTTAAAAGGATTGGCTTATTTTAATAGCAGATTAGATCTGAGACAGACAAGGTGTAAGCTGGTCATTTGAAAGCCATATGCCACAGATTAAGATACGGCACAATGCCGTACAGGTTTATGGGGTTTCTTCAAAAGACTAATGCACGATGTTACAAATGCTCTCAGCGAGCTGCTTCTAAATGCACAGAAAGGACGACCTCCTAAATCCCTCAACTCCTACAACGGGGGAAAGAAATAAGCATATTACAATTGTCCAGAGGAAAAAAAAAAGTATATTGTTTGAAAAATGCCAGGGATTTAAAAGAGAGGATTTGCTCCCACTCTACTGCACTTTGTCTGGGAGCTTAAAACCGATCGTTGTTTGTGACATGATGATTCACATCATTCCTCAAAACACTCTGAGTCGCTAGTGGGACAACAGCAACAAAACAGCATGAAAGTGGCATAAAAAAAAATCTTCATGAATCTCAAGTCCTTTCAAAAACGAGGGAACCGTGCCACGAAAAACAAACATCAACAAATCCACAAGACATAACAGTTAAGCCTTAGTGGGCCAAGCATTACATTAAATTCTAAAGACCCTGTGTGTCTCACTTATGCTTGGCAAAATGCACCAAAGCTGATGGAACAGAAGACACTAGAATGAAAATGTTATGGTACTTTAGCTGAAAATTGACATAACATCAACAAAAATAAGTGTTTTTCCCAAATTTTAAGAATGTTTGACTTGTTTCTAGGGAGCCCTGTTTTTGCATTGTGAAAGAGACATATTAGAGTTTGACACTCCAAACATCAATGCAAAGCTGTACTAATGTATTTGTCAGGACAAAGGACAAACGATCAAAACCTTTGGACAAAAATGTGACAAGAAAGGCGACAGCAAAGATTGATGGCAAGCTGGCTCAAAAAAAAAAAAAAAAAAGAGCCTGGAGGGGTGGCAAGAGCCCATAAAATGAACAGCCGCCGAACTCATAAATAATAGAAACATAAAATGTCATATGAACTTTATTTCAAGAGAGGGTGGTCTAATAAAGATGCAGGTTTAAAGAGGAGTCGAGAAATTCATTGTCACAAGAAGGCCACATGGCTTGCCTTTGGCACACGCAATTATTCAGTGCCAGTTGACATTCAAATCCTCACTGAGGCACCTTTGCTAAACAATGCTGTTTTTTCACCACTGAAACTCCCTTTTTTCTAACATTTTTCGCTTCTTGAAAAATATCCGCTTCGTTTTAACTTAGTCATCCCATCTCCTCTTTCCACTTTTCCTTGTTCCTTCTGCTTTACAAATTGAGACGACACGATAAGAGATTGCAGCCGCCATGCCAGCCTGGTGCTCATTGATAAAACCATATCTAATCCATCTTAGGCCCCCCTCTGTCACCAAAGCACTCATCTCTGAGGCCGTCAACACACGCGGGAGCTGTCTATGGTTTTGAACTGAGTAGAACAGAGTCGGAGTTTATCTGACTTAACTTCTGGGAGAGGAAAATACAGCTCGGCAAGTCAGATGACTTTGTTTTGCAATGATGTACAAGTTTCTGTGCCAGGCTGTTATTCAGCAGAATCTAGGAGCTAAAAAAAGAATTGTTTGAGTTAGAATGGTGTGTAAATAGCCTATAGAATATGCATTTATTGATAGACTCAGCAAAACAATTTAGTTTGTTTTCTAATTGCCATGTGAAAAAAAAAAGAATCATACCCAAACCGTAGCGCTCTAGATAATTGGGTATTAACACCAACTGCAATAACCTAGTTGCATTTTGAGTAATAAGGTGACATCAGCACGGTCTTCTGTCTGAAATAATGCTTCCTAACAAACATAGAAGAGAATGTTAAATACGTGATATATACTGTATGTGCTTAAGAAGAATTTAGATTTGTTTGATGTCTGAATAATATCTGAATATTAATGAAATGATGAGCAATTGCCTGCGTGTCTAAATGAATCACGTAGGCTGCATGATTCAATGCTGTCAAAGTGGTGAATGCATTGAAGGGAACAGCTGGGGAAGGAGTGGTTTAATTTTTGAATTTATGCATTGTGTGTAGCGTTCTTTTGACAAGTCTGCAGAAATGAATGCAAGTATGAGGAAATGTGCCTGCAAAAATTAGCAAAAAAGCTACCAAATAATCATATGGCAGACCTCCACATGGGAAGGAACAGAGGACTATCACCAAAATGTCACCCACTTCATCTGGTGACTAACAAAGGCATTAACAATCACGCTTCTTTTGACACCCCAGCCCTGGACCTGTCAGCACAGCTGCTGGGGAGGCACTATAGGCTTTAGTTTCACTTTCAGCTTTGCAACACTGACTGTACTGAACATGGGTGTAGGCAAACCAAGGTTTTCGTCCCTGGTTTGTGAAGTTTCACTTCTGCTCGAAAAAAAAAAGAAATTTCTTATTTTATTTATTTATTTATTTGACAGGTAACTCAGAGCCCAAGTGAAAGTAACATAGACTATGACACACAGGAGGAGTCATGGCCTACACCAACCACAGCCTCCTTCTGTCTGCTGCATGTGATGCAAGGATACCTGCAAAAAATAAGATTCACCAGCTCCACAATATCCATTCTGAGTAGGTACAGCAGGGGCCTGACTCAGAATAGGTCTGCTTCTTTTCTAGTGAAGCAAAATAATTCCAGCATCGACTGTGCTGCTGATAAAAAAATAACAGATTTGGATTTACACTACCACTAGTGAAAAAAATCACAGGGTCCACTGTGGTGAGTCTCAAGCCTCCCCCCCCCCCCCCACCCACAGCAACTTTTTGTGCAACGATTAAAGAGAAAAACAAACATATAAAGAAAAAAAATCGATGTTGTATATGCATGAGGAAGAAGTTGCACACCCTGCTTTCAATGTCGCTTTTCATGGAGGACATCACATGGCAGTGTGCCATGCAGTGACAGCTGTCTTGTAAATCATTCAAAGAAAAACTCTTCAACAAAGTTCCAGCCTCAGGGGTATAATTATTTTTGCATTATACAGCTTAGCACAGGATACCATTTGCAAAATTCAGCCCTTAAAATTTGTTTTTTTGTAATAAATGTGACACTGTGTACAGCTGAAGTTTTTTTTGTCCTACTATAAATACTGAGTCTTTTTTTCTTCCTTTGATCTTGGCCAGAAGTTTGTCTGACTCAATAACTCTGCAGCTTAGCTGACAGAAAATGCTAGTTAAGAATTTATGTGGATGCTTCTGTGACAAATCAAAGGCATGCACCATAAAAAGTCTTTTTTTAAATAAAAATGACCATACATCTTGATGTTCATCTTCATGTTTTTATGATTGTGTTAAAAATGGGGAAATTGTATGAAAGACAAAGAAAAAAACAAACAAAAAAAGTTCTATCTGGAAAACTCACTGGATTCAGGGTCTGAGTTTCCATCTCCCTCTGTGCGACTGTTTGGAGAGGTTTGCTCGTAGTACTCCTCTTGGGCAAAGCTCACGGGAAGAGGCTGGGTGGCACTGGCTGTGCTGCTGGGCTCCGGGTCTCCTAGTCCGCTGTCGCTGCAACTCTCCTGGGAGCCATCAGGAAGATGGAAGGTCACGCGGCGCTGCGTCTGGAGCACAAAGAAAAGATCCTGTCAGTTGTGGACGAATAGCAAATGACATATAAGAAAAAGGAAAAACAAGCATAACTGAGGATCCATCGTGGTTAGCATTGGTGATCTATGTGGTTCAAAGCCCCAGCAGCAGTCATGTGCTAGAAACATAACACAGTCACTGACTTCTGAGGTTATAAGAATGTTTTTTTTTTGTTTGTTTGTTTTCCAGAGGACCCAAATGTTGCAGCTCTAAAACTGCCCATGGATGTTAACAGCTGATTTCTCAAGAAGAGCAAAACATTCATCAGTGAAAACAGTGTGATATGTCTTATAACATCTGTAACTCACCAAAAGTGAAATCATTGCATTTATAAAGCGGTGACCTCGTTTTGTCTGATTACATTTTTTTGGGAAAAAGTCAATATTAGCATTGAGATACTGTGCTTCAAAGCTTTCAGTCTTTTCACATGTGTAATAGTTGGGATGTGGGAGGGGCTGAATCACTGACTGCAGCATACACTGCTTACATGGGGGAGCAAAAGCAAGATCCTGAAACTGATTTGATTTATTTTTGTTTAAGCATTAATTGTAGTAAATACAACAACAAAAAAAAATCACACAGATTAATCAAACTCATTAGAGAAATGATGACATGCATAGATACATAAAAAAACACTCTTAAGTCCCATTTGCTTAATTAAATATAGTGATAATTAGCTAAAGTCAAGCAGGGCTTGATGTATTGCTTGAAAAGGGAAAAAACAAGTTTATATAATCCCACCACTACTGAGTTAATTCCTTTTATAGTTTTACATAGTTTTCTGAATCCGGTTCTGATCGATAGATTATTTTCAAGTAACAAAATAAAGTGCTTATTGATGATTGATTATCTTCAGAAAACATTCATTCATGATTTCTGTAAACAGTATAGTAAATCACACACCATGTAACATAAATGTAATACTCATTGATTATAATTGCAGATCAAGTTATCAATAAACAAATTTAAGTGCTTATTGATTATCCTCAGACATAATTCTTACATCTTTTTAGTAAATATTAATGGTTGACACTTTAGGTAACTGATATGTAATAATCATTGATTAACATTAGAACACAGTATCACATTAAACCAGTGATTATTGCTACACATTGCAGATCCTGAATCTATTATTCTCCAGTATTCCCTGAAAAGAGTACTTTGTTCCTCACTTTTTGCCTTTTAAGCGACGAGATTAAAATAGTTTGGAAATTTTTGCTCAGCTGGCAACATTATTACAGATGTGCTGGTCAGAAGAATGGGATATAGTGGTCAGGCTTTTAAAGATAAAAGTAAATATTGATTTGGTTTCAACTTCTGATAACGTGTAGGAATTTGTGACCGGTGTGGAAGGCCTTGAAGTTACAGCTCAGTTGCGTGTCGATCAGCTAAGGCTGAAAAACAGCCAAAAACAAACCTTTTTAACTAAATACCACTGCTGAGAAAAAGGAAAAGAAAAAAAAAGAAACACCAAAGACTTTCTTTGTTTAAAAGACTCTTTTATGTGGCCTTTCTCTCAGATCTTTTTACCTGACCATGTCTCCCTCATCCCACATGTTGACAAGCGGAGCTCATTGTTCACTTCATGCAGTCCAAAGATTTCTGCCTCATCCCCTTCTGAAGACAGTTTCAGGTGTGGGGGTTTAAGATAAAAAAATAAAATAAAATAAAAAAGAACTGAGGAAAACAACATTCAAAAAGGAATTCTGATAGAAGAATTCTCTTTGTCCAGAGGGAAAGACATGGACACCCCTTTTAGCATGCTAAAATCAAATAAATGACTAGCAGTTATTTATCTAATTACCAATAAAATGTCTGGCCATTGAGACATGTTTCTATGCTAATCATGTATTTTCAACTTTTTTCTTTGCAAAGTCACAAATCCCAGATTTTAACGGTTGGTATTAAAAAAAAGCTATTTCATATTTGTTTTTTCTCTTTTTGTAGCGATACTTTCTCAGCACACTACCACTGACAAACAAGCAGCATTATCATCATCAGTGGTGACAGAAATGCTAGCTCGTTCATGGGTGAATGAACACAGTGATATGGCATTTAGAATGAAAACCTGTGCCGAAATGTTGCTCCGCACAGCATCTGTCGTCTTCATTTGCTTTTTAGAGGAAAATACGTTCAAACTGCATCTTATCATTCGAATCACCAGAAGATGGAAGTTGAGGAGTGCAAACAATTCATTTCTCCACTCATGTACAATTTAAAGTGTATATATTTGCCCGAACACCCATTTTCTTGTGATGTTTTCCTTTTGGTTGCCTTATCCCTCATGATTTTGTGAAAGAAAAATATAGTTGTTGTTCAGTATAAAAAATTCTTCTGTTTTCTTTTTTGTGCCATTTCAACATCCTACCACCGTTCAGAATCAGCTGCATTGTTTGGCACTCAGCAAATGCAGCTGGACCAAACAATATAAAAAGTAAAAAGTAAATACAAGAAAGAGACTTTCATGTTTCATTTATGACTTGAGTGAGGCAGGCAACTTTGAGGATGGAGTCGATTCTGTAAAGTCTTTTTATGGGCAAGTGAAGAACCCCAAAACTATTCATGTAGAGTTCAATCTGTCAATCTTTAGTATTTTCCGGATGTTATTGTTAACCCTATTGGTATTATATTTGGTACACACATTTCTGAGCCCCCTATCTTATTAGCATAATCAACCTTTTCTTAAAAACCCCTGGTAAAGACCTTAGTCCATGTTTTCTGCCCTGAAGTTATTCTTTATTCCACTAGAGGCAGTACAACTTCATTTCCTGCTAATTTCAAAATTGCTGTTTCAATGAAATCTCAAAAACTGATTTTCAAAACTTTGTGGTGAGAATATCTCATCTATTAATTTTCATTTTTAAATGATTTCTTATTGTTTTAAAATAATACAAATACTGTTGATAATTATCGGGTAGTTCTTTAAAAAACAGTTACACCATATATCAAATCAAATCAAATCGAACTTTATTTATAAAGCAGTTTTCACATAAAAGTATTTATATAATTATTTTTTTGTGTGGAAAAAAATGCAAAAAAAAGAAGAGTTTTCTTTCAGTTCTGTAATGTAGGGGGATTTGGAGGTTTAAGGTTTATAGAAGATAAATAAATAAAAAAATCGTCCTCTTATCCCATGTACCAAACCAGTGTCTACTTTTTTTCTATCTACAGAAGTACATCTGAGCCTCAGATTTTTTTTTCCATTTTTTATTATATTTTCATGTTTACTTAAGTTATAAATTTCAGTTTTGAAGTTTTACTTTATTTTCTTGAACAAAAGTAAACGTCCTTCGACTAGAGTAAAAGCTGAGTGTTCTTCTGCAACCTCTGCAGAGAACTAATTGAGACGGTGACCTCATAACCCAAACCTGTTTCTAGTCTGGTGACTGTGGTGAATTACTTTCCAGATAATAAAGTTATTGCAGCAGTTATAATTGAGACCTCTCTGATACAGATCCTGAAAATAGATGATGGGATGTGTATTAGCGGAGGTGAATTATGTCCTAGTTTTTCCCCCTCTCACCCAATTTGAACACAAAATGATCAGAAATGTGTGTGGGGGCTGGGACTTTGATTGGTAACGTCTTGGGGATCACAGGAGTGTGGGCATTTTCTTCTGAGCTGTGCAGGCCTCTTTGATTTCTCCGGAGGTTTTACAGAAGTTCATGTTGCGACCTTTCCTTGGAGCCATAAAAGAAAACATTCTTTTTTTACATGACAGTGTCTGCAAACATGTTAGCACATCCTGCAGAAAGCAAACCACACCGTTGCTTGTTTTTTTTTTTTTCCTGCTTGACAGAGAGAAAAATTGGCCTTTTGGGGTCTGTCTTGACTTTGAGGTAATACACCTGAAATGAAGCAACACAAACTGTTGCTTAAATTTATACCTTCACATGAATCTTGGAACATCCCGCTGCATCACATTGTATAGTGGTATGAAGGAGCATAAAAAAACATAATTATGCACTCAGCTGTGGTTATTCCTGTGAATTTTATTCATCTCATTAATCAAACAGATAAAAAAAAAATCTTTCTCCTAGAGAAAATATTGGATCACAAATGGCTATCTTAATTTTTTTTTATCGCTATAGCAACAAAAGCAATATGCAAGCAGTGAATTAGGAGCATCATTAACACATGCTACTTTGAGCTCAGGAGGTGGTGATGTCTGTTCACATATTTTTAAGAGATGAACAAAAAGATGAAGCACTGACTCTTGTTTGACTAAGGCTAGGGGAATACACAAGTAATGCAAAAAAGACAATTAATACAAATAATAAATAGCCCACCTTTAAATGTCTTTCTTTGTATGAACAAGGACTAAATTAATGCAGGACCAATATCTAGTCCATTGTGTGCAATTATAAAAAAAATGCATATAACTTTTGCCATATTGATCAGCCACAAATCCATAAAAAAGCTAATAGATGTTATAATTTTTCTTGGACAAAATTGTTCTTTTACTGATAAAAAATAGCTTTTGTTAATGTTTACCCTCAATAATTAATTGATCTGAGTATCCAGTAGTGCCCCTTGACTCATTTCAGTAGAAAAATCTTCCAACAGCCTACAAAATAAAGGAAAAATATATAATAAAGTCTTGAAACATTTAAAGGTATTAAAACAGTGTCAAACAAACCAACAAAAACCTCAAAAAACTGTTTTTTTTAAATAAACATATTGTTTTATCTTAGAAAGTCCTCCTTCTCACCCAGTGTAACATATGTCTTTGTATGAACCCATTCCTCCACCACTGCAGGTTTTGACAGATCATTGGACAATGTATTCAAGAGCAATGTCCAGATTTCAGTAAAAGAAAAAAAAAACCTCTCAGAGGGTTTTTGGCAGGCCTACAAAACACATGCTTCTCTCCACATGATTCTAATTATTAAAAGTGTGCTCCAACAATGACATCCTGAATCTATTAGAGCTCCTAGAACACCTGTCTGTTACAATTAGGACTTAATCATTAGGCATGAGGATATGTGTTTTTTTAGGTTACTGTTTATTCAGGCTCTTTCAAATTAAAGCCAGATGTTGAGAAAAAGCTTCACAGTCCCCTCAGTACAAAGTTTTTCAGTGTGACTATAATAATTAGGCTTAAATACCATTAATGGGCCTTAAACAGATTAAACCTTTGCACTCTTGAAAAAGAGCAATGACAAACAAACATTTATAGCAAAAAAACAAAACAAACATCCAGCAGTCAAGGTGAGCGCTTAGCCGAGCATGATCTTTTATTCAAAGAAGCTGCCAGAAATCCATAAAGCAAAGACAAGCTGCTGTAAGAGATATCAAGACCAAACAAAGCCCATTCAGTCAGATAAAACACTGCTTTGAGAAGTATACACAGAGAAATCTAAACAGGCAGAGATGCATGCCAAGTTCAGCCGTACAACATGCCAGAAACCCTCCACTCTCCGCCTGTAGTAGCAGCCCAGATGGAGCGGGATTAGAAGTCGGTTACATTTAGATGGAGAAAGGAGGTGGCTGCCACCGTGTCCTTTGGTAGATCACAGCTCTTTGAGCTTTATTATACTGTGTACTTTCCCCTGGACCATCACTCTTTCAAAATAGCAAAGTAGGCAGTGGTGCACAAAAAAGAACTTGGCTGACAACCACCTCACTTTGAGTGATAAACAGGAACCACTTAGGAGTGAATCAGGGGAGATTGGCTCTGCCATTTCAGATAAGAATCACCTCGGAGGCACACCTAGACCCGCATAAATTTGTTCAGAGGAGATGGTGATTTTTCATGTCAGACATGTGCAAAGAGCAAATATATATAAAAAAGAAGAAAAAAAACCCACAAACAAGGCCATGCCTTGATCCAAAATACATGTTCCAGTTCTGTGGAGTAAAGGTTTAACGTGATCCAGAAAATACCGAAGGCAAATGTAATTTTGCGCCTTTTCTCTTGTACATGTGGTTCCACTGAAGCCTGCATGTGTGATGAGATATGCGTCAGCTTCTGGGAGAAGTTTGCAGGAACACAAGCGAAGGAGGTGATTCTAGCAACCGTGCTAAGGGATTACTGGGTGATTTCTGACAAATCCAATGAATTTTCATCTATTCCAATCAGAGTCATTCCATTCAATGGTATGCCGAGCAAACACAAAAACGGGACGCAATCAGTTTTTATAGTTTTTATAGAACTGGGAGTTAACAAATGTACAAAAGATGATGCCATAGTAAACTGAATCCAATACATAATTGCTAGAACTTAAAAATATCAGCTGTTTCTTTATGTAACCTAGCACTAGTTTGATATGCCACATCTAAATGACCATATTGAAATGCGTCATAAGTACTGTAGATAAATGAGAGATCTACCAATGCAACAAGTTTATTTGGAGACCCATTTCAATGAAAATCATGTTTTTGCTGCTTTTAACATGTTCTGGTGGCATTTTTCTCATGATGGAAGACACAAGAAAATAAAGCTTAAAATTGCATTTCTGAGTAGTTATTTATTTAAATCATTGTGAATTCAGGAGAAGACAAAAAAATGTCATTGGAAAAAAAATGTAGCTGTGACACAGAAGCTATAAGCCTGCTCCGCTCCATTCTGATGCATCCACTTGCAGACAAATATAGATCCATGTACATCTTTGTTTTTCTCGTCTGAGCTGCTATCTGGTAAATTTTTTTTGCAAAGTGATGTTGGGTTGGGGGTCTGAGCGCGTGGAGGGGGCGTGTCTGCGGCTGTGAATGGCAACCAGAGTCTGTTATGGGAAGGAAAGTTATTCTACGAGATTTTTAATTTCAAATCAAATCAGCATTTACATGAAAAAATAAGTCTACACACGACTTTGAAAATAGGATTTGAAAGGAGAATGGAAGAGGCTTATGCTTATCAAAAGACAGTAAAAAAAAGCCAGTGTGTGTTAGGACGCCCCTGCTATCCTGTCAACTATCTGCTATGATGACCATATATTGCATTGTCTGCGTAGAACACGCTGGGGGGGGGGGTTTCACGCGGGGGGAAACAACTTGGAGCTGCAGAGGTGTAAACAGGTCCTGAGGCGGGGGAGGAGCTTAGACTTACCGCTCATGATTACAGACCCGCAACAAACTAACAGCTGCTTCCTAATTAAAAATAGTTGTCATCCATAAAATCAATATGATCTATTGGGGTAACTAGATTTAAAGAAAAAAAAATTGAAATGAGTAGACAAAAGATCAAAGGAAACAAACAAATAATTAAATAAATCTCCTTACACCATTTGGAATCAATACAAGTGCTGCCAAATGAACTATTGCGATATATTGGCGAAACGATTTTTTATAACACACCTCGAGATGAGGCTCCCAGTGCGTTCGTTTTTTCCGGGAAACTGATCCAAATGGCTCTCTGAGTGATAAAGGTTGCCGACCCCTGGTGTAAACTAAGAGATGATGGGAAATAGGAGCAGGCTAAATCCATGCCAGCAGTCCCACCCACAACTGAGGCAAATGCTATGTTGTAGAAAACAAGGCGGGTTGTTTTTTTTTTTTTAATCGTTTTTTAATCTTTGGCTAAAAACGGCATAATCGTGGTTAAAAGATCACTGGGAACAATTAGAAAATTGCTCAAAAGATGATCAGAGTGGGACTTTAATTTGTTTTTTTAGCCAGTAATTTCAAAGTTACCATGAAAAAATTTCATTCATAAATTTGTATTTGTTATTTAGTATTGTTTTGTCTGCTGCAGGACCTAACACATATATGACCTTTTGAAATTTTATAGTGACATAAATGCCTTTGAATGATACTTTGAGTTTAAAGACTAGTATGCCTCAAAAATCTGATCCCCTTTTTCATCTTGTTTGCTTAGTTAATCAAGTTGTTCGCCGGTATCTTGTAAACAAGCTTGTGTTTTCTGGAGTCACTGAGGTCTTTGAAGTAGGAAATTAAGGTAAATTAACCCCATGACCCCAAATTTATTTCCAGTTATGTAAAAAAAAACGAAACAAAAAAAAAAAAAAACAACATATATCTTTCTGTATCATTTAGATGCTAAACTAAGATCATTTTGGAGCCAAAATGGTTTGATGGATATTTGCATCAATGGGTGTCAAGGAGTTAATAAGAGTACTTTTTTTTAGTTTTTCCATTAACAAAGATGGTGACAAATCACAGTTAACTTCTCATTTTGACTTTCTTTTGCAGCGCAAAGTGAACACAAAAAATGTCAACATCAGTATAGCCTTTTAGTAAAATGACACAAGATAGCAGAATTATTATTTGAACTTTAAAAAAAAAGCATCAAGCTATTTCAGATTAAGGCCTTTGGTGTCACTACAGAGAAAAACCTTCCACTAGAATAAAATAAACCACTTTAATATACATATATGTAACAAGCCAAAAATAAAATGCACTTTGTTGCTGTTGTCTGTTGACAGACCTGGTCTGCTGTGCTTCTGGTGTGACCTTTGACTCCACATTGGAAACAAAAGCAGGAGGACTATTTCACAATAAAATGTAGCTACCAAATAAAAGATGGCCATTAAAATTACCAATTAGCAAAAGAGATAATAACTTGTAACTTTTTTTACAATTATAAAATATTTTGTTTTTTCTACCAGGCAACATTATGCCAAGTTTTAAGTCTGACTAGAGTTTAAAAATGCATATATTCATGATTTTCCCCATCTGCTCAATGATCTTTCCTCTGTGATGAAGAAACACATCACAAGGCACTGTTCAAATGCACGACACTGAGTCAATTTTCTCACTGCATATGTCCTCAGCTCCTGGCTGTAACAGTGTGTGAGGCTGCATCCAAAGCATTCACAAGACTAATAAATATATTTTTTTACCAGCTATAAATGTCTATAATCCTTCTGTTTCAGTGTCCGAACTCACTCAGAAGTTTTGTGTGACGCACATTTCCTGGCATATTCCGGCAGTATGTAGAACTAACATGCAACAGCTTGCATTAAAGTGTCACCCAAGCATTTATACATTCACATTCTGGCAGGCAATAGGTTGTGCTGCAGCGTTTTTTGAGATCTAACAGCTGCACATGAATGTGCTGAACATGCATATAACAGAACAACTGTGGCTTAACAGACTTTACCTTGTGTAAATCTGGGTCGTCTCATTTTTTTCCTCACTGGTTTCTTAACTCCCTCCCACTTTTAAGTGTCAGAATCTGTCTTAGATTCTATTTGTATCCTTTTTTACCTTTGTAAGCTATATTTTAAAAATATTTTTTAGATTTGTAACGATTTATGTGCTGCAGCACTTCTGCCTTTAGCTCCATCCTTGTGTTAGCTCACCTATTAATTGTTCCAGCCACAACAGCTTTTTGTTGTAACTTCTATGTTTTTATGGTAAAAAGCTTTCATACTATTGTTGTGTCTTGGCATAGAGCGTTTTGTATGTCATAGGGGATTTTTTTATCAACTAAAGAACAGACCAGGGATGCAAAAACATAAAAATGCATTTGTCCACATGACTTGTGGTCTAATAAGCTCACCATTTAAAAAATAGATAGATATAGGGTTGTCTGGATGATCCCTGACGTTTCTTCAGGCATTGGAGCTAAAACTATCGTTATTCTTATCTTATAATAATTTCATAATAATACTTCAAACAGAACCAGAAGCTGGGAAATGCTGTCTACCGGTGGATACGCCTAAATTCAAACCAACTTTGCTTAGCCGAACAAAATGAAACAATCTACAAGCAATGATCTGTAATTCTGTATTTTTTTGTTTTTTTCTTCAAAGTAGATATTGTTCATATATTTATACATTTTGCAAGTCATGTTTAAGTATTTTGCAGTGATGTTAAATGTGTTTTATGCTTTTATTTTCTACTGTAAGCTAGTTCTAAAAATTCACCTTAATTTTTCCTTTTAAATTTCATTTGATTTGATGCACTTACAGTCTCATTTATTAAAATAATTCTTGGTGGTGTTTTTCAACCAGTGTCCCGCGGCACACTAGTATGTCGTGGGAGATGGTCAGGTGTGCCGTGAGAAATTGCTCTCTTTGCCCTCATTAACTGATCTAAAAACATTTACTATCTCCAGGATATCAGCTCTGTGTTCATTCAAACAGGCCCTGATAAAACACTGAGTAGGAATATGAAAGATCGCAAAATACTTTTTTTCTGTCTTTATTTGATTCTATTAAAGACATTTTGATAAGAATGACGGTACTGCGTCTTGTCCCATTAACTGTCTCCACCATCATTCTTGGACGCTTAATCACACGTCATCAGTCTGACCAATCAGAAGTGGTTAAAGTCTTCACTTCCTTGTTCCGATTCTGCTCATAAAGTCTCTCAGTTCCAACAAAAATACCAGCTAAAGCTCATCTTTAGCAGTGTAGCTTTCCGCGGGACCCGGTATCAGACCGTGGAACAAGTGAACAAAACAATGAAGCTCAGAGAAGCGATTCGGTCTGCCCTTTTGTGACAGTTTTCACACTACATCTCCCTTAATGCATTGGCTGAAAGTAACAGCGTCTCAGCACACAATGAGTCTTTCTTGTTAAACGTCTTGAAACAACAACGAACACACATCAAACAGTTTTTAAATCTTCTAACTTAACTTTTATTACATCTTTTAGAAAAAACAGCCGCAACCTCCAGCTTTTTCTGCCACAATTATCACAAAAATGCATGTGAGATTGCGGAGGGGCTGTAGATCAATACAGACTATGAGTTTCTCCTTTTTTATTTTCCTAATTTTTGTTGTGCCGTGGGATTTTTGTCAAGGTTAAAGTGTGCCGTGGCTCAAAAAAAGTTGAAAAACACTGGCCTATTTAATAAAAAAAAAAAAATTAAAAAAAAAAAAAAAACTTTATTATTTATGACCTTTAAAGACCTGAATCACACAGTTATTATATTTCTATACACATATTTCTGCATTTAATGCAAAAAGGGAATACTGTCTACAGTAAAATCAATGATGGTGATGTATATATAATCAAATCAATGGGTCAGAAAAATAACATTATTTTGGAGTTAAAAATTTTCTATAAATTAGGTTGAAATAAAACTACCATAACCCAGAAATATAGCCATGCTCAAAAAAGTAACCCAGAATTATACTCAACATGAATAATTCAAGAATTAAGTTAAATAAATAGCCCAAGTGTTTTAAGAGTGTACCGGATTATAAGAAATTTCTAATAAATGTCCCCTTAATGCAGCTTTGTTTATCTGCAGACATGTTTATTGTTCTTTATGTTACCAAAATAATTTCCATCCACAAATTAAAGAAAATGCTTTTTAGTGCACAACCTAAAGTTGCAAACCAGCAAATGAATCTTTACCAAAACAAATATAGCCAAATTTACGGGTGTTGCAGCCAATACATACCAAGATTATTTACTTTACTTTCCAGGTGAAATATTTGTCTTAGCATTATCAGAGCAGTGTCTTATTTCAGTTTATTTCATTTTTGTATCCTTGATATACACAGTACAATATCACCCTGTATGGAGTGTGTGCACGTGCCTGTGAGAGATGCATTTTCGATGTATGTGATCACGTCTTTTGCTCAGGCTGCATCTGAAGAAAGTTATAAAATATACTCAAAAAGGTAGACAGAGTCATATCAGCTTCAAGGGTGCAGCACTAGCAACCAAGTGCCCTGGATTAACTTGACTGCTATCTGTACGCTGTGAAAATAGCATTGGTGGACAGTTTTTTTTTCATTGACTGACAGATCTAATTCTGGAATGCAATAAGACATTGCTGCTCTTTTTTCCTCTGTGAGTGTATTTACTCACTTTTGGCTTCTAAAGTTTGCTAAGTAGTTTGTTGATCCTTTATTTAAAAAAGGAAAAAAAAGTATAGAAATAGGGAGGATCTTCTTTTATCTGATTGTATTTCTGCAAAATAACATGAAATAAAGAGTAAAAGAAGAGTGAGACTTACATTTATCGCTGTTAACTTGCCAAGTTGACAGGCCTCCTGAAAGAAGAAAAAAGGGAAATATTTTAAATCATCATCATTTATATTTGGCTGTAACACATGGATAAATTATTCCTGCCTTTTTTGTTCATGCTATGATCACTTATGACAACATCAAGATAATAAAGATATAAATCTTATTAAATAATGTTAGAACTAAAGACCTGAATACATATGGACTTTTTTGACTCATAGTTTGCTTAGCACTCCTTGCTCTGTTGGTTGTACAAGAATCCACATACCTTAAATATAAAGAACAGGGCAAACCTCACATTCTGACAACACTAGGCCTACAACTGACACTTTGATAAAGATGTTTTCTCTGCATGTCAGATATAAAAGTGAACAGAATATCAAATGAAGCATCAAATATTAACAATAAACAGTGACAAGCTTCTAAATTGGGAACAAAAGACACCCGCAAGCCTGCAAAATAGCATCCTCTCTCTGGGGACTGAGATAACTCACGGAGAGATAAGACTATTTAATTTTTAATCACCAATTTTGTTTTCTCTGTACTGTGTATAATGTTCTGAAACGTGACGATTTAAAAAAAAATAAATAAAAAAAGAACGAAAAAATGTCTGGTAGTGACAACTACCTAACCAAGGAGAAAGCTTTGAAGATGGGTGATGTTGAAAGGCCTATGGAGAAGATGCTTAATCATATCTTATATAAGGTTTCTCTTAATCTATACAACTTTGTCCAAAAACATGGTTATGCAAAGATAAACTATGATAGCATTACATATTAATTAGCAAATCATTCCTATCATTTTAAATGTACATTAAGTTTTAAGAAAAGTGGTGGTTGAGTCTGAATATTGTTAAGATTTTTTTTGCAGAGGGTAGTTTCTAAGTAAGATAGATGTCCCAGAGGTATTTAATTAGTAGCTGTATTATGAGTTGCTAGATTCAGACCCTCAATGTCAAAAGGGCTCACCCAGGTCAAAGGTCCAGGGCTCCAGGCCCGAGGGCACCCATGAGCATTTGTGCATATTGAAAATGTCAAATGAATATCACTCGTCACTCAGATTTTACTATGTATGTCTGCAGCTTTAAGAGTATAAGAGAACTGGACTGAGATATCCTTCCCCCCCTCGTGCTCCAAACAGGAAGAACCTGCTGCCTCCAAGATGCCAAAATCCCATGGACTTCTATAGAGAAATAAACAGCTATTACTCTGTCGTTCTATTGGTCAGATTAACCATTCTTGCTCTGCTTCCTTTTTTTGAACACATTCTTGCTAATCTTTGTTTTCTTTATGTTTTTTTCTCTATCGCAAGTCATTTAAGTTACAAAACTAACCAATCAGATGACTCAATGTTGACAGATTCCTTTGAGTCCACCTTCAGAGGAAGGGGTGTGAACTTCAAACAAGGTCACTCCTTATTGGCGAGAATGGTTGTCATAGAAACATTGACTCAAATCAACTTGTACCAATCACTCCCTAATGACGTTGCCCTGCTCCAACACGCCGGCGTCCGTATTGCGGAATGTTGCCAACTGAATTGACTTCATTTGGCTGGAGCCGGAGTTGAGCCATATTCTATTGGTGACGTCACACTCGCTCGGTCCAGTTCTCACTTACAGTCAGTGAACTGCAGTTAAGAAAAGGAAGAGGAGGGTGCACCATTAATATAGATTATTCTGATTAGTTGAAAATGATGTTGTGATTGAAAAGTGAGTTAGGCCAGAATTGATCCACCCTCAAGGATGGAGTTCTTGTCTACTGGTATTTGGGGATCCTTTTTGAATTTTTTAATATAAAATAAATAAATTAAAAGGAGTTTGTATTACACCAATTGGGCTGAAAAATAATGAAAAAAAAAATATTAAGATTTAATTAAACTTTGGCAAACTACAAGTTCAGTGGTCATTATTTATTTAATAAAGAAGATATAAAACTATTATCTGTTTTATAAACATGGCAGATCTTTTATTGTTTCACTTATCTGTACATGTTCGCAGTTTTTAAGAACAAAATTATTTTTTACACCACCCAAGGCTAACCCAAGTTTTCATTTAGACTCAATGACTGAAGCTCTGGATCTTTCAGCCGGAGCAGGAAATACAGAAATGGGCCAAAGTTCCAGCATCACACAAACAAATCAGGCACACTGACTGTAGGTTAAGTTGTCCTGCAGGAATAGATCATGCTTTTATCCTACAGACGACTTAAAAATAACTTAAACATGAGATTTTTATTCTCAGCTAAAAATGATTAAGAACATTTTTGTCATAATAACTTTATCTCTTTTGTGTTGTTCCTATTTGAAAATTTGTGTTTGAAAGACCTTTATGACCAGGATTGGTGGTTAAGACTAGGATAGGTGATGGCACATTTGATATGAGAAAACTGATCATCCAATATGAAATTTTAGAAGCTCCAGGAGGTCAAAAACAGCAATAACACTAAAAAGATTTAAATGACTTCAAAAATTAATCTTGTATAAATATAAGTGTTTATTTACACAATTGTGACAGCATACGTATTAAAATGTGAACCGCTTGTGCCTCAAAGCCTCACGGCAAGAAGGCCCCGGATCAAGTCCCAGCTGGGGGAAACAGACCACCAATGAGGGACCTTTCTGTGTGGAGTTTGCATGTTCTCCCTGTGCATGCATGGATTTTCTCTCCCACTGTCCTAAAACATGCTTCATAGGTTAACTGGTTACTCTAAGTTGTCCTTAGATATGAATGTGAGTGTATGGCCCTGCCACAGACTGGCGACCTGTCCAGGATGTCCCCTGCCTTCGCCCACAAGTGGTCAGGATAGGCTCCGGCAGCGGCGTGACAAAAACTGGTTTAGAAAATGAATGAATTTTAGACTAGATAAAATAATCCTTCTTTATTGAGTGAACACATTCTAATGATCTCAATACAGAAACCTTAATAGAAATAAGCAATAATAAACATGGCATGTGTCTGTTTGCTAAATTTGATTGACTTCTGTTCAAATAGCATATCTGTGCATTCAATCTTGTATCCCAGACTTTATACTGTACTAACATGATGAATGCATGGGATAATGCAGCATAAAGGCAACATTTATAGGTCCCCCTATTTAAATTTTTTAGCTCTAAATTTTAAGTTTTGATTTTTAAACAGACCAGATTAGTCATCATTATCTCTTAAAAATGTAATCCAGTTATCATTTGGGTGCTATTAGGCGAGAATCCCTAAATGACTTTTATCTAATATGGTTTATTTGTTTTTAATGTCTATGTACTTCCAAAAAATGCTTTAGGTCACCATATTTTCTGGATCAATAACAATTATTTGTGAAGACAGATTGTGCTGTCTCAGTTACTTTTCAGGACTTGGAAGAGAAGACCTATTTCCCATTGCAACATGCCCAAAATCTTTTGCAATCCTGAAGGCACCCGGCTATAATGTTTGAAAATAAAATGTTGCACAATGAGCAGATTAGGCAGCATAATGGCAGTCAAAGAAGTTTTTTTTCCCTTTCTGGGCAGAAATCTGCCCCAACTGTTCCTGTTCCAGTTCAATTTTATTTATATAGCACATTATATCGCACCTGGTAATCAAGCCCAGCGGGAATGCTTGTAAAGTTCCCAACTGGCTACTCATGCAATGTTTTCTTCTGCTTGATAGCAGCCACATTTAGACTTCTCCACTTCTCCACTTACTCGTACACTCTCACCTATGCAGAGCGAAATCAAAGTCCACCTTATGCTGAGGTCTGTCTCCAAATGGTAAATATTAAACAGATTGCATAATGTAGCGCTTGTCTACTAATTTATAACCACTCAAAGCACATTAAAAATGCCAGGCGCCACAGTCAACCACTCAAACAAACATTCACACAAAAGAGAGCTTTTCTCAATCATGCAAACGCCAATGAAATGTCAAGTCACCGGGTTGACTGCAGAGTTACTCACCAATAATTTGCTGGTGTTTAGAAACTCATTTATGAGGAATCCGGTTGCCACATTTGTCTGATCTCGGTGGAGGCTAATTTAAGCTGGTGTTCAAGCCGGAGTGAGCCACAATCAAATTAAAGGCCAAGTTTGGTAGAAACGGACTGCAAGGTGGACGTCCAAAGAACACCAGAGCCACTTTTCTCACCCTATTAGCCCTAAAGGATGAATTGTTTTCGACAGATTTGCAGTCAAGGTTTGCAGGACAATATGACAGACGCTTTTCTGCACAGATAATTTAATAAGACTTCACAGGCTTGCCAGGAAGCCTTTCACCATTGGGCCTGTTTGTGCTAGTCTAGGCAATATGTGCGCTGGAATCTGGGCATGTGGAGGGGCATTGCCGTTATTGGGTTAAAGTTTGGAGACTGTATGATTCTTGTGCATTTCTTCATATTTTAAATGCTCTGATCATGTTTTGATCTATTTTCAAAGTGTTCCCAGTGGTCTTTTAATTATGGGCATGCTGTTTTTTATCCCATCTTAAAAAAAAGTTGATTTCTAGTTTCTGCAGAGCAGCAGGAGTTCATTCGAAATTTGGCTCTGAGTTGTGGGTGGGACTGTCGTGCGGAGTAAGCCTGCCCCCATTTTCCATCATTCGTGTATTTACAATTTACATGGTTTTAATCGGAATGAATAGATTTGTCCAATTGCCATTATCACTAATCACTACAGAAGAGTTTAACACAGAAAAAGCTGCTTGGTGCAGCCTGGGAAAATTTTGATTTTTTTTTTTTTTTTCACAAACAAAGCACCCCGCTCTGCTCATCCCACAAATTCAAGTACTTAACAAAAGTGGAACAATTAATAAACACGCTTCCGACTTGAGATTCTGAAATGCATTGCAGGCAACATTGTTAGAATGTTTTCATTTCATTTACTTCTTTGTCTCTTTGACATTTTTTTGACGCTCTATATTAGACATTTCTCATTTGAATTGCGTTACTGCTCATTTACAACCAAGGTTTGCTTGAATCTGGCATAAGACAGTTCTTCTTTAACAGGTAATGTTTTATTCAAGATTTTGTGACATATACTTCAACTTTAAGACCTTTCCAACCAATTAAATATACAATATTATGCACGAGGGACCTGAGAAGGTGACCTAAAGTTGTTTCATATTTAGATAACATTCAAAGCAGTCGTCATACATCTCATTGTTAGAGTCTATAAATATGTACATTTTTCTGTATTTTCTTTCCTCCTTCAATGTGGAATACTCAGTGACCTTGGATTCTAATACACACCTCCTTAACTAGCAGTTTCTGAGAATTCATATGCAATACTGGAAGAAATTTCTGCTTCAGATAAATAAATGTATTGGTGAACCACATCAAAGTACACAGGGATGTTTTAGCAGGGAAAGGCAGTGATGCTCGAGCCCTGCCTTTGATCACCCCAGGCACTCTAATCATTAAAATATTGGATAAATAATTGATGAAAAATACCAGGCCTTATTGTTCTCTGATACTCAATCTAAATGTGTGCTAGTTTTGAGAAACAATATCTGTTTATTAAAAACGAGAAGCACTAATCAAACATAAACAATAGTCAAATGTAAATCAATGTGTACACATAATCAACACTTTACAGCACATGGAGACTTTACTTTTTGCTACTTTAACACTGTCAGTACCATATATCCCTTATATTAGTCAACATAGTTATATAATTAATTGAAATTTATTTTTTATACTTGGTTACTTATACATTGTTATACTTGCTGCTCTCATATTAGGGCCTTGTACTCTGGGTTTTAGAGCTAAACCATATTATAAGTAATCATTGTTTAACCGTTTCACCCGCCATAGAAATGAGAAAAGCATTGTGGCACATTTGCCACATGTTTCTTGTCTGCAGCTCTTACAGGGAAAGCAACAAACTTGCACAACCGTGCACACAATCATAAACATTACTGTAGCAGATTGATAAAGTGAAAAACAATGCATATTTGCGCTCCAAGATTTAGGTTTTAGTCTGAACTGAGGGTGCAATACATTACAAATGTAGATGTTGTAGCTGCCCACAGAATAACAAAAAGTCATAGAGCAGGCACACTGTGGCTGTGCCTAATTGACTGAAGACTTGGAAGATTACATTCTTAGAAGTCAGACACAAAGCACAAAATAAGTATTAGCTTGCAGTGCATACCTTGGGATAAAAGAACACTGTTTTCTATCAGTTTTAGTATTATATACAGGCAAATAATTCTCCATATTCTTATCATATTTACATCTGAGCTTTTAACAAGAAATCTTAAAAATCCATACAAGAATAATCCTGTTGACATGGAACATTTGACTGTTTGGAGACCACATAATAGCTATAACTGCATGGACTATAATTTAGCCGACTAATCCATTTCATAATTTCCATCGGCAAGATCCATCGGCAAGTTTGTTCGAGTAAATGATCATGTGTGGAGCTGCTCATGGTTATCATGATGAACAGCTTTACTTTATTGCCTTTAGAAAGCTTCTATAGTTTATTAAATCTAGCAAAGTATTGGAAATATTTAAGGGTTTTATCTGCAGCGATGCAGCAGTATGATAAGAATTAAGAACACAGTTTTGACAGAAAAGGATAACCTGAATATTAAACAGAAATATCAAGATTAGGATCCTGCTGTCATGCTGAAGTTGACTGGTTTTAATACATTTTTTATTAAAAGTCAGAGCAATAAAAAAGAAATCTTCAATATTTCAAAGAAAACATTGATGATTTCAAGTACACTGTTCTGTATCATAAAATATACTACAAACTAAAAATAACCTCCTCTCCTACCTTTATGAGCTCAGCGTGTTTAATGTTATGATGGACCTGCAGCTGATCCTCTGTCTAAGGCTGGCTCCACTCCTGAAGTGATGTGTGTGCATCGCATGTGGATCACTGAACTGCCACCTTTAGTTGCATGTGTATATTTCTAAATCAGCTGAGGTGCTGCTGGGATGCAGCTGCTGCATGCACTATCATTTCTGCATAGCCTTTGCCATTTTCAATGAATGTAAATGCAGAGAAAAGCCAGTAAGTTTGCTAGCTGATATAAATATGAATTTAAATATCTTAATTACAGTTTTTGGAAAATACATTTTTTGTCCTCTGTATGTGTTCAAAGCATATTTTAGAATAATTATGTACAGAAAATTCACTTAATATGAAATGTAACCTACTTTTTATTTCAAAAATATAAACTAAAAATGTAAATAACCAAATAAAAGCTATTCACTATGTGCACATATGTGTATAAGAGGTCAACATAATGATGGGAAAACTTTACATTTGTATTTTGATAAGAACCCTTTAGATGTCTCTCATCTCAAGCATGAAAGTAAGCAAGATGGCAAAACCCTTGAAGGCACAGAGCTGCAACACAACTCAAGCCGCAGCTTATATGCACATATAATGTAGCAACTCTAATTTGTTTACAAGGTAGCTGAGAGGAAGAAAAAAAAACAGGAGGTATAAGTAGACAGTGTTAGAAAGCACTCATGACATCACACAAGGCTTATGTTAGCATTCTATGAGCTCATCCTAAACACAATTATTCTACATTTCCAACTAAAGGAGAATGGCTTCCAGTCCTCCAAGAAGCTCACTGCAGAGAACATCATGCAACTAGACAGCTACACAGGGATGCCAATGCCTGTAAAGAAGATGGACATAATGTATTCACTGGTTGGGGGGGATTTAAAGTACCATCTTTTCAATTGTGGTCTTTGCTTTCTTGACCAGAAATCATGTCAACAAAGCTGAAGTGAGAAAAAAATGAACAACTGGGTCTAACGAAAACTCTGGATTATTTCTATTTTATTGAAATGCAGTCAAATTTTCATTAGTGGGAGTGGGGACTAACTTGCTTATCTAACAAGTGCACTAACACTTTTTTAAGGTAAGTGACCTTGTTCCAGTTGACTTTATTCTTAAAGTGGCCTCAAATTGCCTTATATAAATATATAATAAAAATAATAACAACTACCAATTAATTTACATTCCACTACATGAGATATTACAGCTACAGCTACGGCATAAATGAGTGAATTTTGTATTTTCAGCAAAGTTTATACGTAATCAAGACTTTAGCAAGAAACCATTTTACCTGAAGATTTAAATCAAAGTAAGTGGTTTTGCACCAAATCAGTATCAGTCTTCAAAATGTTGAAACCAATACCCCTTTTTTGTTCGAAACGTGCGCTTACCGTCGCAAGTACAGTCCCAACAAAAATAGCCACTGAATTTAAAAAAGAGGTTGACCATGATAACTTACAGTTGTACTAAAAGCCTTAAAATCCTCAGCCCTGCAGGTTCCTTTAACTTTGCACTAATGAGATGTAATGTTCCTATCTCTGCAGCCTCCCACATAAAAGTTAATTTCATTTTGTAAATACCTTTGACGCTGGCAAGACACCCAGGAGCAGAGTTAGCTGTCTGGTATGACTTTGCAGCCTGATATCTGCTTTTTTTTCTTTTTCTTTTAATGTTTTTATTGTTTTGAACTCTCCTCAAGGTTCCTTGAAATCATTTGTTTGTGGGTTTTTATTGTCAGTTTGCAGTCTCCTGATTGTGTGATTGATATATGTGAAAATATTTGTCAAGTTGGATTTGTTTTATGTCAAAACATGTAAGCAGCAGACTACTTTTAAATATTTCTAAAAAAGATGGGAGAAAAGCAAGTGGCCGGCTGTCAAGTAGCTTTCCTTGTGAATATGATGAATACATTTAGAATTATCAATCGTCGCAAAACGACAATTGTCGGGCTGCCACTGCATAATCAAACAATTTCTGACATATGTGTGCATAATAGAAGTGCTTGCAGAGTCAAACTACGATGTGTGTGTGTTCTATCTTTGCATGTGTGCAGACAGACAAAGAAAATGTGAATGTGTTGGCCTAAAATCAGACCCCAAGTTTGCCGTGTTTCCCTATTTGGCAAACACAGCAAGTCTTAGAAAGAGTGATAAAACTGCTCCCAAACAAAACACCTCCTCATCAAAAGGAGCTAATAAAGTCTTCAATATACTTAAGTGTAGTCGCAGATAAATAGAATACCTATTCTCCTCCACATTGGTGTTGTCCAAAGTGTATTGATGTTCTTATTGACATTCAATAAAAGGAAACCCTTTCAGCAAACCACAGTGCAATGTAAATCCTGCAAACTTCTTGAGTGAGCACAAAGAGCAACTTTCCCTTAAAGTAATTACAAGGCGGCAGAAATGTCACTGTGTGTTCAAACTAGTTTTACAACAAAAGATTGTGTTTCATCAGAGTATTATTATCATTAAGTGCTTTGTATATTTGTGTTTCCCGCTGCACAATCTTTTTCCTCGCTTCACTCGGAGCGGGGTATTGATCCTCCCAGTATACCATCCTCAACTGATTTCATTAGGCTAGCTGTTTTTAATTACTCCACAGTCTAACCTTTTGCTGTTTCATTTGGAGCAACAAATTGGGAGAATTAAAAAAAGGGAGGAGCAGACAGTGGAAAAAGGAACAGTTTTCAACTCAAACACACACACACACACACACACACCACAGTCTCGTTGCCCAACAAATTATGCAAAAGGACTCCATTCTAGTGTTGCAAGGGATTCATTTATAAAAACCCAACCTTAGTAGTAATTCCCTGATGAAAAGAAAAAATGAATCCCTTTTTTCCCCAAAACTCTGATCATTTAATCACAGGTTATTAAACAGTATTTCAGGAGTTTGCCCACATTATTTGATTATTTATTTAGTAGTCCTTTATTTTACTGGCAGACCAATTTCTCTTCTTAGGGATTGTAATAAAAAGTGTGTGATTTGACACATAGCTGCAAAGTTATAATTAGACTTCATTTAACACCTTGTGTCAAGTGATTACATGCACGGAGCATGGCATTTAAAGCACACTCAAATCACAGGGGATGTAATTGATTAGGCATGTGAGACTGGGAGCCAGATGATGAGGATGATACTCCAAATTCATGTTAAATCAATATAGATGCTTTCTGCATACTGAGGGTTTATTGAGAGATATTATAATCAACCTGCTAACAGAGATTGCCTGCAGATAAAACACTGAAATGAGCTACAAGCTGCTCATCCCTACAAGTAGGAAGGTAACGACTTGCTTTGAAAGTGGGACAATGGGCACATTTCAAACCCAGCTAGTGACATTTTTAGGATCTTTTAGATCTATCAGAGGGAATGTGCCCTTTCTTCAAGGTTTACTATATTCTAGTTCAAAAGATTTTCATAATGCAGGAGAAGTCATTCAGAGAACTCCCTTTGGTTGAGATAATAACTTCATCATAATTAGCTTGTGGAGCTCAGGAGTGCTGAATTGACGGTTGCAGTGGGATCTGAGCTGATTTATTGCTTGATTTAATTATGTATCAAAATTCAATTAGACACGCTTTCAACCAAATTCAGACTGAGGTTTGTCAAGATGTCCCTTGAAATCAAATGGAGCTTGAAGGACATCCTTATGGCACACTTAAATGTAAGTGAATAAATATTATAGACTAAAAGGATAAAGGTCACATGTTTCCTAGTGTATTTCCATTGTATTTTGACTCACACCATTTCTCAATTTTTTTTTTCACATCTGTTCACATTGAACATACATTTCACAATAAAAAACAACATTTTATAGTGAATTTTTGTGCCAAACCCCCCTAAAAACTTTGATGGATGAAATTTATTTTCTGGAAAACATGTTTAAACAGGTTTTCTGAATAACACACATGCAACACATATATACGTTTTAAACACAAAGCTCCTGGTTCAATAAAGCATAAATATTAAAATAGTTTTCAGCTGTAGACATGACCATGCTGACACAGCATGATCTCTTCAGTAAAAGTAAAGAAAATGAAGTCATCCATAATGGTTTGAAAAACAAAACAAATACAAAGCAGCTGTAAAATTTGTGTACAACTTTCATTGAATGATCTTATTCAGGAGACAGCAGTGTTTTAGTAACTTGGCAATAAAGTGACTAACACTGTGACCAAATTCCTTCATTACTCACTACTTAGTGCACTTTACAGTGCTTTTGCCATGTTGTAGAGCTGCTTGAATTCATAATTCCAAAATTGAGTGCCCTAGAAATTTCCCAGGAGCCAGTTTGCATTAATTTTCATTTGTTTTTGAATGATTTTGCATGTAAAAAAATAGAATAAAAGTATTTTAATTCATTTTTTTCAATAAATCATCCACGTTTTTATTATCACAATACACTGGATTCATAAATAGTCTTTGCAAAATGTTAATATTTTTGGGGTTTTTATTTTATAAAATTGGTGACACTTTTTTTTTATTTAAAAAAAAGAAAAAGAAAAGTAGTGAGCATGGTGTCTGAATTTCTTTTAAAATGCAGGACACTAGATAGTTCTGCACTATATAGTGTTTTAGTACTAAGGGAGTATAAGGGAGAGAATTTGGACAAAGTCCAATTCTTTCAGTGTTTCATTTCAGGTACTCTATTCTAAATGCAGAGAGAAAAAATTACTAAACAGTAACATAATTATTATATTGCACCAACTTGGTTTATTTCTGATAGCACAATTTTTTACAAAAACAGCTTTGGGACACACAATATCAACTTCTTCCTTGACAATGTTTGTTGCTATTAAAACCAAATGCTAAGCTAAAATCCCTTTAATAGTGCTCTCTTAATCTGAATTTGAGCTTTAAAATTCATAAGTAAGTAGTTACAAAACCAGCATCTTTTGCAGGGAGACAGCTGGATTGTTAAGGTAAAATACAACTTATGAAAAGGAAGGAAAAAAAAAGATTTGACAGCCACAATATAACACCTGCTTCAGTACCATGTATGTGCTAATAAAGTGCACTGAATAGCACTATTTTAGCTATATAGAGTGTCTTATCTGACGTTAAGAAAACATCAAAAAGTGTTAAGATCACATGTGAAATGGGGAGGAAATTACATGACAAAACGCTCTTTGAAGTTGACTTGACAACTGAGTGGATGTCTAACTTTCCCAACTTACATCATTTATTCCTTCGAACCCCATAAGGGAAAAATAAGGTGCATTTGTTTTGAATAGGTGTCCAAAGAAAGTAATTGAGTTGCACTGATTTAAATAGACTTTTAAAGTAAAGGTATCATGCTGCCAATATTTAGAAGCAAAGCAACAATGTGAATATTTTAACAAGAAGTCTCAGATGAAAATCTAAGTCCTTTAATAGCAGCAGAAGTTCATGTGCAGCTTTATGAGGTTCACTCAGGTACATCATTCTGGGACAGTTACCCACTCTCTTTTTAAAGGGGTTGATTCAACAAAGTTCCATCCTGTTTAAATGGCATTTCTAACGTATACTGACTCAGCAGCCACGTTTTAACAGTCCTTCAGTGTCAAATTTGCTGTGAGCGTTCCAGCCTTCCTCATAGCTAAAGTGCTTTACCAGGCTGTGATCTAGCAGGGTGAACAAACCACTGGAGGAAAAAAAAGTCATTTCCTGGAACTATCATCAAATGATGACACATTATTTTGCTAGAAAACTATTGTTCCCCTAAAAAAAAAAAGAAGGGCAGCACAATAATTTCTATTGTTGTATTTTTCATACTGGTCACTCTGGAGTATTAAGTCGCAAGTCAATTGCACTTTTGGGAGAATTTTGCGGTTGTTAGTGGTAAATTGACAAACACGCTAGCTCCATGTTTTTTTTTTTTTTTAATCACATAAGTGACACCTGAGTGTAAGTTGCACCCCCGGCCAAACTATAAAAGAACACAACTTATACTCTGACAAAAACAGAATCCTAAATGTGCTGAACCCTGACAGACACAAGGCACTTGCTGTTTGCAGGGGAACTTTCATTTATTCCTAATATTATCAAACATCCATTGCATTGCAGAGATAAACACCTTGGCCTCCGCCAACATGTGTGTGTTAAATCCCTATTGTGCTCACCTCATCTAATGTCTCAGCATGCAGTCTTTCACTATTTTGCTTCATGCCTACTAACACCAAATTACTGTTACAATATGAAGAAAATTTAATCTGCTATAACTACACAGGTTTCTTGAAAGAAAAAGAAATAAACAGTACCATATTTGTGTTGCTTGCTGCCAGTTTCTACATTGGCAGAATTTGCTATTATCCTGTTACGATGGTATGGTTTTGCACACAATACTTTGTCGATCTGTTCCATGTTGCTCTGGGTAAAATACAACACACTTCTGCCACAGCGGTTATACTTTTTCCTTGTGAGATAAAACACTGTCAGCCTGGATGTGAGAGATGGAGCCAATGTCTTATCTTCAAAGACACAATATGGAATGGATAAATAGCTTGATTGTAAAAACTGAAAAGAAATAGAATAAAATAAGTGTCAAAAAAAGCAATTTAATATTTCTTTTTTAAAAACACCATTACTGATGTTTGGTTGTTTTTGCCCCCATTTAATAAGCCAGGTTAAGAGCACATCCCTCTTTTCATTCTGAGGACTTCAAACACTGAAGGTTTATCAAAGAGGGTCTGTAAAATGTGCCAGGTATCCTTTGGCACCAGTACTGTGATGCAGTGGTGGCACAAATCTTTGATGCAAGCAGAAATGCTCATGCTCATGCACCAAGCCCTTCTATAAGGTTATTTTTTTTGTTTTTTATATCATTCGTTTTGGAACACACCGCTTTCGGTTAAAAATGTCAGTCCTGCATAAGAAAAACATATGGTGAGAGACACAAATATTAACATATTCTAATTTCGGTCAAGTGCACATTGGGTTTGTTGTCGGAGCTGGCGTAACAGGGTATTGCGGGATACAATCCCCTTTGTCTGCTCTGATCGAATTCAGGTTAAACACAGGTTTTTCTTATACCATGTCATCTGTCTGTTTTACGTTGTTTCCCCTTGTTTCGTTCTTAGTTTTAGTCTTAGTTTTATCTCTGTTTTGCCCTGTTGTGGTTGCTTCTTTTTCTTCACCATGAGTGCGGGGTGGGGACAGGATTATGACCCCGGTGTGATGTACAACGCTCTGTGTTCCAAAAATAAAGCCCAAAGTTCCTCGTATTTCATCTTGCCGCCTCTTTCATTGTAGTATTATTACAATATAAACACATAAATGTTCTAAAAATACCATTTTATAAATTTCTAAAACTTTAATTTTGTTGTTGTACAAATACATGAAAAAATAACTTTTATTTTTTTAGAATTATTTTGGTTTACACAAATTTGACTCAACCTGCCACTACTTTTTATGGATTAAATGTGTCATTTACTGTATGTGCTTGTATAAATATGTCTACTCATGATTAAGAGTAATTATGATGACATCATGTATATTTGTGTGTGGATGTATGTAGATGAGACGTATCTCTTTTACTTATATCTTTTTCATTTTCCAATAAAATCATGATTAATCATCCAAACTTTGATATATCTATGCATAGATATATACTTTTTTTTTGTCTTCTTTAGTCATTTTTGTTCTGATTGCTTGAAATAAACCAAATCCAACTTTAATTCACCTTTAGCAAAAATCTGAAAAAGAATCCAGGAAGTTACACAACATTAACTGGTCACGAGGCAGACTGTCTTGGAGGATACTTGGAGATGTGGAAGAGGAAGCTCCCGCCGTTCAAAGCTTCATTATCAACGTTCCGCAGTAATGTGAATTATTATTCCTCTGTTTGATCTGTCTCCAACTGAAACATCTGACAGTTTCCTTCATTGAGACTGACAGAGGCATTGTACACAGATTGTGATGTGCAGTGACATCCTGAATCAAAAGCTCATGTTGGAAGCACGAAACCAGACTCGCTGTCATTCACTGACAAACACAGAGCACACTGATGATACTGATTAATGATTCCCAAAACATTTATAGAGCTGATCTCTTGCATAGAGGGAGTTGCTCCTTTATTAAATTTAAACACACAGTCGTTAGCTGCAGTGTCACTCAGCAGATGTCATCTGGGTTTCCGAATGTATTCCCTGTCATTCTTCGCGTGTTACCACGGGCATGAAGATTTCACAAAGAAGCTTGTGAAACATTAACAATCCAAATGGATGTGGCCTCGTTATAATGCAATGAGGACTTGACAACGGGAACTGAAGATACTTTATTAATGACTCAGAGGGTAACAGCCCTCCTTCTGCTGAGATGTTGACAGGTCTTATTTAGAACTTAGTTTGCAGTGGTTCAACCTAAATCAAATTCAGCACAGTGAAATCAAATCAAGTTTTTCCAAAATCCAATATAACACTGAGATCACAGAATCAGCTTTGTTCATCTCTTGTTTTTATTTCCAACTCAAAATTACATATTTGCATTTTTCAAAAAAATAAATAAATAATTGATTTGGAATTGCAGATCTGCAAGCAGCTCAATAAATCAGTCTTCCCTTTCACTTGAGTCCATTTAGAAGCACATAAACACCACATCACGTCCCATCAGCACACCACATTTAGTGGAGGAAACCTGCTACTTGTTTTTATCATTTTGAAATCCAAAAAGCAAACAGCCTCCCGCACTGAAGGATCAGCCTTTTTCTATCGAAGTAAAACTCTAAATATGTGTCTTACTATAATTAATACTTCAAACGATATCGTGCAAAAGGACAAGATTAACTACTGAAACGTTCCACCAATCTATGATCTACATTCTGGTAATTTTATTATTTTATTTATTATATCACACATCTGTTATAGTATGTGTCCGTAATCTGTCAGCAAATTAAGATTAAGATAAAAATTTGGATTTATTTAATTTTTTAATACATTTATTTGGAGCATGTAACACATAATGAACAAACAGTAAATACAATTAGACTGCGTATGGTTCGAAGATGTACACAAACACAAACACACACAACTATAGATATATCTTTGCACATGCACAAGTACATCTTAAAGCCTTGTTTTCAATAAAAATGTTATATCAATAAAGATGTTATATCTTCAGATGCACATTCACATAGTTTTTAGGCAATTTCTTTAAACAACAGGTCAAAATGGGAGTGGGGGGAAGAAGAAAAAAACATTTATTTTCACCCTTTACACATCCATAGATATATAGTGTTTAAGTTATTTACTGAACAAAAAGGATTGGGCTCATTTCTAGTGAGATTTAAAAAAAATCTCCACTTACATTTTTCTTTCTAGATTCTTCCCTGTAAAAAAAAAAAAAAAAGTAAATAATTTCTGACGTTTTTGATAAAGAGCTGGCGATAAAAAATACCTCTTTAGAAAAGATTTGTTCATGTTTTTTTTTCATATGAAAATAATATAAAATAAAAGAAGAATATTTTGAATTGACTGGTCAAGGTACACAACTCAACCTAATTAAAATTCTTTGGGAGGATTTAAAAAAGGTTCCACTGTATAATCAGTTTTGAAAAGAAAAGTGCAAAAGTCTCACACAAAGAGACTGAATCATGCAGGAAGTGAGTAAATGAAGTTGATGGTGCAGAAGATGAATAGATGAGATCAATTTGATATTGAACTAGGCAGACTCTTGTAATTTTTTTAAATGTCTGATATTTTTGTTCAGCTGTAAATGCTATATAATCAAATGCTTTGTACTTATGCAACAGTTATTTTGGATTTAGTTCAGGTAATTTAAAAAATGTTTTCACCTTCATAAAAGAAAATATAGGCCCAGGAAACGGTGTCAGTTTTAGATCCTAAGGGGAATTTTGGATTTTTGAGTGTAGAGTTTGTTAGTCTCCCACTGGGCTGCAGCATCTAGCAAATAGTTGGAATAAGTGAATTGTAGATATCTTGGAGAATATTCACTTTAAGTTGGAAAAAATAGTATGACATTAAAAGTAGGGATCCATTTAGAAAAAAATATCTATAACACTGTATTTTTCCAATTATTTTCCAGATTGTTGTAAATTCCAGCAACATGAAAGAAAGGAGCTATGATGTAAGTAAATGGTATGGTATGCATTTACTGTATATATCATTTTACTACTTTCTTCAAAGAGCCAAAGGGCTTTACAGTCACAGTTCCATTCATGCATGGCATGCACACAAACAGTCACCTACTAATAGCAGCTCGACTGCCTAAAGGCCCGTACACACCTGGACGAATATTCGCCAATGTTTTTCGCCACGTTTTTTGTGTTCACACCCAGGCGATTTTCGCTGACGATGAGCCGAGCGAAGATGCAATTTCATTCCCTGACATTAGATGGCGCTTAATGTAAAACAGAAATACTCCTGTACACAAGGTGGCGCTGCGCAACTTTACGCTTCTTAAAGTCGCTTTTCACTCAGAAGAAGAGAGCAAGTATTTATGCGCTTGTTAGAATCATAAAGAAAACATTAATATTTCCAGTTGCTCCAACTGGTGCTTAAAACGGGGATATTTTAGAATGTCCGTCATTATTTCTTCGCGGCTGTGTAGACGCTACTTGGCGTCTATCTTCTTCGCTGGTATGTGTGCTCAGCAAGGCAGTTTTGTGTTTGAGCGCCCCCAAGTTGTGTTTTACTGTAACTTCAGAAGCTCCAGACACATGTGCAAAAGCACCATTCTCATTGGTCGAATAGATTTCGATGCGGCGCTTCAAACCAAAAAAACGAACCGAGGCGATTTTTAAAAAGTGACGCGTGGCGTTTTTTCGCGTCGGTGTGCACACTCACATTGGGGCCCTTTGTTTAGTCACGAGGCGTTAAACGTCGGTGAATATCGCGGGCGGAATTCGTCCCGGTGTGAACAAGCCTTAACACTGGCGCCAACCTATAATCACCAGGAGCAATGTGGGGTTCAGGGTCTTGCTTAGGGAGATTTCAATATACAAATAGTGCAAAACATTTCACTTCCACAATCAACCTAATCTGCGCTCTTCCGATCAGAGGTCGACCGCTCTAGTTCTTCACCAAAGCCAGTTGAAATGCCTGCAAACATTTTCATTCATCTCCAAATGCGTCGCAGGTTGTTACAAATTCTTAAGATCCAAGATCTTAGTTTATTTTTCAAAGCTCTTGTATTAGCTTTATTTTTTTAGCATTAAACTGACATGATGAGAGCATAACAGTCATTTAGGACATTTTTAATACCTCTGTTTTAATTTTACTGAATACCCCCTGTTCACATTAACTGAATTTCATTTGATCTGCCAATACAACCAAAGATTTACATTTGGCCACTTCTCAAATGGACTTTAGGTGAACGCAGTGAAATAATGAGTGTGGAGCTGATGGGACTTTGCCCCACTCAGCTTATTGGCCAAGTGGGGAAGTGTGTGCCCTGAGACAGAGGGATTGTCTGTTCAAACCTGGGATTGGGGTATTCCAGAAACTGTGGGGACCCAATGCCGCCCTGCTTGACACATTTTAGATTGGAGTTGCTGCTGTCCCCCAAGGAACGGTTCAAATGCAGAGAAGCAACTTTGGTTCTTTGCACCTAGATGCATGACAACTAATGGGAATTAAGCCTTGTGCTATCATAGGCACTTTAACATTGGGAGTTGGGTCATCTGGACCCCAATAGACAGTGCGCTGAACCTTTTTTCTTCAATGATTTGTGATCTTCACTGGTGTCCATGGATTACATGCAATTCTCTCCACCTTTGCCATGGTAGGGATAACACGTCAGTGTAAGGGTGGGGTCACCTGGACCCCATAGGATAGCGCAAGGGTTAAACAATCCAGTATGTACCAGAACATGAACAAGTGACCCTGCAGCTGGGGATTTACTTCATTGACCTCTAAGCCATCACTGCTTTACTGCAAGACTTCTAAGTTTGCATTTTTATCAATAATTTATAACCATACCTCATTCTAGTGAATGAGATAGATGTCTATATGATTCTTTTTTTTACTTGAAAAGGTACAGCTGGGTCATCTCCAATAGCTTGATTACAGTCAAGAATGCTCCAACCTGTACCCAATGAATATGATCATGGGTGAAAGTGACTGTTTTCTTTTTCCTGTTCATGCCTTATGTTGAGCAATAGTTGCAAAAAGTCTGAAGCATATTTAATAATTTGAAAAGACATAATCATATAAATACCTTGAAGCTTAATATTTAAACCGAGGGCAAAACGAACTAAATGAGGGTGTTGTAAAAACATGGACATCTGTCAGTGATGCTACACAGTAATAGCTATGGTGCATCTCCAAAACAAACTTCTCCCCACTTTTAGAGCATGTTTTTCTCCTCTTCCCCTGCTAACAGCTGTCATATTAATATATTTGTGTAAAGCAAATGTATGCTCCAGGAAGCCAGTTGCATGTGATTTTCATTTCCAAGACTCTTGCTGTGTCTCTGGCCACATCCAAGCCCATCAACATATGTTCTGAGAGCGCTTGGTGCTACTCTAAATTTGCAAATGCATTATTACAGTGATGAAGCCTGCAGTGTGCTCTTCTATTGAAAATCTATAAGTGGTAAAACAGAGTCATATCTGCCCACTCAGAACAGTGGGGATGTGTCTCACATGAGAAGGTGACTCCTTAACATTTAGTCAGAGGCCCTCTTTGCAAATTGATATTCCTCCCACTCACAGTCACAGCAGGAGGTAATTATGACTAATAAAGGCAATATTGCTTTAGCATTGTACATACTCTGAATAATAAGGTCACATGTTCTTTTTCTATTTCCTTCTTGCATTTGTGCCTTTTTAGCATGCAGAGTCAAATTCTCAGAATATGACTTGCATCGCTGAGGATTATGCCAGTGTGAAATATGCAAAAGTATGGAGTGGGAAAAATACCCTGATCAATAAAGCTTGAGCATACCTAGAGAGCGCACATGCTAAGGAATTTTTTTCTTAATTTCAATTTGTATTTGCTATTTAAATGTATTCTTACTTTGCGTCTGGATTAGTACAAATTGATTATAGGTGTATTTTTTTCTTTTTCATTAAAATAGGTGACAAAACTAAAAAGTAATCTGTCTTCATTTGTTTTTGCTGCTTTTGCATTTAACCTTAAAAAAATCTTCTCACATCATAAAACACTCGACATATTAACATGAATTAGAGATATAGCTCGATTAGCACCCACAAGGAAAGTGTTGCTGATGGCTGCACATGCAGAAACCTGAGAGCAGGCTACACACCCACCAGGCTATCTGTGAAAACAGCATGCTCACGAAAATCCTGCTTCCGTCTAAGATACAGCTTTGCATATTATTAGTCTGTAGAACTTTGGGATACATTTTGTATCTTTTAATTTAGGCTTCATTATTTCTCACTGCCAGATTGACTGTCTTCACCTTAGCACATTCTAAATGAGGTGAATCAAACACTGCAAGTAATTTCAACTTCAACTGAAGAGCCAGCACTGGGACGTACCAAACTGTTTTTAGGTTGCAGACGAGAACCGAAACGCATGGAATATATTTTGCTAATAAATAAAATCCATAAAAAATTGTTTCTTATATTTCACCATGAATGTTGGGTGTTTCAGGATTAATGCTACATAAAAACTTAAACACAACACTTAAATTTTGTTATTTTTGTATCACAATATTGACATGTCAGACTGCCAGAAATCAATATTTCTGCCTTTAGTTTCCTTGACATTTCTAGATAGTCTGGTAAATCATGAATAACATTGTAAAAAATTAGCATTTGCTTAATTATAGAGAAAGAAGAAATTGAAAGTTTACATAAAGACCTGCATACGAAAGAAGGAATTCTGTATCTGTTGTTGAGCAGCTCTGTCATTACAACAAATTGCCAGTCTACACTGGTGATTACACCTGATACAGGAGTCATTTTATGTGTATGTTCAAATTATTCTCAACATGAACACAATTCAGTATGTACCACTAGTGACAGCTGATATGACTCATTCAGCTGCCAACAGATTCTTAGTATGGTTTGGTGAAGGTAAGGGGGCTCCAGTCTGTCTGAGAGCTGGCTGTTAAAAGCAATTTTAAGTTGCTGTCAGTGATAAATATATGTGATGGCCCAAAGATTATACATTACCTGCAAAGTTGGTCATATTTTCAGCTAACAGTGGTATGAAAGAAAAAAAACATTTGTGGGTATGATTGGTATTTTAAAGATGGCAATTGAATGCCAAAATGAAAAAAAATAGGAACCGTGTTTTCCCCTAAGAATGTATGGGGATCATAAAACCAGATTCCAAATGACAAGTGCTTTCTTTAACAACCGGTGGTGCCCATTCAGGGAAAAAAAAAATTGTACTTTTTCAGTACAAAGCTTCTGTGACATTTTTTCCTCTATCAGAAGTTGATCTTTCATGTGTAGCTTCTGCACAGTTTTCTACATTACTCATGTGTATATCTGACTTGTGGCAGAGATAAAAGGAGAACTTACTTCCACCTCAGATGACATTCAACTTCCACATATTGCTACATGATGGCATTTTCCCTGGCAACATGCTGCAGAGTGTTTGATTTGATCACCTTTAAGAAAGAGCATAAGAACTGGATAGGTTTAGTCTAGTGACTGTCATACAAGACGCCATGGGATCATAAGAGGCGAACAAGATCAGACACATGGCTCGAGTTAGAGCAATGCTTTTAGGGATCCAGGATTGGCTTTTTACACAAATCTATACTGTACAAGGCATATAAGTAAGCTGACACATTCTTGTTGAGAGCGTATTGTAAATGGTAAATGGCGTGTACTTATATAGCGCTTTACTGCCTTCTTAGAAGGCCCAAAGTGCTATGCAGTCACAGTCCTGTTCCCCCATGCACACACACATTCACACACTGATGGCAGCTATTATATTGACACATACAGGTGTGTATATGCGGTGACTGCAAATGTTGGGACCGACTCATTCACTCAGATAATGAGGAATGACTGGACCTGGACTGGGTTGATCATGTTATGTGGTTTTTTACCACCTTATTATTGCATTAATCCTACCTAACTTAACAAGTCTTTCTTTCGAAATGTAAGTTGTTTAACGTCACTGTTGGAATTGTGGCACTGTAAGAGCTTTTACTAAGAAAATAGGTGCGGCCGTGGTGCAGCGGTAGGGCGGTTGGCCCATGATCGTAAGATTGCAGGTTCGACTCCCGCCTTGCACGTCCATGAGTCAAAGTGTCTTTGGGCAAGACACTGAACCTAGGAGGGCACCTGTGTTTGGCAGCGGAGCGACCACCAGTGTCTGAATGTGTGTGTGCATGGGTGAATGGGTCTGTGACTGTAAAGCACTTTGTCCTTGTAGGAAGAAAGGCACTATATAAGTATACGCCATTTACCATTTACCAAGAAAATCGGTGATTGTTCCATGTTGGTCTTTCAGCAGACAGTTGACCAATAATGTCAGGGAAACACGTTGCTGAAGGCTCTGAATGTGTATGCATTATAACCTTGATCATTATAATCATAATCATAGAAAATCAGGGACCTAATTGTTTCGACAAAGTTCAAATTCTTGTTTCTTTTCATTAAAGTTCAATAATTTCTAATTTGGCAAGAAAGATGAAATGAAAGACCCAAGTAAATGCTGAATTAACCTAAAACTTTGATAAATAAAAGGCATTAAAACCATATGAATGACAAGATTTTTTTTTTATTTGATTTTGTTCTACACAGACATTTTGAAAAATAAATCATTTTTTAACATTCTCTGAAAATAATTTTTATATATGCATTTTTTTTGTTAATGAAGACAGTATTTCAGTAATCAAATACAAACAAAAATTTAAATTGTGTTTTTCAAAGCAATGGATAGTTTATGGTTTTTAAAGGTTCTATAATGAGTAATCTGGATGTTTTAGAAATAACTTCATGAATAAAAAATAAATAAATAAAAAAGTTCTTATAAACTGGGCCAAAATTATATCAGAGCCTGTTGTGTAGTGCATTTGAAAAGATTTATCAAATAACATCACTAATTCATACAATTAGGAAAAATGTGATGAAACTGTAACCTGGTCATGGTTATAGTTTCTTCTTACAGTTTGTCATATAGACAAACTACGGGTTTTATTTCAAAGTTAAAATAAAGAAATCAAGCCAACTAAATATAGAGAACATCTGAAAAAATATCTCTTTGAATAGATATAGAAATAGAGCTGCACGTTATGAGGAAAACTCGCAATATGAGATATTAGTGATCAATATTGCGATGACGATATAACTTGCGATATATAAACAAATAGCAAAACAACCAAAAACATCATGTCCATTTCACTGCAGTTTAATTTAAATAAGAGTCAACATAACTTAAATTAAATTCCAAATGAAACTAGTCTACATGGGAGGTGAACATCCAACATAAATGTCTCCATCCACTTGGTCAAATGCATAAAAAGGTTTTTGTTGATTCACTAAATATTTAAAGAAAACATAAGATTGTATTAGCACATTTTAAGTCACCATTTATTGCAATTTTTGCCGTCTTTTGTGATATACGTATTGCACAGCTTGATATCACGATAACGTTAAATTTGCAATTTATTGTGCAGGCCTATATAGAAGTAATATACAGTAGGAGTTCCTAAAAGAGTAATTGCCAATAATGTGTTGAAGAAATTTTAGATTTTGTAAGTATAGTCTTTGTTTGATTTTGCGGTTTATTTGGCAAAAAAAAAATATTGTTGGTTTAATGCAGGGGTGTCAAACTTCAGGCCTGGAGGGCCGGCCTCCTACTGGTTTTCCAGAAATCCTGCTTTATCTGTTGCTGATTACCTGGATCAGGTGTCTTTAGCCTATAAGGAGCTTCAATGGCAGCATAGACGGGAAACATATTAGACCCTAGCCCTGGATTCTGACACCTTAGTTTAGAGACAATGGAGCTGAGAAAGAAACAAAAGAAGAAAAGCTAAAGATTTTAAAAGGGCCTATAATCTGAGTATTCCTCTAAAAACCTGCGTTTTGAGCACCAGCCAACCCACAAAAACGAGCGGGTTCTCATAAGCTGACATGGACCAGTGAGAACAGCCCCTTCCAGGAAGACTTCTGTGCTGTCAGCACCATCCCCAGGCTAACACAAACACCCACTTTCTCTGCAGAACTAGATGCTTTGCTTTTACATGCACAATATGCACATCCATCTTTGCCAAAGTCTGGATGCTGTTTGTTTCCGTGGGCAAGACGCAGACACGCTACTGAGGCCGGCTCTAGGATGACGTCATGAAATAGCAGGCAACCCTGGGGAGCGAAAGCCGATACCTCAGAGATCGAGTCGTCTTACTTTCAGGTAAGGAAATGAGCTGCAAAAATCATTCATGTTTTATTTAAAAAATGTTCTTTTGCGTGCCAAAAATACATTTTCATATACGTTGATATTGTTTACTATAAAAATGCTATAAGCCCTTTAAGGTTCTCTTTGGGAGGGATGAGTATGGAGAGAATCAGAAAGGAATCGATCAGAGGAAAAGCACATGTTAGATGTTTTGGAGTTAAATGCAGAGAGGCCGACTGAGATGATTTGGACATGTTGGGAGAAGGGACAGTGATTGTATTGGTAAAAGGATGATGAGGTTGGATCTACCAGGAAATAGGCCAACAGAGGAAAACCCACAAGGGGTTTCATGGATGCAGTGAAGGAAGAAATGAGGATGGGTGTTGTGAGAGAGGTGGAAGTAGATGATGGGGTTAGATGTAGGTGGAATATTGACTGTGATGACCCCTAAGAGAAAATGGTCAAAAGAAAAAAAGAAAAATGATTACATTTGTCTATTTCTATATGAAGATTTCAGTTTGAACTGCCATTTTTATTTAGGTGTTTTGTACTCATTTGAAAATTAAACCATAATTTCAATCTGTTTCTTACATTTGGGAGCAACCTTAACCTCTAAAATGTAAAGTAAATGCATTGTAGACATATAACATGGATGCTTTCCCTAAAGTCCTACATTGAACCTTCGTCCTCTTACTCATTTCTGCATGCTTTAAAAAAAAATGGCTGTAGACTTCAAATTTGGTAATATCCTCTGGAAAGGCTATGATGCTTACATTTTAGCAGTGTTAAAGGCTGGACTTAGTCCTTGGGCACACAATTGCTTCCCATTAATTAGTTTGGGTGCATCAAGAGAGCCCACTCACAGCAGAGATTTCCACATGGATATGGCCTTTGGCACAGGGTACCAGCCCCCAGCCATCTGCACTGATTTGACAAGTGATTCTATATCAAAGGCCTCTGCACTGATTTGGGTTGTAATTGATTGAAAGTGAGGCTCTTAAATCCATGATTGGTTTAACATGATCCTGGGACAAGATATGCTGTATACAATCTGAGGGAAGGACAGACAACAAGAGAGTGTGTGAGTCTATTGTTCAGGAGATTTGGGAAATATACTGTGTGACTGCTTCATTTACACTTTAAGAGAATTCAGAATGGAATTTGAGAGATTTTCTTCTCACAATATGTGCATCCTTTTTTTTGGGGTGGGGGTGGGGTGGGGGGTGTCATGTCGTCTCTCTGCTGCAGCATCATTTTGTTACCCAGCCATCAGGGTATCCAATTTGTTAGCGTGTCCATGAAGATTGGATTTCACCATTCAAAAAGAGGAATTTGGTTAGGAATGGAATATTATTGATTTGTTCCACATGGAGGTGTGGTTTGATGCAGAGATATATGAGCGCTGCACGCTGGTTAGGGGATAACATGCAATATAAATTATTTTGTCAATTTCTCTCACATTTTAGATCCCATAAAGCATTGTTGTGGAAACGGAGTGACAAGAGGGCTGACCTCAAACGCCCGGGCTCCGGTAAAAATTATAGTTTTAAAACTTCAAAAAATGTAAAATTTAGTTCACAAAAAAGAATTACATTTTAAAAAGGTGTTAGGGTGCTCATGAACCAATATTTATCAAGAGTGATCACAGCCTAAAAGCAAATTTGCTGTTTTTGTTCTACATTTGATTTGTGACATTTCTTTTCATTACGAGTTAAACCACAGATACAAGTGTGCAGATAGCAACTAATTTAATCTATTTTTCTAAGTATTTTGCAACAAATGAAACTAAAGTGTTGTACAAATGAGTGAAAGAGAAAAGTAGGCAGTGCACAAAAAAGGTGTGCCATTGCTTAAGCCTTATGCTACAGACACAGATGCATGTGATGCCCGTACAAGAAAGCACTGAACACGGGTTCTTGAATGCGTTTTTAAAATATGGTGTTCACACCAGACTGTCGGTACCTAATACTAATGCATGTAATTTTGGAAGATGCTTGGTGATAAATGTTCAAGCAGTGCAAATCTCACAAACTTACTTCAGCTGTATTCCAATAAATGAAAGACTTGGTGTCATAGAATTCCTACTGGGTACAAAACGCAGTTATTCATTTCTCCTCCATGATCATTTTTCAAATGGTTAGCACTTTCATGACTTAAACGGGACACCATCCATACGTCACTACCAAACCAAGTCCCAGATTGGTCAAAGTTTGACCTGGTTTAACTTGCATCGTGTCTTCAGTGGCTGGACATTTTGTACATAAGACCCCAAAACATACCTAAAAAGTTCCGTAGCAAGCCAAGAACACAAGAGTTTTGAACCCTGATGCCCAAAATGCACATTTCTGCATGTTTACACAGACTTTTTAATGGATGTTGTTAATGCATGTTGCCGAAGTCAGTGTGAACATAGCATTAGTCACAACTGCCCTTAGGGGTGAGTTAAAAGTTAGTTAAAAAACGGGCAAATCTGCATCGCGCACGCAGGTTACCCGCACAAAACTTTTATATCGTAGACAACCCGTTGATCCCGCAAAAATGTTCATGGTTTTTTGTACATTTGGTGTACAAATATGGGTAAGAAAGGGGGAAGTAGTTGAGACACATGCCTGTCCCCGAGCAAAAAGTCAGTCAGAAAGCCAATTAGCGCTGTTCAAAAGAAAGGTTAACTCTTTGCGTGTCCTTACATACAGCCCGCATGTTAGAAAAGATAAAATTGGACAACCAGAGTGTAGTTTGTGAGGACATACAGTACATATCATCTGCACACCCTGATTGTGCAGCTTTTGTGCACAGTCAGTAATAAACCAGCACTCGCACCTTACTAACAGCTGGAGTGCTGGATAAACGGCCCCATGCAACAGCATCCTCTGAATGTCATTAGTGTGTGTTTAACTTAAATTATCCTTACAAATACCGTATTCTAAGATACAGTAACCACACGCTCGACAATGGTACGTTATATTTTCATGACATAGATGCACAAGCATTAAGGGAACTTCAAGACACACTAGCAGTCCTTTTATGAAGGGGGCCTGGATAATCCAAAAACCTGCAGGGCCTGTATGGGGGTTGGCCCCTTACAGGTGCATCTGAGTAAGGTTTTGACTCACGTTTTATTTTGTTTTGCTCTAAAACCCACTACATCCTAAATAAGTTAAAGTCAACACAGTCAGTAAACTCAGCTTAGACGGAACCAGCTCTACAATTTCCCATTTTTCTAAAAGTAATTGGTTCCTCAGTTTGCAGGCACATATGTATTCCCAAACAACAATCACATAATCAAATTGATCGCATTTGCTGGAGTTGAAAGATTAAATTGTTCACTTTCTAATGTGTTGGCTTTTCCATATGTTTTTTCGCAGAAAAGGTACTTAACCTGAAGTTTCTGCTGATGCTCACATGCCAGATCTGTTTTCAGTGTTGTGTGAGTGTGTGTGTTTGAGTGGGTGAATGAGGCTACAAGAGTGTAAAGCTTTTTGGAGCTGTTAAGCAATGGAAGCAACGCATAAGTGCAGTCCATTTGCCACGTCAAAGTGTATTTGTGGATTTTTATTGGAATTATTGGAGACTGTATATAGATGGGAATTTAGCCCAATGTATGCACAAAACTTTCCAAATGTGACTTTAAAAACTGTTTAACAGCAAAGTGTTTCCATTCAGTTAGGCATATCCTTTCACCTATTAACCATCTGGGCATGTAATAGGTTTGACATGTTGGAAATTCTGTGCAAACACAGTGTTCTGAGAGCCCTGGTGAGGCCACAGTGACGCTGATGTAAGGTATATAAAGCTCCTCGTGCCATCATTACGTGGCAGGCTGACAGCACGCATACCTTTACCCCTTTGACAAAGACATGCAGTGCGTGCTAGTGACAGATGCTGCAGAGCTCTGGTCCCAGAGGTCACACATGACCTTTCGGATTGTCTTTTTTCAGTCAAAAAGCATTATTTCTTTGATGATAGCCACCAATGTTACCCCAGGCTTCCTGATAGAGCCGTGGGTTGTTGCTGCTTGTCTTTTGCAATCACGTTTACCTCAAACGAGCGGCATGTGTATGTGAATGAGACAAGATTTGAATTGTATGTCAGTGCATGTGCGCATGAGGAGACAGGAATGTGGATTGTCTTGTCTGGGAGTATGCCTCACTAAACTCCGCTTGATGCTCATAAGTAAGCCTAATTGCTGCATGACGAACCTCCTGTTTGGATGCCGGAGGGATTCTCTTTTATTAAACAGGATGAATCATCATTTAGATGTGGGTCTTGTCTTGGCTTAAGGTTCAGGGTGCTCAAAGGATATGATAAGCATTTTGTCTGTGACCACTTTATTTTAGAAAACAAAGTGTCTTTTGAGCATGCTGATCCCTTAACGTTTAAATATATGGTTCTGTGTAAACTATGCCAGTAAAATGTGCAGTTTAGGGTTAGATGTATAAGAGAGGGCTACAATAAGATGCTTAGTAAGACCCATATTGTCAGCAGTAGTAGATCCCCACCCCCACTACCACTTTTCATCCCAGCCATCTGTCACCTTTTAGCAATGTACAGTTCACCCAGATACAAACATAAAAATATATATTTTTAATCATGTCATGGTTGAATAGCTTTAAGTCAAGCCATTCATTTCTGTCTTTTTGGAACAAAATCTGCTTGCTAAGTTAGTGCAGAACATTTTGATGAACACACAGACAGAAAGAATTGATCATCAACTCCTTACAACTATTAGATAAGATTTAAAAAAATGTGGGAATATGTGCGCAAGAATTGTAAGATTTAGTTTTTGATCTCCTCAATCATTCTATGCTAAAAACCTTGTAAAACATGAAAAAACAAAAAATTCTATCTTTTTCCCATCTCTTAAAGACCCACTTTAATAAAAAACAAAAAACATGTTATTGGTGTTTTTTTTTACATTTTTTGCAGCATTTCTCTCATGATTGAGGTCATATATTAAATAAATTAAAATATGAAATTGCGTTTCTGCGTATTTCTTTATTCAAATTGTTGTGAATCAGAAGACAAAAAAGTGCTGTTTGAAAGAGGTTGTAGCTTTGATGTAAGTGCTACAGTGGGCAGGCCACAAGCTCCCTGCCCTGCTTCATTCCAAAGTATCCTGCAAAAGACAAATAGATCCATGTACATCAGGATTTTACCTGTCCAAGCTGGCATCAGGCTCAAAACAGTACGGCTGGATACCTTCTATATGGCTCTCCTTTTTTTGTTGCACCAGTAATTTTAGGTTGGGGTTGTGAGGGGCTGTAAGCTAGCAGGAGAGAATTTAAACAACGGGGACGTGGGAAGTCAAGGCAGGTTTACTCTGCCCCAACAGTCCCACCAACAACTCTGAGGGAAATTTCTAACAATTTACTGCCGCTCTGCAGAATCTATGTCCTAGAAAGCGACACAGGATTTTTGGTTTTGCCTAAAAAGGGCATTATTATAATTAAAAGACCACTGCGAAGTCTTTCCAAATAGACCAAAAGATAATATTAGTGGGATTTCAACCTCAAAGCTGCACTAAGGTAATGGTCTGAGGTGATCCCGCTCATCACTTTCCCACTCTGTTAACTACAGCAAAAAAAAAAGCTTGCATGAAAATAAAAGAAGTGGAAAAAAATCTCGAGTCAGATGAATTTGACAATTTGCAGTGGACGGACAATGCTTTTGAAATGAGTTAGAATTGTAGTTTAACAATAGGTGGACCCTGGGGGTATTCACTATGCAATGTATGGCCTTTAGACTTGGATCGCTATGGAAACCAAAGGCCCAGAACGACCTGCAGTGCCCACCCACGTGGACAGCCGTTAATCATTTTCACTCAGATCCTGGCACTGCAGAATTTGGCCAATGTGTCAAGAAGCAATTATATATACTTAGTGCTTGGGCACAGGATCTCCTCCCCCTCCCTCTTTCCTCGCTCTTTTACTCTCACACTCTTAATATAATCACATAGCAGCCAGTTTAAAAGCCCTCTGTTCATTCTACTATCTATCTAGGGATGCACACAATGCAGATGAAGAGAAGTTTAAAAAGACAGAGGATATTCTATTCTGAGAGCCGTGATCATCAGAATACTCTTTACATATGAATCATATTCAGCCATTTACTCATTTTACCGGCCTCCTGAGCGGACTGACATACTAAATTACCCCAGCTGGCCCACTACCATTCAGCACACATATTGGGTTGGTGCAGATCATGGAAACTAATGTGAGCTGACTAGAGTGAGATTATGTTCCGCTGCTAACAGCTAAAACGTGAGTAAGACCAACAGCAAACCTGTGGTGTTCCCCCATTACATCAGCTCTGATTGGCTGGGTAAAAACCCAAATAGAAAAAGTCAGAGGAAGATTTATTGATGAAAAGAGACATCTGACAAAAATACTCAGAGAAGTTTCATACTTCATGCCAGCACTAGACTGTCTAGTGTATGGTTCTGGACAAAGTAGCATTTCAGATCTGCTCTTGTGGCATGAGCAGATCTGAAAGGCTACTTTGTTTGTTTACAAGGTGCACACAAGGTAATGTTTTGATGTGATGTCATTATTTTTGTAAGGACGTTGATATTGATTATCATTGCACTTGAAATAAGTAGTCCAAAGTGATTCAAACATTAAAGAAGCAATACGGCAAAAAGGCTAAAATCACAAAAGTTAAAGAGATTTGAAGTGAAAATTAAAATCTGCAACTAGAAAAATGACTGAACAAAGACCTGTCATTTGGATTAAAAAAAAAATAATAATTACCTTTTGGGCTAGAAAAACACAAGGTCTATAAATGAGCAGTTTACACTTTCAAGAACAGATTTTTAAAGTATTGGAACGAGCTTGTTGACCAAAACTTTTATATCTCAGTTAACTATTTTTGTTACTTTACCAGTGTGATGGGAAATAAACATGGGTTGGGTAAGGTCATGGATGACTTTAAAAAGAGGCGTTCTTCATCTTACATAGATGTATATACTTACATCCTAAATTTGTCTGCCCAGAATACTTTAACTTTGCTTTAAAATTTTGTTTTGTCTTCTAAAATATTTGGACCAAATAGAATTTTGGAAAAGTGACTCTATGTGCTACTTTCGGAAAAACACCAAGATCAAAGTTCAGGTAAAGGACAGACTCAGGCGAACCAAACTGAACTCCATTGCCCTTCCTGTGATTTTTCATTGACAGACCGGGGGAGGGGGGGCATAATGCCATGTTATTTTCTGTCCCACCACCGCCTGCCGACAAGAATGCATCCAAAGTCGTTTTAGAAAGCTCAGTGTGCATTAGGGATGTAGAGCAGTGTTAGGCTTTGAACAGTTGATGACAGGCTGTTAGACAGCTTCCATCCATTGGGCTCTTTTAACCTAGGTCCACTTCTGCAATAAGCCACTTTCCACCATAACCATTTATCTAGAAATGCAGGCATTTTTGACACGTTTGGTGCTAAGTGAACTGAAATTGTGTGAATTTCACTGCATAGCACATTATCACATTTGCAAAAGGCGTGCAATGGGAGTAAGGGTGGAACAGGAGGGCTTCTTCAGTCAGTGTGCTGAGATGTCTTGATCATGACTTTGACTGTGCATGTTAAGGACTATTTAACATTGTATTAATTTGTCCTTCTCGCTTCATGCTAAATCACCCTTTCGGTGATTAACACAATGGCGAAAAGAAGAGCACAAAACATGCAAACATTACTTTATTACATTATAGGTATATTTTTTTTTTCATAAATACATTTTAAATCAAACTATTTATTTTTTTATTTTATTTGTGTGCTAAATCATTTTAATATGACAAAGATCTTAAATATCACATATGCACATTGATGAAATGGGTCTTGCTATTATGCAAAGCTGGTTTGAACAGATAATTTCCACCTATAAACATAAAACCCCAAGCGTGTGGACTTCTAAAAAGTGTTTGCTATTTTTTCCTCTAATGTTCCTTCGACTGAAATCAAACAACCTACTTACCTTATGAGGACAAATGGGAGGCGGCGAGTTAAAAGACTTCTCTGGTGTCTGGTTTGGGTTCTACAAGAAAAACACATTATCAGGGACATGTTTTTAGTGGAGGACTTTTCCAAGCAAATCGTCAGTGACAGAAGCAGAAGCTTATTTTCTGCCTCCTGCTATTAGCATCTCTGCAATACATTTCAGAGAGGTTCAGCTACACTCCCACTTTCTCACTAATCCTAGACCCCGGCTTTTGTTGACAGTCACATTTTAAATCTTTATCTTGACAGCATCTCCTTATTTTTTGTTATGTGAGAGTATAGGGATGCATTTTGTTTTTGCTTGCCAGTATTCCCTTTTCTCTCTCTAGCAGGATTACAAATCCTTCTTTGTCAAAAGATTTCACTGAACATATGTTCCGACTTTTGGACATGTGCCCGATTGCAGTTTTTGATGTTAAATGATTATCACATTGTTAATACACTGATATATCACTCAGACAACAGCATTTAAAAACAGACACAAGGTAAGTCAACAAGCCAACAACAGATGGTCCCGCTGTTTGTGATTATGCAAAGATCCCAAGTATTTGCATACTATCAGCACCATTGTAAATACATTAAAAAAAAGGGAAAAAGAAATGAAGGTGAGGCTTGTTTGTGCTGACCTGAGTGAGAAATGAGATAGATGGGAAGAAAAATCTGCAGGGAAGTGAAGAACTTTGCAAACTTCTTTGGGAATATACCAAAAGCCTCCCCCCCTGAGAAAGCCCTGTTGATTTCAAGGCAGGTGCTTTCAGTTATGTCCTCATATCCAATTATATGCCTGTGGTATGTCTGATTCACTGTGACACTATTAATGGCTGCCTTATGGTACCACCAGGACAGATGAGACACTCAACTCTCCAGACTCTTAACATCTATATTTCATTGCATCGTAGAAGGAGAACACCCCACTGGCCAAAGCAACTGAAGGAGAAAAAGCAGCCAGGCTTTCACTGTAGCGTAAATATCCTGTCTTGAAATATAAATGAATAAGTGGGCCTTGCTAGGATGATGGAATGGGAAGACAAAGTTTTCCCCACAGACTGAGTAGGCAGAATAACCATGATACGTTAACATCTTCGACAAATAAAAATAATTTCCTTTGGTGATATTCAAAAATTGACTTTTTTAATGTTTTTGCGGTTTTTCACTCAGGGGACGAAACCTGTGACCTTGGCTTCAAGCACTGCCTCCAAAGGGATGACTTATATATTGCGCAATTTTTTTGGTTGATGTAAGTGGAGATTTAAGAAAACAGGAAAAATAACACTGTATTTTTCTCAATAACTGTTAACTATTCTGTCACCTTCCAAATCAGGACATTTAACCTGGTTTTGATTGTTCCTTGCATCTCAAATGACTTATTTTGTTTTAAAAGTGTAATGTTAAATTGTGTATACCGATAAAGCACTTTCCTACCTTCTTAGAAGGTCCAAAGTGCTTTACAGTCCCTGTCCCAATCACCCATGGGCCCACACACATTCATACACTGATGGTGGCACCGCTGTCAAACACTGGTGCCAACCGATAACCACCAGGAGCATTGTAGGGTTCAGTGCCTTGCCCAAGGACACTTTAACACGTGGGCAGGCAGGGCAGGTCTTCTAATCGAAGGTTGACCGCTCTATCACTACACCACAGCCACCAACCTATTCTTGGTGCAGTGTAGTTAAAGTCATGTTTCGTTTGTGCCACACACTGTGTTTATTAAATGATGTGTTCTTGCTTTATCCCACAAAAAAACATAATTAGACCAGTGATGCTTTAAAATTCACTTTAAGACTTAAAACAGGCCATAAAACAGACTAGCTTAATTTTATTATTATTTATTTATTTTTTGCATGACCTTTGTTCAAAGTCAGCCATACAATTATTTTCCAATGTAGAGAAATTGCTTTAGTCTTAAAGTGCAAACCATTTGGAAAAAAATGAAACCTAAATAGCTATATTACTGCTGTTGAGTCTGAATTCGTATGGTGTTTCAGTTACTTTGAAGCTGTTTAAACTCAATACGACCTGCCGAATATATTTATAAAAACAAACACTTTTTTTCTTTCTTGCTCGTTTATCCCCTACTGACAATTATCGAGCTCTGCACATAATCCCAAGTACTCTTAGTTTATTATTATTATTATTGTTTTTATTATTTTTAATTATTTCTACTTTTCTTTCACTGCAGTTGTGTATGTCATGATGAAACCTTTGCAAATAAAATGGAGTTATTATCAATAATCATTTTTGTCATGTAAATCAATGAATTAGTCTAAATCAAAGATAAATGTTGGCACAACCGCAAGTTCTACAAAATAAACACAGAACTGTGCTGTCTAGTAAAAAAAATCAGATGCACATACTCAGATGCAAACAGTTGTATTTTGTAATTTTTTCACATTTATATTTTAGAACTGTTAAGTAAAAAAAAAAATACAATAAAATAATCAATCAATTTGACAAGACCTGTAATGGTGAACTTTGGATTTCACAAAATGTTGATGCTTTTAAACTTTTACACTGTCAAATACGTTTTTGTCATTTGAAGAGGACAAGAAAGTTCAAGGCTACAATGAATAATGAACAATTATAAAAAACTTACTTTTGATGGTTTCTCTCACTGACAATATCTTAATGTTATAAGAACTATTTTTGCTTTACTTAAGTTTTTTTTTTTTTTTTTTTTTTGCTTAATACATCTTTGCAAAAGAGAACCATATCAATCCATTTCAACCATAATGATTCTGAGAAACATATTCATGTAAATAAGGAAATGAAGCTTCCCTGAGAGACGTTCCCCTCTAAAATGTATTTTACTTGTTTTACTCATACCAGATGTAATAATCATATACCATGTTGCAGTCTAGTCACATTCAATGCACCAACTTCTCCAAGAAGCTCCAACCCCCTCCACTAAAACGCACTCCCACACAGGAGAAAACAAGAGGCCCATTCAGTGCTGAGTGGACAGAGACTTGTAGCACGTTTGTGTTTCCAGCCCAATCAGTTCAGCCTTCATTTTAGCCAAAAACAAGGAGGCTTTATATCGTCATCCCCTTCTAAAGTACTCTGCTACACTTAGTAAAGTGCATTTCTACCAGTTAGTTTGTGCTTTTCTTCCACTGTTTGACACCCCAACACTGTTGTATCCCCCACCCCCCATACCACCAATAAAATACTGTTCTCTGACTAGGATTAAAGGAGCCATGTAGTTCAAGGATTATCAAATGCCTTTGATCATGTGACTGCCATGTTTTTGATCTGAAGCACATTGCACCAAATATATTCTCTTTTTCTTGCCTTTCTATCTCCATCTCTCTCCATGGATTTCCCCTTGCTTGCTGGTTTTCTGCAATGTGAGAATAGTTCTTGACAGGCGGTGAAAAAGGAGAATGTAACTGGAGTAAAAGACACACATTCTTTAGGAAAGAAAGAAAGTCACTGCTGTACTTTATTTTGCTGGTTTGAATCATCCAGATTTGATGAACAATGTGGTGGTTACGGCTTTCATGATTAAGGTAAACACTGAACAAAATTAACCAGAACAACTGACACTGTGTCATGATTGATTTCCCTGAAAGTAGGCCAAAACACAGTAAAGTCTAATCAACCCTTTGGCCTCCTATTAGAGTAAATAGTTTCCACATGTTGCTAATAAAATGAACATTAATTATCATCAGGGAGTCTGACCACCTCCCCAAAATGTTGTGATCAGGGGGTTTCCAGTCGTGTTCTAACCTCCTGTCAAGTGCGACAGACATCAGCAGAGAGCTTACAGAAGTTATGACGGAACTTCTGTGGGGAAATTTGGCAAAAAGTTCAAGAACATCTGCAAATACCATGAGGTGCATCAATCTGCTATAAAAAAAAAAAAAAAAAAAGTACAACGGTCCTTTGCTGTACCGCCGTTCACCTCTCATGGTCTCACTGTTGATTTTTTAAGTGCAATTGTGTGTGCTTTTTTTTTAACACAGCAAACTGATTTTTTTATCCTGATTGGCTGTTGACTAATGTCATTATATCTCCTCCATGCCATTTTTCCTGTACAGCTTGCCAGATATTTTCAGATCTTTGCTTTCATTCTATAATACTGGGCTGTTTTTATTTTTGTTATTTTTTCTACCCTCCTTATGGGTCTGGCCTTGTCGTGGCAAGGAGGCTTGTGTGAACCGATGACCCAGGGAGCGATATTGTCTGGAGCTTGCACCTGGTAGGGCCACCGTTGGCGGGCCGGTCACCTGGCGAGGTTCCAGACAAACATACTTTGATACTCAAAAAGAGCAAAAGAACCCACAGAACATCTGACAGAACAAAGGACCAAAGCAAAGGCAGTTCTTTGGAGCACAAAACCAGGCCAGTCACTTATATTAGTGGAAATAGAGGAATGAACAAATATTAAACAATATTACATCTCATAATTACTTTTTTCTGTTGATATATTTTTTTATTTTTATTTCAAAGTTTGGCACAGCACTGAGTGGAAAAACTGCAGTCCCTCAATTCTTGATGATCACCAAAGTACAGCAGAATCATACCCAGGCCATCTGCTTAACAAAAGCAGTTGGGCCAAATTTGGGTCATGCACCAGACTGACAAACCAAAGAAAACTGGCAAAGTTAGAATGGAATGGCCAAATTGAAAAACATAAAAAGGTGGGGGTAGAATTCAACCAGGAAATGCTCTGGCAGAGAGTTCCATACACATGAAAACCTGCATGCCAGCTTTATGTGGGACTTTCAACTCTAACTGGATCTGGTTTAGATATTGTTAAATGAAAAAATGTATGTCAGGTAGTATGCTTTTGTTTTCATCCAATGCTGATAAAAAGAGTTAACTTTCATTGTTCAGAAAATTATTCAAAGGAAATTATGTTACTTCGTAAATGCAAAGGGTGGCCTACAGGAACGTTAATGAATGTGTAGCCATCTAAATCGTGCTCACTGGGTTCAGAGCAATGTCCCTTTTTTGGTTTGTTTGTTATTTTTTTGAGAAGATCTGTAAATCTTCAATTTCAGGGAATATCAGTATTCAATATTTTTTTTATCTAATGGAAAAGTTTTGCTGACATCCATACACAAATTACAAAAACTATGAAAACAAAGTGTGAAAATATGAATTTAAGTCATATAAAAAAAATGTGGCCGTCACATCTAAATGAATAATTAAATCATCTGTTTATTTTCAAAGTGCATTAACTTTCACCAAGCATACGTCTGATTTCTGAGCCAGTGTAGCCCTGTTAACCTCTGCAGTAAATTCCAACTTCAATTTCCATCAAAAGTATTCTTGTTATTCTTGACATTATTCCTTTGCAGCTCAAAGAAAGCCCACGTTATTTCAATTCTGGCATCCAGGGAACATGGATTTCCACAATGAAGGCAGAGCAGTTTGCCAGCTGCTTGTCAAACACACAGCAACTGCAGCTACCAGCTGATGCGTCATTGTGGGCAAATTGACGAAATTAAGGAACAGGATGCGTTCTCGTCCAAAATCATTTTTTGCAGCAAATGAGGCCCAATCATCCTTGACATCCAAAATACCTCCAACAACCAGAAATGGGATTGATATATATATATATATAGAGAGAGAGAGAGAGAGAGAGAGAGAGAGAGAGAGGAGAGAGAGAGAGAGAGAGAGAGAGAGAGAGAGAGAGAGAGAGTGTTTGACTGTGTCATCTGCCACATCATATTATTTTTTTTAGTCTTTAACGACAAAAGTCACAATACAGCCATTTTACATAATATCAGCTTAGTGTGAAGACACTTTAATCTCCTATTTCAGCCCCAACTGCACCCTGCTGCTGTTCATTAGCAGTCTCTCAGCCTTGGGCCATGTTGCAATATTTCAGTTGAAGCATTATTATTATTTAAAGGCTTATTTAGACATGTGATCAAAGCGACGTATTATTTGCGCAGCTCTTGTGTTGCAAAGTGATGATGCTCAGACTATGTAACATGTAACTAAGAGCCAGGGGATCCATGGCTTGAATTTAGTCAGCATACCTAGGACAAGCACTCTTTATAATCACAATCGCCTCCCATTACTGTCACTGCTATGGCAAAACACAACAGCATCGTTCAATTATTCTGATATGCGGCTTTACAAAATACAACATTTCAACGTGAATTTACCGATCCCGGAATCATTAAAAGGCGTGGTTTCAGTCAAAATAAAAATCCCATCAAAAAATGATTCAATATCATTTTAATGGGTAGATTCCGACAAGGCATTCATTCTGTCTACCTGCCATGTTATTAGATAGACCATGTCAGTCAAGCTGAAGAACACAAAATCAACATACAGACAGGCTGACAAGACATAAGCATTCCGCCTTCCATCTTCCTCCCAGCTTGGCATGTTTATCTAGTCTTCCATGTGAGCTTAGTGCAACGCTGTGCATATGCATCCAGAATGATGAAAGTTCAGAAACTACTGCCTGAAGGAAGCTGCGCATATAGCACAAGCTCTTTGAAATTGTGCCAGAGTAGGCCTCATTTGCAAAGCAATTTAACAACAAAAGTAAAATACTCTGAAACCTCAAACCAGACTCCAGAGATGCTTAGAGTGGGAATTCAAGAGGGTTACATCTGGTGTTTTGTGTCTGCAAACTTCTGACATGGCTTGTTCGCAGACCTTGCATTGCACCAGTGCAATGTCATGACTGTTTTGGCAAGAAAGGGGGCCTAATTTACATGGGAGAGAGTCCGAGAGGCAAAAATGAGTTTCCATTTGACCACAAGGGCCAACAAGCCTGCAGAAAAACAATGTAATTACAATTTTCAAAGCTACTGTGTTTAAAATTAACTGTTGTTTACTGAATTGGAGTCAGAGAACAATCCAAAAGGAAAAGACCGGAAGGATGTTTTTTTTTTTTTTTTTAATTTTTTTATTTAAACTGAAATATAAAATGAATTACTTCTTGGACAGGGACAGGTTAATGCACAAGAAACATGCAACAAACAAACATTGAAGAGGCACCCCCAGCCTTTGTTAACAGTATTTTTCTTGGTCTATGATATTAGGCAGCCTCAAGTACCATGAATTGTTTAGATGTAATATTTATTTCTGTAAATTACCTTGATTTCTCTCCAAAGATTTTTTTTTTATAATCTATGATTTATGAATAACGATAAATGCTGTTTTTATTTTATTTATTTATTTATTTATTTATATTTACTTATTTACTTATTTACTGACTGACTGACTGACTGACTGACTGACTGACTGACTGACTGACTGACTGACTGACTGACTGGACTGACTGACTGACTGACTGACTGACTGACTTATTTTTATGGAAGGCTGCTGCTAGACCAAACTTCAAATGTCATTTGTTGAAATTTGAAACATCATTAGAAAAAACAAGACTTTACCAAAAATGTGCTGGTAAATGTGATACATATACCCAATTTAAGGCTTTGGCTCATCTGCAAGAGTGATCTAATCACTAAACTACAATTAAAAAATATTTAATTTAGCCACATCCTGGTAGAGAAGCAGGTATCCACATGGCAATGTAGGTGTTTGTCTTGATGTTTTGACATGATTGTAACATAAAATGTTTCTTTTTTAAATTGATGATCATGAGGTGATTCAATTGGCATTAGGAAGACATTTAACGACCTTAAAAGCCATAAACTGCTACCATGGTTAACTTTACTTTTTCAAGTGTCCGATATAGAGGTGATATATTTCTACTATGCATACTTGTAAGGACCGAATAACCAACCTGATATCATTTTCTGAATCAAAATTTAGCTTTAAATCTCTGACAATTTGGGTGCCAGGAAAGATAAATGCATCATTAAAGTTAGCAGAGCAAACATTCAGCAGCTGTAGAAAGTCTTGTAACAGCCAGAAACAGTGATATAAAAATGTCTGGAGTCTTCGAGATCAAGAGCAAAAAAGTTCAGATTGGATACTCACTGATGCAGATGAAAGCACATTCTCATGAAACGTGTTTTTGATAATATTGCAACACTCCCTTTTCTTTTTGGTTATTCTGTCTCATAAATATTTTAGCCATCACTGCAGATGTCTTTAGATTTTATCTGCCTTGTTTCTATTGAAAACGTTTTTGAATGCAACCATTCATTTGGCCAGTTATGGTCTTAAAGCAAACATTTCAGTGGATTCATTTGCTAATGTGTACGTTTCAAGACACAAGAAGAACAATTAGACGAAATTTGTTCCTTAAAGTCCTACTCTGTTTTTAATCTATTTTAAAATCATTGCAAGTGATCTTTCAATTATGGCTATGTTTACTTTTCTCTGCAGAGCGGCAGGAGTTTGCTTTGGGGCGGGACTAGTGGCATAGAGTGAGCCTACCTTCATTTCCCATCATCCCTTTTTTTTTACAAGGATTCTTGCTAGCTTACAGCCCCTCACACCTCAAACTTAACCAATACAGGTTTGAACAAGATGCCAGCTTGGACGAGGAAAACAAAAACATTATTGGATCTATTTATCTGTAAGTGGATGCATTGGAATAGAGCAGAGCAGAGGGCTTTTGGCCCAACGAATGTAGTTTCTATGTAACAAGTACAAGAATTTTCAAACAGCATTTTTTCACAATGATTTGAAAAAAAATACAAAGAAATGCATTTTTAATCTTATATTTCTTTATATACCCTCCATAATGTGAAAAAATGCTACAAGAACATGCTAAAAACACCAAAAAACATCATTTTCATCGGAGTAGTTCTTTAACCAGGAAGTAGAAAAAGTGTGTATAGTTTTTGAGATGGTCAATATTCCACTTGACATTCATGTAGACAACTGGTAATTGTTTTGCTCTGAGTAAGTCCACCACAAAAAAAGTCCAATACTAACAAGTTAAAAGGGGATACGTATTCCAGCTTTCATATTGGAGACAGACGCCTTTTGTTCAATACATTGATTCTGAGTTTGTGCATATTTGCTGGAACAAGATAGTCTTCCAATTAATGGCTTTGTCAAGCAAGAAACTTAACTCTGGTTTGATATGTGAATATAGCATATCCAAGGATAGGCTTTTACTTGAAAACAGGGGTAATGATTTTTGTATTCCCTTTAGATATGTCTTCCTTACATTCACTGAACCTGTACTTCAAAGTTTGTCTCACTAATAGAGAAAAATATAATTTATATTTAAAAGAGAAAAATAGATTGTTTCTGTGTATTATTTGTACGCATCAATGTGGAAAATCTATTTAGAAACAATCATTTTGTCAAAAAGAATGAGCTGAACTCTTATCTCTGGATCAGTTTGTTGCCAATAAGATTCAAATTAGCGTAGAAAATACTTTTTTTTATCTAACACTTGTTATTTTTTTCACTGTCAAATGAATCTCCTAAATTGGGATTTTATTACATGTGCACACTTTAATCATATTACAGCCATGTAAATGGTTAAAACACACCATCAATCATGCAACGGCAAGGTTTGTATTTTTTAGAGGAAGGGCAGTTTTAGTCAAATTTAGGTCAGGAGAACCGAGACTGCATGCTGAAAAGCTCTCTAATCCAGTCATAGTGTGGGTGACTTTCTAAGATAAATACTTTGCCATTGTTTGAGTGACTTGTCTCATATAAATGTCTTTGGATTCTGGATCAATTCATATCAGGAGTCAGACATGTACACTTGACCATATAATGTGCCACGATTGTCAAAACCCAGAATGCATTTCTCTGTTCAAAGTATATTTCTCTGCCTGCTCTTTTCACTCGCTCCCTCTAACCAATTTGTCATTTTAAGCCTAACCACGCTTCTGCCAACGCCTGGATGATAGCAGTGGGCCTCTCTGATCCAGAATGGCAAGGGAGCAGGCCAAGTGTTCCGCGAGCCTCCCTGGGACACCAAACAGGCGCTTCTGCCGGCTGATGCACGCCTCAATGGCCGAGAGGGAGCTGGCTTTGCAGATGCTTTTGATTCGACACAGAATAGAGCTCATCTACTTTGTGTGGACATTCACTTTGTGCATGCGCTCTGCATTTGTGCTTGTTTGCATTTGTGAGTGTGCATGCACGTGTATGTCAGAAGGATTAGGAGTGTACATCTGAGTGTTTGTTGAGTTTATCTTTGTGTTAGCTGGTTTTAGTATAAAAAACGAAGAAGAAAAAACCAGACTAAGAATTTCTATTCTGGTTCACATTTATAGTGTCACAAGGTCCTGGTGACCTACTATGTCCCTACCAATGTCCTTCAGATGCAGGATAGGATATTTTTTCCCCCACTTCTGTAAAGAGCAAGAGGCAACAGAACATGAATGTCACCACTTCATTATTCCTGTTTTAAACAACCACTAATGCCCTCATTCCAAATGCCTGGATGCTGCTTTGCTATTAGGCTTATCAGCAAGTTACCCAATTTACCACTGCAGTTCTTTGTATAGTCGGCTGAGCAGATCATTAAGTGTTTTCAAATTCGTATTGCCATCACTTTACCAGGGACTAATTTTCATGGTCAGGCAAAACTTGGTTTTGACTCAAGTATGAACTGCACTTTAATAGATGAATAAATAGACCTGGCTTTTAGTTTTTCTATTTACTGCTGTTTGTTGATAAGAGGGGTCAGCACAAGGAGAGTCTAATAGCATATTTATTTATAACAGACAAATTTGAAATAGTATAAAATTCCGATTAGCAGTTGTCCTTCCCAACTTGTAAAACGTTCATGTAAGTGCATGAGCAATGTTTGGTTAATAGCATTTGTATTTAGGGAATTATGTTGGCAACCAACTGCCAGAAACCATATCACACCCAGCATCCACTTCACTGAAAACAGAACCCTTCCTTTGTAAAACAACTGAGGGCCCATGATACTGCAGTGAACACAATGAAACTCATCTCACAAAGCGAAACCGGCCTTTTATTTGTCCGAGCGCAAATCAGTATTGAAAATGAGTGCAAAAGGCCCCAATCAGTTCCCTTGTTTGAGCACAGTTAACATGTCTGTGACTGCTCTTTGAGTGCTGATGGCAGGGACATGGGTGATTAAGGCCAGAGCCAATCAAACCAGCTGTGTGCCGTTCCCCTTATGGCCCTGGTTGTGCCATGCATGTGTTCCACACTAGCAGCAGGGAAAGAGGCCTTGACCAAAACCCCCAGTAGTGGGAGTTGGGGCCACACATGAACCAAGACATGCAGACAGATTGGGGGTTTAGCTAAACAAACATTTATCAGAGACAGAGCTGCAATGCAAGCAGAAATAATCCTATTGGTTGCTATAAACCTCAGTGGACAGACTTTCTGCCCGAGCAGCAGCGGTCGTCTGCTAAAGCATGCTATAAACCACAGCTAAGACAGGATGCAACTAACGCAATTAATCCAAGTTCTTAGAAGTACAATTATGGTTTGATGGTGTTAAGCTATGAAAGTCATGAGTCCGATTTATTTTTGATTTTTCTTTTTTTTCTGAATAATTGCTCAAGCTTTGATCAAATGTTTCAGTGATTATTTAAAACGCTGGAAAGAAATCAATAAACATTAGTGATCAGATAAAAAAAAAAAACAATTAGATAAGCTAAAAGAATGTTTTTGAAAGTATAAATTTATAATTTACACAAAAGTTCCAATTTTAGTTATTGCTTGGGACATACATATTCTATAGTATCTATATTTTAAAGTATTGATATTTCAATATAGTATATATATATATATATATATATATATATATATATATATATATATATATATATATATATATATATATATATTTCAAAAAGGGTCTTGATAAAATGGATAAAATGATATGAACAAGATATCATGATATTAGCAAACCATGAGATGAAACTGACTGAAAGGATTGGCCAAGACCAGAGATTTTGGGCGACCCAATTGTAAATCTTTGCACACCTTGCTCCTCAGGGTTAGTCTTTATGGCTAACTTTAGAATATTACAAATAATTTTAGCGCATACAAAAAGTTAAAAGAGAAGTTTTATCAAGGAATTAATGATTAGTTTAGTGATCAGTTGTCATTGCAGTAGATGTAAAAATTGTGTTTGAAAATAATTTTCCGTACAGAACATCATCACATATGCCATATCTCTATACTACCTAAAGTATTTGTTTTGTACTCTTTAGTGCAAAAGGAACTGCTGCCTCGTATGGTTGGGGGGATTCCGCCGTCGCTGCTGCCGCGGTGGGGTCTGGTGGGGGTTGCTGGGCGCTCCTTCTTTCACATCTCCACCATCCATTTTTAGAAGAACATAAACACTCACCTGAGCACAGGCAGCCACCTTTGCACTAACAGTTTGCATGATTGAATGACTGAAATATTTCACACTAGTTGGTTTTAAGGCATAGGTATGCGCGAACACTATCTGTTTTAGCACGTGCTGACATGTGGACATTTTGCAGCTAGCAGGTGTGTTGATAAATACTTCAGTAGGTGTGGACAGGCCCCGCCTTTGTAATTACATTTTAACTCTACCGTAATGATAAACAACCAGTAAACCCGTCTACTCTATGCTGTTCTCTATGGTCTTACCCCCTCTCACTATCACCCCCCTTACTCTAACATCCCTCTTCTTCCTTTCTTTCCTTTCTTTTCCGTCCAGTCCAACACCCAAATTTCAAACATGGTTCAAATTAATAAAGTATCTTCACTACAAAAAGGGGCTTTATCCAGACACAGCCATTATCTGAAGATTAACAACCTCTTGTTAAAGTAAAATACGTCCAACACAAGAGGCCCTCAGCTCTCATCTGCCTGCCCAGCTGTTGGACAGGACAAGTAAAAAAAAATGTATTTGTTTGTAACTCCTTTATAAATGTGTCTGGCTTAAGGGTACACCAACACAAAGACTAAAAATATTCATCCAAAGAGTTTCTTTTGCAGAAACCTTTCTTCTTTATAAGCCTTCCGAAAAATTAGAGATTAAGTTATCATCAACCTCAACCCAATCAATCCATACCTATATAATTACAAGAATATGTAGAATATGTTCATGTTCATTGCTTTTAATTTGGTGTGCCACCTCAGTGTTTTTTAAAAGTTAACATTTTCTCTTTAAATAATAACTAGTAAAATTCCTACACATTAAAGTTTAAGTATTTTGGAATTTCAAGTGGAATATTAAAAGAGACTACAAGAAAATCACTCAAGACTCTAACTACAGGAAGACAGATCCTGTAGGATCAGATGGATGAGAAAAACAAGACCAGAGTCAGGGAGATGTATGTGCAGCCTGCGCTCCATAACCTTTTGGGTATAATAGTGTGACCACAGGAGTAGATAGAAGTCACAGACAACCCAAGAAACTCCTTACAAAGCAGATCCTATCCCAAGTTCAGCCCCTTCAGACTTTCCTCCAAGCTAAAGGACAGACATCCTCACAGCCTTTAGCCCCAACAGATTAAAGAGTCTTACACAAAAGTGTTCACTGACAGAAAAATAATGCTCATGTGAAAGACAGTAGACCGTCAGCATCAGTGACAGGTAGGGACAAGCCACAACACACAAGACCCCCTAGTCCAGCCTGTGAACTGATCCCTCTGAAAAGGTCTAACGGAGGGGTGCAAGATGGATGCAATTATGGCATATATGAAATGCCATGATTACTGTTCAAGAAATGCTTCACAGGGACATCTCTGTCTAAGCAACTGTTTGCCATGACAACTTTGAACAAAAACACACAGCTCCAAGACAACGAATTAACTATTTTGGTGGAGAAAACATTGAGAATACTGCAACCAATTATAGATACCAACTGTGTAGAGCAGATAGTTAGCTGGTAACTGTCTGAAACTGCTCCTTTATGGCAAACCTTAATGATGAGAATTGTGTGACCTTGCGTTAACTACATCAGCAACATTTCTGCTGCTGGCTCTTTTATAAAGCAATTCTCTTTTCCAGAACCAGAAGCTGCATGTCAGAGCTAACGCTATTAAACTTTTTAATTCATATTATTATTATTATAGATCTTTTGTTTGTTAACCACCACTGCCATTCCTGTTCTTTGTTTGTGTGTGTGTGTTCTAGCCAAATTGGCAGCAGTTTAGAGCAGCAAAATAGACACACACAGAAACACAAAATACTGGTCCACATACTACCCTGTCCTATTCATTCTTGAGACCACTTTTTGGACGTCCGCCATTGTGATGCTCACTTTTTTTCCAGGAGATTATTGTGGACAACAAAAGCCTCAGAGCTTTGGTGTTATGTATTGCTTCTTTCCCATATATTCTTCCACAGGATTGCTAAACCCCCGAGAAGAACTGTTTCTAGTGTATTGTCCTTCGACACTGCGTACATTAGAGGTTTTGCTTGAGAACTTCCCGGTAATTCCCCTGGCTTCTGCTTCTCACCATGTTTCCCAGATTCCAGCCTTTTTCTTCCATGAGGGGGAAACTCCTGATGGTTTGTAATTGTCCCTTCAGTCGGGAAGTATCTCACAGATCACTGCTTCTGGAAATACACCAGCGTGGTCCCTATGACTGTGTCAATCAGATTAGCAATAGATTTACAACCTTTTTGTGCTCAGTTAGCTTTTTCAAAGAACCACATAGACTTTTACTAAAGGACTTTTGGTATTTAGTTTAGTTATAATATTAACAATAAGTCAGAATATTAAATATCAAAGTACTGTTTGAGTGTGCATCTTCTTATTCATGCTCTTTGAGTTTAAGGCCCAGAAAGCATAATATGTCCTGAACTGGCATTATTCTTCTACTTACAATGGAGACAAATTGATGTCAATTTTAAATACCTCATGGAACTATTTTGTTCAGAAGTATTTTCTTGATAAACAAAATCAAAACAATTTCCAATGGTTATTTGTATTGTAACACCTTAACTGGTGCATGCTTTATCCATCGTGATACTTTTTCCATCCTCTCTTACTCCAGTTTAGGGTCACAGGATGCTGGAGCTTACCCATCCATTGATGGGTGAACATGTTTAATCATTGATTTGTATGTTAATTTTTGCAAATATATTACAGTGTTCCCTCGTTTTTCCCAGGTATTACCTTCTAAGAATACCCTGTGATAGGTGAAATCTATAAAGTAGGATTACTGATGTTTTTAGGATTTGAAAATCCTCAATACACACTTTATACCCTTTTCTTAGAAAAACATGAACATTTTCAACACTTTCTTTCTTGCCTAAACTCCTAAAGTCCAAACTTTCATGGAAAATAACTCCAGTATTATAGTATGAAAACAAATATCTGGTCTCATTTAAAGATTTATGTAGGACTGGCAGTCTGAAAGCATTCCGTATAGGAGACATGGCATGAAGGAGATTGATTCTCAATGGGCTTCAGCCAGTCAGGATGCAGAACAGTGCACTGTAAAAAATAAAAACAAACCACAAAATTGTCAAGAGAAAGTATGCGTGACCTCGAAAGGTGAACCATGGTATAGTAAGGGATAATTGACTTTACATTTTTTAAAGGTACAGATTGATACAATTGAATGCGCCTAATTTTGTTTTTGAATTTTTTTTGTTAAAAACATCAAACAGATGAGGCCAACACGTCACAAAAAGCTGGTGCAGGTTTTGCACTGCCACTTTTAAAAACTGCTGCACAGGTGAAAAATAAGGTGAATCCTTTAACTAAACTTACCTAAAAGCACAAACAAAAACAGGAGAAAAAATTCCAAAAGAGACACTTATTAGATAAACTGGTAAAATTAGCTTAGAAGGTTGCCTATAACAATACATTTTTGACAGTTATGTCAATCAGTTTTATTGTGTTTGCAAAAGAAATCAAGCTGTCTGGACTCAACGTCCCACTTAAATTATCTTTTGATCTATTTTAAAAGCATTCCCTGTGGTCTTTTAATTATAATTATGCCGTTTTTAACCCAAATTAAAAAAACAGTGTCACTTACTATGACATAGTTTCTGCAGAATGGCAAGAGTTCAGTAGAAGTTCACCTCTGAGTTGTGGGCAGAGCTCTTGGTGAGGATTAAGCAAAATCCTCATTTCAATCATTCATTGGTTTACACTCTCTCCCACTAGTCCACAGTCCTCACAACCCCACCTGAACATTGCCGGTGCAACAAAAACGGGGAGCAATTTTGGAGCTATCCAGCCGTACAGCTTTGAGCCACATGCCAGCTTAGAGGAAAACAAAAAAAAAACAAAGACATACTCAAATCTAGTCGTCTAAGGTGGATACATCAGAATTGAAGCGGAGCAGGGAGCAGATGGGCGGCCGTTGTCTATCCTCCATCACAGCTACAAGCTTTTTCCATTTTTACATCTGATTTTCAACAATTTAAATAAAAACATACTTAAAACTGCAATGCTGGCTTATTTTTATTTTTTTAGCTCATTTTTTTTTTATACTGTATACTTTATATCCTATATTGCCACAAAAAACATGTTAAAAACACATAAATTACGATTTGAATCAAAGTGGGTCTTTAGGGCCTTTGTGAAATCTTGATTCCTATGGTCATTTTTACTGAAGAGCAACACCAAATCCATTAGATATGTGTTGTTTATATATATATATATATATATATATATATATATATATATATATATATATATATATATATATATATATATATATATATATATATATATATATATATATATATATATATATATATATATATATATATATATATATATATATATATATATATATACTTTATTGGTTTACTTGTTCTTTTATCTTTCAGACTGCACTTTCTCTTTTAGAAAACCAGTCTCTCTAAATCCAATACAGTTTCTCACAGCGTGAGGCAGCTTCAAAGGCCTGCTCCATGGCCAGGCCCGTCGGTCCTCTCACCCACCTCCTGATTGTTTAAGAGAGCAAAAGCACAGCAGTGCAGTTAAACACACAGATCCACCCCGGCACCAACAGTGGACTGCTGTTTGGCAAAAGAGCCTCTTTCTCCTCTGCTCTCAGCCTCTCACTCCTACACTATCTCTCCTTACCTTGGACTCTGACACAGCTTGCACCCTCGCCCCCACCACCACCACCACCACTTCACCCACTCCCACCTCTATCCAAAGATCTCATTAAACCCAGATATTCTTCTCTTTTTCTTCATGGCTTTTTTTTCCCCTCCCCACATCTTCTATAGCGGTGTAGCTCCCCTATTGTACAATTTATCTTGGCTTCCTTCTCTCACACTTGCTTCTGTCAGTTCTTTCACTCTCTCCATCTGTCTCCTCCATCATTTACCTTTTCTCATCTCCAGCTTCTTGAGCTCTCCTGTCTCTTTACCAGGCACTCCAGCCCTGTGCCTCATCTCTATTTTTGCCACTTCTCCATCCCAGTCGCTGCCTCTGCCTTGCACTTCCATCCAGATGTGGAGTGATTGATGCCAAGTATAGACTCCGGGCCATCACTCCTTACCACACACGCAGGGACATCACGCTGAACCCAGAGGGGGATGCCATTATCCCACAAACGGAGTGGAGATTTGGTGAACAAGTCATACCCCACCCATGTTTGAGGAAAACGCAGGCTTCTGGGGGCCCCTTGATGGGGAGCATGAATTGATACACTGGAGTGCTCACTACGACTCAGTAGGGACTGTCCTGCAGGGCATCCACTGTGTGGTTGTGGAGCTCATTACGCCAGGCAGCCGCAGAGCTGAAGGCCCTAAGAAGCAGCAGGTCTTGTTGCTGAGATAAAAAAAGAGGAGGGACACCAAGATTACCCTCAATCAGAAGCACCTGTAGACCGACGGAGCCGCCCACCTCATTGCCTTCCTACCCCATTACCCCACATGTCGCAGACACAAACATTTTCTTTTAAACTTCTGTCATTTCTGCAAGTGTTTCACTTGACTTTCATTTGTGAGCACCAGGTTGCACACTTTGCCTGCTAATGAGAAACCCCGGCTATGAAGCACAGGCATTATTTTAATTATTAAATATTTAGTCCAAGGCAGTATGGGTAATGTCAATTATTTAGATTAGTATGATTTTAGCGCACTGCGCTTTGCACAGCTCTCTTGACGGTGTGTCATTGGAATTCAGCTCCACTCCTCACCGCTGTGTATGGAGAATGAATTACGTTTTCATGAGACATATGCACCAAAATAAAGCAATCAAATTCAAATATACTGTGACTGATGTTTCATGTAAATATTAGACTCCCATAAATCTTGAGAAAATGATTAAAAGACTCCAGCAAATCAAATATTCTGTCTAAAATACATAAAAATGAGAATTATACGGACTTTTGTAGAGCTAATATGAACCTTAATGAGGTATGCGCTTTTACACTGAAGCAGGTATGTTTCTGCATTAAAAAACCTCATTTAAATGGAAGCAGAGCATCACTTTTCCCCACCTCTAACCTGATGATAGAAAGCGTCAAACAATCTGTTATTTTCCTGATCTTTTCCCATATAAAGTGTTTGTCAGTTGTTTTGGGAAATTTCTATATCTAAAGATGACACAACAAACAAGTGTTGACTTTGATGTGTGTTGCAGGGTGCTGGCAACGCTCCGTTTAAAGTGCTGTGGAGATGTAAGAGAGATTAATAAAAACACGGAATATTGTGATGCCTGTGACTAAACCACTTTTGTGATAGTTCTACTTCCTCGCACACCTCCTTTCGACTGCTTGGGATTTCTTTGAAACCAACTGTCAATCTCTCTGGTGTGTGTAGGAAGACTGAAAGAGTTCAACCAAAATGAGCATTTTATTTTTGAACCTCTCCACCATGGCTTCCATATTTTGAAATAAAAAGCTTTGGGATTTATCAGGGGTTTTCACAATCATTTCAGCTCTGCACAAAACATTTACTTGCGCATGCCCGTTTGTTATAAGTCCCACTCCAATCATTCTTTGAACGATTATAAAAGCGTTCCCGGTAGTCTTTTTTTTCCTATCTGTCTAGCCAAAATCAAGAAAACAGTAACATTTTAGGACATAGTTTCTGCAGGAATTCAATTTTTAGTCATGGGGAGGACTGTTGGTGCAGAGTATACCCGCCCTCTTTTCATCATCCATCTGTTTTATGCTTTCCCGCTAGTTTACAGCCCCTTACAACCCTTAACCTTACTGCTGCAACAAAATGGCAAGCAGTTTTGAGTCAGATGCCTGCTTGAAATAGGAAAACAAAGACATACGTGGATCTAGTCATCCACAAGTAGATGCTTCAGAACAGAGCCGAGCATGGAGCTTGTGGTTTGCCGTAGTAGCTTCTTCATCACAGCTACAAGCTTTTTCCTACAACAATATTGCCTGCTCCTGATTTACAGTTATTTGAAAATAAAATACTCAGAAATTTAATTTAAGGCTTGATTTTCTTAACATCCCTTTCTGATGAAAATACTGTTTTTTGAGTTTCTGACGTGTACTTGTGGCATTTTTCTTATGAAGGAGAACAAATGTGATTAAAACACAATATTGTATTTAATGTATTTCTCCTTTTAAATCGCTTAAAATCAATCAACTGTTCGCAAAGATGCTTGGTTTTAATTAATGAGCTGTTGTGATATAATAACAGCCCAGAGGTGCATGCACATGGCACAAGTTCCCTGATCTGCCTCGTCCAGCGTGCACATCAGCTCAGGTGCAGGAGAAGAGAAGATGACACATTGCTGCATTACCCACAAGTATTTGTGCGTCTAAGGCTTGATTTTGTTGTTGGCTGCACGTATTTAAACTTAAAGAAGTCTCAATGCCTTCACAATTGTGTTCTCTCTGACGGAGTTAAGAAGAAAGTGTCGTGTTGTGTTGTGTTAAGCTCTTCACTCACACAAGACACAGCTTGCAGAAAGGGGGGATGGAGGGCGGAGCTACTCAGCTCAGTACCAATGGCCATGCCTATGTTTTGGAAACAGAGGCTTCAGATAAACAGCAAGAAGCTTCAGATGCTTTTTAGGACATTTAGGTAGTGGGATTTTGGTTAAAAACTGCATCATCATAATCAATACACCACTGGGAATGTTTTTATAAAATCAAAATAAAATGTCATAGGAGGACTTTAATATATGCCCTACATTATTTTAAGAAAAGCCACAAAAACAGGTTGAAAACACCAAAAACACTACTTTCATCAGAGTGGGTCTTTATTTCACATTATTTATTTTGTTTGGCTTTAGAATTAACTGCTCATAAATCATTTTGTACTATCTGGGTCTGTCATTTTAGATTTAACCTAAAGATTGACTACGCACAAATGGTTTTGTAAGAAAGGCTTTTGTATTAAAATGTAAATGAGCAGCAAGTGATTTTTGTTGAAATGTTCCTGTAAACCAACAGAACAGCAATTGTCACATCAATATATAAAGAGTTTTTCCACTAATCATGTAACATGGCCTCATTATTTCAGTTTGATGAGCTGCCACACCTGACAGAACCATCGAGAAAGAACAAAACACCAGATTTGATTTTTCATTTAGCTTTTTTTGTTTGTTTTTGTCTTTTAATTTTTGACAGAATGATCAGCCAATTCCCTCGTTGACCTGCGAAGAGACTTACTTTTGGGCTAAACTGAGACTTCATCGTTGGGGAGGGTGTAATCTAGTTCAAAGAGGCTGTCATCTCATAAAGTGGAATAAAGTCGTGAGATGCTCTGAAGTATCCAGCTCTGTTTGTGTGTTATCCCAGAATTTTGTTGATGAAGTGAAACTGCCATTTTTATTGTTTTGCTTTGAGTAGAAAGTCAGAAGGTGAAACAACAGACAACAAGCATGAAATAGATTTAAGAAAAAAAGGAAGACGACACTTTTTAACAAAGAATGATATATATCCCACCTCTGACATGTTCACAAATAAAACTCTCCCAATGCTTTAACAAAAGACGTCGCCCCGAGAGCATTCATTTAAGACTTCTGCATTCTGTTTGTAGTTATGCAACTCTAAAAAAAGATAAGATTCAAGTGCTCATGACAGAGACACTGAAACCAAATAGTCAATCATTCCTGCTGCTTACAAGGTGATGGATTACATTCATCAGAGCAAGGTCTCTAATCAAATCTGGAGCTGCACAGATCAAACCCCTCACAGGAGGTGTGTGGATCAGGGATCACTAAATATGTCTTCATTTTTCTTCCATTTTCAACATGATCACAGGGTGAAAGTGATGTTAGTTCAGCATGGGCACTTTGGAAACAATAGTGCTGATCTCTCTTATCCCCTGATGAAAAAGGAATAAAAGGCATTTTATTGTTTGTTGAGCAGAGTATGGCTCCCATTTGCATCTGTCTGTCTGTCTGTCTGTAACACCGTCTGTCTGCCTGACTGTCTGCAGTTGACTTATTTCCAAGGTTTCTTAAAATATTTCGATGCTTAACAGTTAGAGTAATGATTTGGAAAAGCAGTCACGGCCAGTGTAAATGTTAATGAAAAACAAACGATGCTCAGAGGTGCAACGCTGTGCATAAATGAAATTACAGTGCTGGAACTCTGTTGACTGCTGTCAGTTCAGAGCTATGAAACAGAAAAGCAACCGAGGCATGCAAGTCACAGTCACAATTACTATTTCATTAAGAAGCTGCCACCATTGGCATGTGCTCTCTGGCAGCTATGTGGGGAGGCTGGCATGGTACCGGAAGAAGAGAGAATGGTGGAAGGGGGGTGGGGGCTTGGGTTGCAAGGCAGGAGAGCAAAGGGGAAGAAAAAGGGAGCTCTGGGTGGGAGGAAGCATGCTCTAATTTGGGTCATCTCCCAGTCTGCACAGGGTCAGGTGACAGAGCCTCTGCACCTAATCTGAGCACACATATGCCGTAATGGACCTCAATTAATCGCCCTAATTATTCCTGTAACAGAGGGGAGGATGAGTTGGAGATCAAAAAGCAAAGAAAAATGTGTGGAATAAAAAAAAGAAATTAAGAAATGATAGTAAGGACTTATGGAGGAGGCAAGAAGATTGAATTTCAAGCCGGCATTGTAGATTAAATACAGCAGGGTAGATTTGTCATAGAATGTAGTTTGGGTGTTTGAAGGGAGCGAACCTCCTTTGCTATCATATTTTAAATTTGAAACATTTATTATGCATTACCAAACAACCACTGAGCTAAAAAAACACTACTTTAAACCTTTCTTAGAGCCAATAATCTACTATATTTTGATGACAACAGGGCGTTTGTGACAGATTTGTGTGTGAAGGTTGCTTGGCTAACTTGTTTCTGCAAGACATTTCAGTCAAATGTACAAATGACAAAATGGTTATATCACACAATATCCTATATATATATATATATATATATATATATATATATATATATATATATATATATATATATATATATATATACAAACAGTGTTCCACAATAAGGAATAGAGAATTCAAAAAACACTCAAAGTCTGCACAAATGGTTGGAATGTCACCTATAACAATTTGTTTTCATTCCCTCCAAGTAGTCAGTCCAGTTCAACAATTAGGAACCAACGGCTGATAGCAGCAAATTTTTGCAGGTGTTATACTGCACTTTATTCATCTCATTTTATGTGTAACTGATTATGTTAATAGGATTTCAACTCAATTTATTCAAGTGCTGATCAATGGTGTGCAATCTCAGTGTTTCATGCATTATGTATTTTAATGGAACTCACTTGCTTTATGGCTGAATGGCTAAAGGTTAACAGTCCCAATAGGTGGGACTCCCTGAAGATTAATCTGAACTTCAAACACCCCCCCCCCCTCCCCATATTCCACCAGGGAAAAGCGCACAACAACAGACAAAAGTTGTTTTTATCACCACTCTGTATGGCTCATTGAGAGAACGGAACAATTTATTACCACACATCCTCTCTTCACATTAATGTGAATGCAAATGCCCTCAGGCATTTCACCCTTAGTGGGAAGTGAGGCAGAAAAAGGAGGAGTTAGCGGTTTGGGAATTGGTGGGAAGGGCACCGGCACATTAGGGAGGCATAGGAAAAAGAGAAGGGGAGAGAAATGATTGGAAACGCGTAGGTGGGAGAAAGGTGAAAATGATGAGAGATCTTAGCAAGATAGTGGGAAGAAATAATAAACTAATAGATTGATATGTCACTTTCTTCATAGCAACTAATGAGCTTTTGAAAATGAGCCATTTTACCGGTGACGTTTTGTCCCCCTTCTCCATGTGAGGAGAACACGCTTAGACATCTCGGTGGACCGTTGTCTCTTCCCACCTCCTCTACACTAAAAAAGCTGGCTCCCAAAGTGGAAGTCCCACTGGACTCAATGAGGACTGTGAGGTAAAACCCCCTCCAGTCCACACTAAATCTAAAAGTGGAAGACGCCATGTGCTAGATACATCTCCTTTAAGGGTCACTTGCCAGATTTGACTTTCTTGTCATCTCAAAGTTTGCCTGGGGCCTAAGAAAAACTGATGTGGAGTTGCCCATGAAATGACATGTTTTACACAAGCAGAGCCACTTTCGCCACCATCCCAAGAGCTGTTTATGATGCACGTAATGCAGAAACATGTTGGGAGCGCAATGATTTGCTCTGAGAGCGTGCAGATTTGAACTGTGGTTATTTCAAAACGATCAAATGATGAAAGACCAAAAAATGCAATCAGACTTTCTAAGTACGTAAATGGAGAAGTGATGCAGCAAGCCTCGCAGCTGGCCTGCTTGAATATGGATTGTGCTGCTGGGACATTTTACTCCCTGGTTATGTAAACAAGCACGGATTCATGAATCAATTCTAAACAAGTTAATGACAAGAAGTCGGACTTACGCATCGAAATTTGGCTGTATTTGCCGCCATTATCATTCAGTCGTTGTTTTAGTTTCACATGGATGAAAGTGGATTAACGGTATGATATATGATTGCTCGGGGAACGGGGGTATATTTGGTGAGCCGAGTAGAGGTTTAAAGCTGTCAGAAAATCACTTAGTCGACAAAAGATTCCAGTCAGAAACATGACGTATAACCTGTAAAGAAGCACTTGACTTCAACACAGCCTTAGGAGGAGCCGGCCAATTTAACTGGCGCCATCAGTCTCCTCCAGGTAATGCAATTAGATGCCACTAATATCTTGGGATGCTCTTTAAACTGCAAATGCACTTTTGCCAAATAGCACACTCCGTAATAACTAGTGACAGCCCTCAAGGAGCCAGACTGAAAAAGCTTTTGCATGCAATCGGTTCATGTAATGACACAGTCAGAATGCTCCAACTGATTCAAATCGTAAACTGCAGAAACAGATTTTATCCCAATCCATGCAGGCTTGTTTGTATTGTTGCCAAGCAACAGGGAGTTATAACAAGCAAGGGGGATCTTTTTTATGTGGGAAGTTCTAAAGTAGAGTACAACAACTGTGGGTTGCATTTTTTTGTTTAGTTTTTTTTTTTTTGTTGGGGTTCTCTAACCAGACAAAAAATCAATTCCTGCCTCTTTCCTTCTTGTGTTGGCTTAGGAGTGTTGTGCTAAAGTTGGGCAAAGTCTTCATTCAAGGGTATCATCAATAAAAACCTGGCTGCTGTAGATTCAGCAGTTAAAGGCTACCATGCAATAGGTAGAAACGCACACATAAATGTATGAATGCACATCTAGGAAATACCCCGGAGATACAGACATTAGTAGTCAAAGGTTCAGTGAATCACTGTAATCCTGAGCGGAATCTCTTCACTTGATGGATTAACTGGAAAATCAAACAACACAATACAGTATTACTAAAAAACTGCTGATCAGTAGCCGTGATAGCAACTGTGCTTCCAGAAGAACAGACGTACAGCGGCACAGAGGAAGAGAATGAGATCTGCTTCTTGCTACAACTGTTCCCCTCAAGGCAGCATCAGGATAAGTCTTCTAAGGGATTATCCCAGCTGCACAATGTTCTCCGCTCTGCCCATTGTATGCCTCTTTAAGCACAACTGATAAATTAGTTATTTGCATTGTAGATGGATCAAAGTCAAACACTCTTTTCCCTTTCATTTGTCTGGTTTAGGAAGCATTGCAAATAATCTGCTGTGTGTGTGTCTGTGTATCTCCCAGTGTGACATTTGCTTGCTTTTGCATGAGATAATAGTGTGGAGTAAACTAAAAGAACCTTTTTGACTGAAAGGATCCCTAACGCTTATTGTTTTCAGGCACAGCGTCAACTTGTTTCGGGCTAAAGAAAAGGCATTAAGCCAGCAGGAGTTTGACGAAACTATAGAGTTAAGGAAGCCATTTGGGTTTTAGTACTCTAATTTAATTTGCCCTCAGCTCAATAGAAACCCAGATCAGTCTTCAATGACTTACACATGGGATCAGATATCTCTGTGGAATTCTTTCAGCATTTCATTTAAACAAAACTAAAAGCTTAATCTATTTGCAACTGTATATATATTTATATATATTTTTTCTCATTTCTGAATGGGTCATCTTATTCACCTTCGACTAGCAGCTCATTTTTCAATAGTTCATGCATTTTAATTCCTTTTGGTGGTTACGCCAATCTCCTTGTTGAAAAAGGCAAAATTTTTTTAGTTAAATTGAATTCCTCTGGGTTTCAGCGCCCTTCCCCCCATGAGCCTCATTTCTCCTCCTCCTCATTCCTTCTCTATCTCACTGTTTTTTAATTTCACCTTAGCTTAACAATATATTAAAATATATTTATTTAATCTTTTGCCTCTAGACTTCACTTCTTTTTTTGTCTCCATGATTTCTCTTTGCATGCCTTTAGCACATCCAAACAGTGTTTTGTCCTTATGATTGATGGGAAGGGGAAAAAAAGTAGACCTAAAATGGAAAACCAAAATGGTTTATTTTTTTAAATTTCCTTTTTTTTTCTTCTTCATTTTGTTTGTTGAAATAGACATTTTTGAGAGCATTCACCTTTTTTTACTTGACAATCCTGACAGTGCTATATGAAAAACCTGTAGTTTGTTTGCTTCCAAACAAACAACAAAAAAAGCCTGGATGGTTATTATTTATTTGATGGAAAAAATTTAAAATGTTGCAGAGGAAAAAAAAAAAATGAATCGCTAAGAGTCAGTTCCTTGGAGCATTTAAGGTGACCTGCATCACACCAAGTCATTCATCTGACCCTGAAGGTGTTATCTCTAAAAGGCAAACATGGCAGTAATGCCGCCCCCTTCTCCTTGCTAAGGATGCTTGCAAATATCTGACTTTGCAAAGGTTCAGTCTCACTGAATCTGCTACATAACATTTTCAAGGTCAAATGTTGTGTTGAGTTTATAGTAGATGGTGCTGTTCAGATAAATGGGAATATTTTATCTTAAAAAAACAAAGTTCCGCTCAAATAAATTCGTGGCTGAACAGCCCATGGTGATAAAAAAATTCGAGGGCAGCCTAGCATGGCGAGTGGTGCAAACAGCAGCAAAGTAAGATTTTGAAAAGAATCGCCACAAGCAGAACTGGTACAATATGATAAGTTTGACATTTAAACTATCTAGAATGTTGAGAGATTAGAGTGTGTCTTGTAATCCCTCTGAAGAATTTGTTCTCAACTTCTGCAGTGGAGATCTCTGCCCTTCTCTGACCTGGATCATCAGCTGTAAACTCATTAGAAAGAGAACAGCAGAAGACAAATACCCAAGTATCACGCTGAGCATTCATCTGCCGTATTAGTGTGAGTGACAAAGCATTTCCTAGTGACAGGAAGGGTCATCTTACAGGGTTACAGATATTTTTGGCCGAAGGATGCGCATTGTTTAGAACTCAGCATCATCTCCCTTGAACGTATTGATGATGTGCAGCATCGGTTGGTGTGGAAAAATAATGACCATTAATTAAAAAACACATTTATCCAGCCAATCCAAGATGATCTTAATAGACATCATCCAGAGGGAAATGGAGGAATCGTGGTGTGTTTAAGGAGTAAAATAAGCATTGTAGCAGGTAGAAAAAAACTCCATAACCTAACCAAAGAGACTGGACACCCCTGGCGATCTCTTTGTTGTGCCTAAAAAAAGAGGGTCCCAGAGTCTCTCTTGCAAAAAAAAAGAAGAAACACACTTCATTATTTCATTAACAACCCCACCCCCACGTCTGATTTGCATACTCACCAGAGGAGGAGTAATTTTAATCTGTGCATTATGGCTCAGAAGCTGCCTATGAATCCCCAGCAGAGCAACACAAAAACAAGCCACAGATACACCCAGTGCATCATGTCCTCAAGAGGCAGGCATGATCTCATGTTATCCCTGGTTCCCCTCCAGCATTAAGATATGTATGCATCATGTCAGGGAGATTTGGGCTGGAAAACTCACAGTTTTCAGCCATTGCGATTAATAATGTATCAAAGGAACTGAACAAAATTTAATCTGAAACTAACACAGGATGTAGCAGGGCAATGTTTTTTTTTTTTGTCATTGTCCTTTTTAATGTGCATTCCACTTTCCTCGTCTTTCATTTACAGACAAACTGCATCACATGTTTCTAAAATCATGCTGCAGAGACCTACACCTTTGAACTTTTGGTGACCTCAACATTCTTTTTCTTTAGTGCAGTCAGCATTCTGAGATAACACATACACTGCAATATTGGACACTTAAGTACCAGAATTCTGTACACCATTCATTGATTACATTCGATATACTGTTGTCGTTTAAAATAAAATTCCAAAACCAAATCTCGCTATGTAATGAGCACTGGCATGCATTTTAGTGTCCACATGACCTTAATGACACTGAGCTAAAAAAAAGTCCTTGAGTCCAAATATAGGAAGGAGACTGTTATTTTTAGATATCATTTAATAAATAAGAAGTTAATGTTGCAATAAATTTGAACCTAAAGTCCAAGGACTAAATTCTATCTGTCAACATGTATTTCATAATAAAACATAAACGATCAATTTTATGAAAACAGCTGTGCAGGTAATTAAAAAAGATGTTCGGGATTAAGAAGCACAATACAGAGGTCTCCCTCGCCCCACTTCTGCTTTGCAGACGCCAGCCGATTCACTGGTGACGCCCAGGGGGAGGGGTCAAACAAATATGCTGTGTCTGGGTGACCTTAATCACTTCCAGGTTCATCCAGACTCGGATTTCACCCGTGTGCCTTATTTCAGGTCACTGCCTCAAAGTCAAAGTAGGGCGCAGTCATTATCTGAGGAAGCATAACGTAATCATCCGCACAATACAATAAGGTCGGTCCAATTCAAGGAGTCATTGAAGTGTTGGCCATTTTGTGTGTGTGTGTGTGGGGGGGGGGGGGTAATCCAAGTGTGCACCGACCAGCAAGACCTGTCTCGTGAGTGTGATGGCATAAAATATGATTTGTCCACATAATGACTGTTTGTGAGTTTTGAAGCAGACAACAGTCAAGTGAGCACAAAAGAAATACAATAAGATATTGAGCAAAGTTATTTAGACACAAAAAGACCCAATAAAGTACTTGATCCAAAATCTTTTGGGTATTAATGACATAAAATGGATAAGGAATGCTATTATTCTATTACAGAAAAATCAAAATTCAATACTTTCCTTTGTTACTAATTAATCTTTTTGAATCGAAGCTTTGATTATATCCCTTTCAAAGAGAAAGGGTTAGAGGTTTTCATTTTCCTTGTGTAGTCCTATCCTTTCATAACGGCTTAGTAATTGGGCATTATTACAATTTGCTCTGTCACTATTAGATTTTTAGCCAAAAACACATGCACATAATGCTGCATCACTGGTAATTATCCAACTTTTTGTTTTAAGATTGCTTGAAAAAAAAAATCTTATAATTTTTTTGTGTAATGTATTTTTTTGGATATTTTGTCAAATTAGAAATTAAAGTAATCTTTTTGGCAGAAAAATTTCAAAGATATTTTGCCATTTATTTCATTTCTTTAAACTTATGACTAACACTGACTTGGACTGGTTTGAAATTGGATTATATTGCAGGCTAAACAAGCAATGAGCAGCTCAGAGGGAGGCTATAGGAACGTTTCTCATCTTGGCCAAATGATGATGCAGTTGTAGCTTGATAATAGCTCATGTATATTCAGTTCACAAACAAGTTTAAAACAGATTCACAAAAAACTCACACCACTTCGACATCAGCAAAAAAAAGAAAAACTTTAGGAAAACTTAAAATTAGGAAAAAATATGTGTGTTCTTATAGGGCGGAGTCACTTGTCAAAGTCTGACAGCTGACTCCGCCTCAGTCACAATCATCTGTTTTTAAAGACGTCACATCACCATCACCTGATGATGACTCTGACGAAGGTGAACGGTATTTGACAAAAACAAACCGCATCTGAGAAAAAGTAATTTAAGAACACAGTTTAAATTTGTAGACACTGTGAACCTAATTGAATTATTAGGAAAAAAATACAATTTAACAGATGAAGAGGGAATTCATTTAAATATTTCAAGCATCTTACTGTTAATTCAATGTTATTACATGAGATCAATGAATAACATGACAATATCAATAAGTTAAAAACTACATTCCTCACCTTTTTTAGGTTAATGTGCCAGAATTAGCACATTGGCTAAATTTCATGCGCTTTCATAAGGTTGGAAGCATATTAGGAAAAAATAATTTTAGACAATATATCAACATATTGCACAGAAAACAAAGACAAGGTACAATAGACAGTCATTTAGGGGTATAAGTCAGGTGAAAATTAAATGATGGGTGCATCAGAAGACAAGTGAGCTCGCAGTTTGCAACAACGACAGCCACAGAACCACCTATAGATGCGATTTCTGTGGTAAAGAATGCAATTTACCTTTTCAGACACTAACAATGCTGTATCAGACAACCAAACACATACCAATACAATAGTTAGGATATGTCATCCATGGTCAACGCTAACCGACGGAGGCCTAGATAGTAGGGGTATAACAACTAATCAACTTGATTGATGAATGGATATATTCCTATGGTTCAATCAGAATGAGCTGTCTGAGGCAAGTTGTTGAGTAATTTGAAATCAAATCAAATAAATTTGATTTTTTTTATTTGATTTGAAATGGTTTATTTCAAGCAATCAAATAGGAGTAATACACAAAAGCAATATAATCATCAGTTATACATTCATACAGTAACTAATCAGACTTAGGATAATTAGACATAATTAATAAAAATTGCTTGAAAGGGAGTGGAAAGAAGCGAACTTATATAATCCCACCCCGTTATACTATAACCATTTTATTTCATGATTTATCAATATCCGGTTCCTAGGTTTTATCAGACAGAATTAAGAATCATAAGGTATCAATAAAGCACAAGCCAAAGATGTATTACTTAAGTACTACGTCAAAAATAACTTTAGAAATCAACATGGCAAATGCAGCATCTGAAATATATGCAAATTATGTTACTTTTAAAAGTAATTCATATGCTTTAAAACATAATACTATATCAGTAAAGTAGACACAACACTGTTTCAGGAGTTATCATAGCAAAATTTCATCAAGTATCAAGAGTTAAAAACATGTGCAAAGTTATGCTACATTAGGAAAGATTTTTGAATCATTTTATCAATTTTAGGAGCTAGTGAAGTAATATCATCAAAAGTCAATCAATTTAACAATTTTCAATAAGTGATTAATCATTTGTTTTACTTTTTTTAAATATTTTTTTGTATTTTTTTTTTTATTATAATAAAGAAATGCTGTAAGGGAAAAAATAAAAAGGGTCCATAATCTGTCGGTTGTCCAAGGTTGGTATTTCTTCTTTTACTGATAACAGCCGTTCTTCTTGGTTTAAAACAGTTAATAGTTCTCTTCGATGTTATGTCTGCAGACATTAGATTCAGGTCCATATCCTTCTTCAGCTGATATCAGCTGCGGTGAAAGTTGAGGTCAAGTTGTCTGCAGGTCAGAACTCTCTGCTGCTATTCAGGTGACGTCAGACTTATGGAGAAAGTGATGATTCCAGGTGTCATATTTCTTGAAATTATTTGGCTCTTTGATTTATTACTCCACGTTGATTCAGACGACCGTGATCAAACACTTCTCAAAGTCCTTCATGGTGTTCACGACCATAACCTTGGTCCGGTCCTCTGGACCGAGTGGTTTGACAAAGATCCTGCAGCCTTTAACCCAAGTGTTCTCAATCTGCTTACGCTTCCTGAGAAGCCGTGCATGTTTTGAGATTTCAGCATTCCTCCTGGTCAGATGGTCGTTCAGATAAACAGCCGAACCCTTCAGGTTTTTCCTTTGGTTCATCAGAGCTAGCTTGTGTTTGTGATTCACAAACCTGATGAGGATCGCTGGTTTATCCGTCTCCTTTCTCCTGGGGAGCAGGTGGCAGGTCTCGATGGTATTGAGATCCAGGGAAATCCCTTTAGATGTGAGAAATGAATGTATTTGCTGCTCCAGAGACACAGCACCGATCTCTGTGTTAGCACTGCTAGCTACGCTAGCGCTAGCATTAGCAGTGCTAGCTCCAGCTGAATTCAGCTTCGCTCGAGGCTTGATTGGTACTCCAGTGAGAATGACATTATTCATCCTTACTTGCTGTTCCACATCGTCCAGTCTTTTCTCCAGAATCTCGACCCGGTTTTCTCCCTGCTCGTTTTGAGCCCGAAATCTTCGGAACTCTTCCATCATCTCCCAGAGTGGCGTTAGTTTAGCCGACACTTGATCCATAAAACTTTTCAGCATTTCTTGAATAATGTCAAGAGATTTTTTGAGCTCTTCATATTCCTGGGGTTTCTTCGGGGGCATGGTCAGCTCTCTTTTTGGAGAAAATCAACTTCTTAAGTAATTTTGAAGATAGTATCCGCAGAGAGCCGCGACCACGCGTCTTGCCTTAACCCCGGAAGCGGAAGTTATTGAAAAATTGATTTTAACAATATTGGAAAATACCTTTTGGATTGTGGTACAGTCGTTTTATTTTACTATAGTGTAAAAATGATCATCGCAACAGACAACATGCATGTGAGGACAGCAAAAACTGATCAAGCCATAATTCCAGTCCAATGTTTGGAAACACTGAATTCTGCTAAGACATGTGACCATACAGTGTGGTAGAATATTCTAATAATGTTCTGTTTGTATTATCTTTATGTGGAATAACAACAGTTGACTGAAATTTTACAAAACTATAAAGAAAAAAGGATTTGCCATTAATTCTGGTTTTCTCGTTTGTTTGTTCACGTTTAATTTACACTTAATTATCTTGCAAGAAACACAAGGAATCTGGCTCAATGAATTTGATTGTTCAAAATGAACCAATATCGATGACAAATCTTTTTTTTTCTTTTTTTTTAAGAAATTATGATATGCAATTTACAAGATGTGAAATATGTTTAAAGATGTATACATTGCTGGTTTAATTTTAAACATTGTTTTAAGTTGAGTATTTATTATAGCTCCTGACATTAGCTGGCTATGTTTCTGTGACCACAGCTTGGTTACATTTAGTCCTGTGCCATTATAAATCACAGTCTCCTCTCGTTAATGCTCTGGTGTTTACTCTTATTTTATGCTATTTTATGCATAAAGTCCCTCACTGGCGGGGGTGCAATCCGTTTTAAAATCGAAAAAATGAGGTAGACTTCCAAAAAAACACCTGATAACTGTCAAGGTCCTAAGTATTATTCATTACTGCTATTGGAACGCAAAGGCTTCCTGCCTAATGAGACAACTCTGTCTGTGAAACCTAATTTTTCATTTCTTGCCTCCTTTTGGTTCACTGAGCAGTGTGGGTGTTCACAAAGGTAATCCACGTCATGACGTTTGAGCATATAAATATTAAAATGTTTCCAGGCTTCAGGGCCACTGCTCTCCTTTGTTGTCTGTGTTCCAGGCTGAGGCTGACAGCGAAATCCTGTTAACTCAAACTCAAAGAAAGATTGGATGGGGGAAATGTTTTGCTTAAACACTTCGACCGTGCATGCGGATCTTTGCAGTCCACAGCTTCAATTAGTCAATGGGCTGATCTCATTTGTTCAAATGCTTTTGCTGCAGGTGTCCAGTCCAAGCTGTTAGGATTGCCGGTGGCATTATGTACGGGAGGTGAGCTCAAGAAAGCAATATAAACGACTTATGCTCCCACCTTACATGCGCTGTCAGAGATATTGCATTGCTATAGTTTCTAAATATAATACTGCAGGAACCCACAGCTTGTTGTCAGAGTAAAGTGGTATACGTTTTGTTCTTACAGATGAGAGCGTCTTGACAGCTGTTGCTGCAGAAAATGGTTTGCAGCTTAAAAAGAGCAACTGTTTCTTCCCCGGCTATCTCATTCTTTACTTGGTGAGATGGGGCTTGTCTCTGTCTGTTGTCAGAATGGGTCAGCACAATCCTTGTTAAGTCTTGAAGTGTTAAAATTACCTTGGCGTAGACATTCAGGTTCATTGTGTGTGTATGTGATCAGACAGAAACAGGAACAAATTGAGACATTGCCTGTGAGATGTCTTTTTACAGCAAGACGTGTTATTTTCCTGCACCAGAGAACCAAGTTTGAAGCACGCCAGCCACTAAGTTTCGTCAAGTTATTTTGTGGGAACTAGGAAAAGGCATCTCCTTTAAATCGGCATTATTGTGCATTCCGGCTTGAATACTGTCGGTATGGAAAAAAAAAGACAATTGTCTGAGGTCTACCGATTATCCTTGCAAAAGCCTATAAGCTGGCTGAAAGTACTTAAAGAGTCAAGCGGCAACATAGACAACATTGATTATCATCCTACTGTTCTTTTTTTTTCTTTTTTTTTTTTTTTTAAGAGGACTGAGCAGAGAGTGAGGAGGCTGGACACTAAGGTAGTGTGTACTCCCCCTCAGAGCCATCTGCTTGGGCAAATGCCAAGGCAGGCTAAATACCCCCTGAGTCCTCTGTTCAAGCCAGATTAGAAGATATTCTGAGGAGGCGAACGAGCATCTTATCATCTCCCAATCTCTTTTACAAAGGCAAATCAAGATTTCTGCAGGGGGATTACCAGGATTAAGGAGGATACAGACCTGGCCCTCCTCGGACAATGACTTTAAATTGTCGCCTCGTCTTTAAGTCTGGTTTCAGCTTGCAAACAAACAGCAACATCTCATTGAGGAGTTGCTTTCAAAATCGGCTGTTCGTTTTGGGCTTAAAAAAATGTTCTCCAAAAGTGGCTCTTTTTCTTTTACAATTCATCCAATATGGTCACCCTACCTTTCTAAATGTCGAAGTGTCCTTGGGCAACATACACATTGAACCCCACATAGCTCCTGATGGTTACAGGTTGGCGCCAGTGATAGGCAGTGGTAGTGTGTGAACGTAGGAAAGAAGGTAGAAAAGTGCTGCATGAGTACATGCCATTTATCATGTATGTACACTATACATGTATTTCCACTAAACAGTTGTTTAGGACAATATTGTTTATAAATAAATAAATAAATAAATCAGCTGTTTCCATTAAATAACAAATAAATAAATAAATAAATAAATAAATAAATAAATAAATAAATACAAGCATAGGTTTTGCAGAACTATTTTTTTAAAATAACAATATGATTCAATATCCAACAGGTTAACCAAAATGTTAGGGACGGAAATCCAATGCTTCAAAACAATGTTAGATTTACAGGATTTTTACTTCAGCAGGGGAGTATGATGACTCAATCTCCTCATAGAGAGAGGAAGGACGGTGAGTGAGCAAATGAAAATATATGCTACTCCCTCTTTGCAAAAAAAAAAAGTACATTACGGCACTTTACATGTAAAAAATAATAAAATGAATAGCCTGCAGGCGTGTAATCCTGAACACACTTTAAAGAATATAGTCTGTTAGGATTTCTGACCTGGATTGTTTAGGAGAGACATGGAAAACAAAAAGTATGCCCTACACACACTTTAAGTAACCACAGATTTAGATCACACTTCTAACAAGGAACAAACAATCGTACAAGCAATCGATGTTCTTCAGATCCCCACTCCACAGTCACACCTCGTTTAATCAACCGAATTGTTTTCAATAAAACACTGCCAGTACATCTATACTCAGTGTCTCAGAAAGAACCACTCGGCGAGCTTCCTCAGTGATTTGATTGTTGCTCACACAAAAGTAGCTAGCCCAAAGCAGCTATGGGGGGATGATTGAATTTCAGTTTGGCAAGGATTTGGCAGCAATTGTACGGAGCGTTGTCTGGAGTGGAGTGCCTCGGAAAAAAAAAGACAAACAAACAAAAACTGAAAAACCATCCGTTTGTTTTCCACACCACTGCACAGCAACATGCATAAACGGGTCCATGGCTTCAAGACAACTTCGCATCATGACCTGAACGTATTTGCTGTGTAGTAAAATGACCTAAACCTTTCTGTTGACAACTCAGGCAATAAATAATTCTTATTTTGAAATATATATATATATATATATATATATAATGTCGAACAAGACAACCATTGCTTTTTTGAAAGGTTCAGAACTAAGATATTAACAGCAGGCACAAGGAAAGAAATGTTTTTAATTCTTTAATTTTTTTTTTTCTTTACTGCAGAAGTGCCTATTGACTCCAAAAGAATCTATAATCTTAAATCTTGGACTTTGACTCTACATTGTCTGCAAGTGACGACAGCAATCTCAGAGGACAGCTTTGGTGACATGTTAAATCGATGCAATGTGAAGAAAGGCATGTCTTTTCCTGCCCATATCTATGTCAATACCAAGTAATGTTAGCCTAAAAAAATAAAATAAAAAACGGATATGTTCTACTGTTGCTCCCTTCAAAGGCAAGTAAGTGATAACGCAGAGAAACTGATTGCACTGATGGCGTTCTCAAGGTTGGAAAGTCACTGAATCAGGAAAAGTCTGCTTGCGCTGTTCTTAACTGATGACAAAGTGCGTACATACCAATGTACTTTGGCTTGCTAAGAGGGTTACACCCATAAAACAAAAAGCTTTTTTATTGTAAATGACAATAATTTTGTTGATGTCATCAGAACAGTGATTGCTGTTAAAACGTCCCAATCACTCACATGTCCCATTAGTTTTCTGCCCTTTTCTTTGGTAACTGTGAGCTTCTTCCTCAAAAGTACACTTTTAAGAAACCAAATTGTAAGTGTTTATTGAACATTTAATTGTCAAATCAATTTGATGCAGGAAATTTTCAATATGAACTCCAGCTTCTGATCTGGACAGGTCATTCTAGAATTGGACGACATTTGGGCTTCAAAATTCATGATATGTAAACCTTCACTTTTCTGATTTTCTACTACATATTAATCAATAAATATGTAATAAACTATCAAAGGCTTGCTTAGCTCAACTTACGGATATGTTGCGCAGCTGTTACGTTGTTATACATATTATTAAACGTGTCACAACCCTTTTTTTAAGTTTTGCAGATAATAGGGTTGCAAAACTGTACTTTTGTCTTTATTTGGCCTGTAGAAACTAGCTTTTTTTAATTTTTTTTAGCTAACTGTTACTGCTCAAGAAGACAAACTTACTTGTATAAATGATCAACAATAATAATAATTGTCTTATTTGACTATATGTATAACAGGGTTGCATGGGGTAGTAGAGTAAGACTGCTGTAACCATTCTTTTAGAAAACTGATGTCACGTCCAGCGTATCATATGAATCTCTGCTATATTCTTCTACTATGCTAAAAAAGTTAAGTTGGGTGCATCATGTAGGACACACATTCCATGATTAGTAATTATTATTTGAAGTGTTTGTTTATTAAACCAAATGTTCCAGCAGTTACATGAGATACTAATGAAAGAATTAATATATTTATAGAATATTACATTTAATTATAACTGTTTTACTTCAATTTAATTTGGACATTAGGGGGTGGGACAAGGGAAAAATAACATTTTAGGGGGTACGCCAGACTTATTAAATTATTTAAAACTATTTCCAAGCATTCTTTTCTCCTAGTTTTTGTAGATTTGGTCTCAAGAAAGGTACATTTAGTGAGAAACTCCATGTTCAGCATTTTGTATGTGGATTACTTGAAATAAAATGGGTGGGACAAAAAATCTCCAATTTGGTATGGCGATGACATGATTTACCTCTAAAACTGTGCTTTACTGGTGAAAAGAACTACTCAACACAAACTCTTCCTTCATGCACAACAGAAGAAGAGTCCTATTTATGTGTTTTTGTCAGCCGATCTCTCCCTATACATCCATGATTCCTGTTTTTTTATTGAGGCACCGGATTTAAGATTTATTTGACTGTCTATTATTAGTAAGCTGACATTTATGCATTTTTTTTTAATCTGAATGCACTTCTTTGGAAAACACTATTTTCTGAAATCACCAAGGACAATTTCCCCAGGGGACCTGATTAGCTCCCTCTCTGTTTAAAAATATGATATAACTTTGATAAGCAATTAAACATTTTCTGTTGTCAGACTTTCTTTCATGCCTTTCAAGTCTGTATTTATGCATCCAATCTGCATAAGGTCTGCACAACGCGATGTTTGAGCTGCGGTTATTGTACCTTCTCACAGCCTCTCAGATGTGTGAAATCCCGCATTTGTGCTCTACTGTTCACCATAATTGGAGAGCCATCATTATCAAATGATCTTTATCAGCTTTCAAGGAAAGGAGAACAAAAAAAGGAAGGCATTCATCCTTTTTTCCCCTTGTTGTTTTAGTGCTTTTTGTCTGCACTTCAAAGGAAGTTGGAGCCAGATTTACATTTACACTTTTCATCAGTTTCTAATTAATCATGCATGTCTGATTCCTTAATTTCTTCAAACTCTTACTTCAAACCCTTGCATCTCTTTGTTGAAATAAACCTATGTATTGACTCCACCATGCAAATCGAAGTTTCTAGAGGTTAAAACCTTTTTTCTGTGCATAAACAACTGAATCGAGCAACATCCGCTAACATTGATGCTTGAAAACAGTGAACAAGAACAGTCATAAAAATACGGAGTACAATGCAAAAGACTTTAATAATTTTCAGAGGCGCACACATACATAAACAAAACATTTACAGTTTTGTCCACACTGGCAAACCAAAGTCAATTACAAAGATTGTGTAAGGTGCATATTGTACTTCACACTGAATAAAAGTGAGGTGTTCAGGCTTCCTTACAAGAACAAAAGCTCTCTCCATGAATATATATATATATATATATATATATATATATATATATATATATATATATATTGTTTCCCCCAAGGATTAAGCAAATCTAATGATTACACAGTGCTAGGATGTATATTTCATACTGTGGCTCCTATGCAATGGTGAATACATTTGTTACCAAATTTACATAAACATACCCCCTTCAAGAAAAAATCTGGTGACACAGATCAAATTGAAACTTTAAAGTTGCACATAGTCTGTAGACTGTGTATGTGTACTATGGCTATGCCTATTTTAATCACTCTAATTATGGTGTAGTTGCGGACGTATGTTGGATTCCATGTATGTGTCTGTTGACGTTTTTATATTAAGCATTAGGCTTTAGCTACCAAATAATTCTTTAACTCACCACTTAGTAACACTATTGAGCAATAAAGCTGCTAATCCATCACATCAGTTACTGGTGTTTACTGTAAAAAGGAGGCCAGTTGGATAAGCGATGATTCCACGGGAAAAGTTAGAGCAAACCAATGCTCAGAAGAGGACTGATTAACCCAAAGCAAATGTTTCTTTCCAGCATGACCTAATTGTAGCTTTTAAACATTTAATGCTGGATGACCTCTTTGTTGTGTTCTTTAAAAAAAAAGGTATTTTTTTTTCAGTTCAAGCAAATCTACAAACTCTTTTTTTTCCCCTTAGGTCCACCAATTGATGTGAACCACTGGCAAGGGATTACTTTTATTCATTTGTTTCACCATCTGGAATCATTTTATTGTGTTTCTTTCTGTTTAAATCACTACTGATTTAGAGAAAGACAGGGCACACAAAAGGTTAGGCCCTGCGCTCTTTAATTCTGCCCTACATAAACAGCTTTTGATTGTGACCCCAGCAGTTAGTCCCTTGTGATTGTGGCTTAGCTCAAAGCATTAAACATGTCCTACCACTTCTTCCAGTGTAATAACAACGTGGCAATCTTTAGCACAGTTATTAAAAATAAAAAAAGAAAAGAAAAATCTAATACCAATGTAAGCCTTGGGTTTGTAGGCCCTGCAGCACAATATACGTCAATAGTTCCAGATAGAACAACATGAAAAAAGTTCTTAAAAAACAAGGCAAAGAATTGCAAAAAAATAAATACTAAACACCATCACTTCTGGTGGATTTACATACATACATATAAACATAGTTTACAGATCCACTGACCGTATTTGACAACTATGCTACAGATTTGGTGGATTTTTTTTTTCTTTTTCTTTTTTGAATAAGGTTTTTGGGCAAACAACCCACACTGATTCAGATAAAATGTAGCAGAAAAAGTTCATTTTCTTTTCAATACCAGCAAATTTACAGAAGGAGTTTGTTGAATTTCCTTTAGGGGAGGCGCCCTTCCACTTTTCCCTTTCAAGAATCTTTTGAATTTACTGGACTGAATGAAGAGGTGGACTTTGAGGCAGCAGAGACTATAAAGTACTTGTGTCACCTCATCAATTCTTGCCTTCCTTTGACCTCTCCCTCTTTTGTCCCTTTTTGTTCTCTCTTTTGGAAGTAGGAGCTAGAGATTGATTTTAATCCTGTGGGAGCGAGCTGTACCTGTGCCACAGAGTGTGCCATAGTGTGGTGGCTTCAGTGCCATCTCCTGAAATATAGAGAGACAGACAGATATAGGGAGATTGTAGTTACTATGTCATTGAGCTCTGAGCAACTTAAGCTTGTAGCCTTATCAGTGTCAGTGTGAGGCTACGTCAAACATAGAATAAAAAAGAAATCTCTGGACAGAAGATAAAGGAAAAGAAAGCATTCTTCAAGGTACGGCTGGCAATCAACGTTTTATTATGTAAGGTTTCCTTGAAGAATGCTACAGGTTTCACAAGTTTGGCCCTTTTTCCTGTACTTATCAGAGCATAAAATTTTATCAATTAGGACTCCCAATTTGTCTTTTTTTTGTCTCCCACCACACTAGAGCAGCACTCTCTTTTTTCCCCTAAAACAAGCATTTGGATCAATTTAGGCCCACGCTTTCATCCGGACCCTTGCCAGTGGGTCCTCTGATATGTACAGAATAAAAATTGCTGTTCCTCAGGAAAGGTAGCAACACGTCTGTGAGTGATTGAAACAGAGACAGTCGGATCTGATGGTGCTTACATCATGGAGACTTGATGATTGCAGAAACAATGGCTATATGGTGTACATACATAGGATAAAGTAAAACAATAATATGAAAACAGCATGGACTCAAATCCTAAATTAAAAAAAATAAAGATTTCTCGGAATGGTTCAAACCTCCACTATCTACTTCAAACACATATTTTAGCATTGGAAATGTGTTCTTTCAACCTCGTTCTGCAATCTTTTCAATTTTTAAACCTGAAAGAGGCATGGATGCATGTAAAGCTAACCAGTAAATCTGCTGGCCATAGGGGAATTTAATAAAAATGTACAGTGCATGTGGGTGATGTAACAACGCAAAATGTTCTCCTGAATTGTGCTGCACGAGGTTAGACTGATAAAGCAACATCTCCTTAACAAAGTGACGCTTTAACCCTTTTATTTAGTTTTCATTGAAGACCTATGGTGGTGTCTGAAATAGTTCAAGAAGGGTGGTGGTTGTTTGATCCCCCCCCCCACACCCCCAAGAGCATGGTTTAACAAGACCTCCTCATCACTGGAGGCAGATTGACCTCTAATTCCAAAGGGGAAGGGGTTAAGGGAAAATGATGAGAAGCATTAAAACTGTGAAGAGAAAGGAGGGGAAAGAGGCGGCTGGCATTTGCAACTACAGCCTTCACTGTGTAATGAAGCCATATGGTGGCACAAATCTGCAGTCTCTGAAGTATTTTTACAAGCTTTAGTCTTTATCAGCTGCATCTGTAAAGTCCCTGAAAACATTTTGGTGACCTTCAACTATAATTATCTCCTCTTTTGTTCTTCCTCATTATTATTCTGTGGCTGGTTTTTACATTTTTTCTCTGATATTTCTTTTTTTTCACAAGCTTTAGGTTCATGACCGACCACTCCAAAGTCAGTAAAGTGTCGTCTGTCACTGTGATAAAGAAAAAGAGAGAGCTCAACCTGCTGCCTATGATCTCTGCCTTAGGATTTCTCACATTGAGTTATACCAAGGAGGCAGAATAGCTGGCACTTAAGGAACAAACGATGCTTTTGTTTTAAGAAGTACCCTTAAAGGGATTTCAACCCAATTGCAGAGTGCTAAAATATTGTTTTAACCTAATTTGATAAAACCAAAAACAGCTCTTTTTGAAGGAGCGCTGGTTTTAAGTGTTCTTACTCAAGAAACAGAGCGACACCACTTCACTTTGGATTTCAGAAAGGAGTCACCCAAAACGAGTTTGTGGCATCATAAATAAATCTTGAAAAAGTCTGTAATTTTTTTTCTCTTTTACAATCAGCCTAATTCACAAACCAATTACAGCGATTTTAATCATTCTGTATTACGAGTGATTAACCCTTTAGTGTATTTAATTAACCTTTGCAGCCATGGATTCTCTTTGGGTATAGCGTCATGCAGTTTTATGTGCCACAAGCTTTAAATAAGCACACTTTAAACTGATGGGAAATCTAATGTCTAAAGTGGGAGGAATCACTTGTCAGTTCCTCCAGGGTGAAAAAAAATCTATAGGTTGTCAGTCTAGCATCACTTAATAATAGGTTGGTGAATAAAACCTTTCTGTCATGTATATGTACATGCAGGAATCGGTTAACAGAGCTGAAACATCAACCCTGTCTTTATACAGATGAGAGAATTAATCAGATTAGAAGTAATGAGATACAAACGGAGTGTCAAAGATTTGGGAGAATGTTTACTGATCAAATATTCATAGACTTTAAATTATTGGCATGAAAATGTTCCAATACAAACAGCAACAAACGAAAAAATAAATAAATAAACCTATTTAAAACTGCATCCCAAAAAATTCCTAAAGCATCATATTCAGAATTGGTGAACACTAACTAAATCTTGCACATTTCCTGGCAGTGACTTTGCATACGAGAGGAAAATCATTCTGACAACTTGTCAGTGTGTCGTATAAACACATTATGGATTAAATCTTTAGTACCAGGGGCATGTAGTAGGCTTATGTGTAATGTACCATGGCAGGGCATAGCTTTTAACTAGGGTTTCAAATAAAAGGTGGATGAAGGGAATGACTATTATCTCTGTGTGGGTGTCTTCATAAATTAGCCTAAGTACAATACTTTGCAGGATCAACAGTCATTTACAACAACTATGTTATGTTGCATTTTAAAGCTTGGTAGATGTCATGGAGAGGAGGCAGAACTAAGCCAGAGGTTTTAGAAACAGTGAGCCATATGAAACTGCAGACATGAACAAAATAAAGCACCTGATGTAAAAGAAATATGAAAAAAGAATTAATGCAAAATAATGAAATTGACCCAGAAATGAATGAGTGACAGTTTTGGTATTTACAATCAACACTGGAGAGAGAAACAGAGCCAGTGCTACCAAAACTAAATCTTAAAGTAAAAATAAAAACATTTTTAAAAACAAAAAGGAACAAAAAAATGAAAAAGACAAGGTCCTTGTGTATGTGTGAACACCTCAGAGCTAATCAACTGTGGATCCTTCAATCCTGTAAGTTAGGGTCAACATGCACCTTTAGTCATGTGTTGGGGACACACCAATAATAATGTTCATTGAACTGTCAAACAGTCACCATTGCCTAAGTTGTAAACATTTTGTGTGGGTTAAGTTTAAGGCAAGCCAACAAAAGAGAGAAAAAAAAGCAAAAAATTAGAATAAACATTTGCCTTTTATAACAATAATTGGGGCCGTTAACTTGGAAAATTTACGAGTTTAATGCAAAGTTGGCCAGGCAGGCTTTTTATGGACTACTGCTCTCTTGGTGTTTAAGTTTATTAGTATCAAGGCTTTGCATCACCTTGATCCCTGTGACCTGCAGCAGTAGGCAGGCTTCACAACAGCACCGCGCTCGGCCTGTCAGCACTAAGCACCTCTCCTCACATCTGATTTACATTTATTTCTCTAGCCAGCTTTTATTTATTGGGGGCTCTTTGCACTTGGCACATGTCTCTCAGGGAATCATAAGCCCTTAGCGGTACCTTGGCATTCAAATAAACTTTACCTTCACAAAACCCCAGTGAGGCCTTAAGAACATTAAATGGTTGAGGTTTGTTTCGCAAGGAAAATCTTTTTTGACAGGCTTTTACTTTTATACTTTTTGGCTTAACACATATTTGATGTTATCGTTGCCCCTTTACATTTTGCTAAAGATGCCTTAGAAATGTGAAACTAACGTAGCTTTTAATCTCTATTGTATCTTTATAAGAGTTCAGTCATAATTTTTCAAGAATTTTTCGAATAACAAAAATGACATCCTTCACAGATCAAACCTGTTATAAACAAAGCTTTAGAATGCAGAATTCCACTTCAAATGGCTGCCTGTATAGTAAGATTAAAAGAGACCTGGCTTCAGGAAAGGTTTACTTGGTTGAAATGACAAATGGTGTAACAAAAAAAAATATATATATATATATATATATATTTTTTTTTTCTTTTCCCTGAAGTATTCTCATATCTTAGGTACACATGACATTCATGTAAACATGATCGTAGTTTGTTTGACCACTTCCCTTTGTTTCATGCTCCTGCCCTCTCCCTTTCACATAGCCTACAAGGGAATAGCAAGGGGGTTGTGAATGGAGGCTAGTGTGGGTGGATTTAAAAAGGAAGTCATGAATTACCTGTCGGGTGGTGATTTGCCCCGAAGTCTTGAATCCCCCCTGACAGCTGCACTCTGAGACACTGTATGGGTCAGAGCTAGTCGATGAGCACTTGGAAAGTGAATCACAGCCCACCACAAAAGTGTTGTCCAAGGGGAGCTCCTGGATCACATGGTGTTTCTTTGGGGCCACAGGAGTTTCCGGTTTAATTTGAAATGTGGGCTGAGGGGATGCAGACTTGTAATGCTTGGCTAAATCTGGGCTGTCAGGTTTGAAGGTAGTAGGTGTAGTTGCCCAATTGTATTTCCCCATGGTTTGCTCCTCTAGCTCCACAGGGAGATCCAATGTACCATTAACATGCTCATGAGTAGGGTCATCAGGCTTGGACTCATCTATTGTCACAAAGTTCAGAAGAAGGCTCTTGGGTGATCTCTTCTTTCTCTTCTTCTTCTTCTTAATCTGGCGATTATCTTGGTTTGGTGAAACCCATTCTCCACTTTGCTTGCCTTTCTGCACCACTTTATGTCTGGGTGTCTGCCGGCAACGCACCAAGGCCGTAACAAATATCACCAATATGACAGTCATGGTTCCTGCTATGATAGCTATGACAACAATCACATATCCATTAGCTTGAGGAGTCACCTCACTGTCCCCTATGTTTCGATCCAAAGGTGTTTCCATACTTTTTCGTAGCTGCTCTTGAATAAAGGTAGCATTTGAGACAGTGTCATTGACAAACAGGTGAACAAGTGTGATGGCATGTAAAGACTCAGGCTGGCCTAAATCTCTGACCTTGACCACCAGCCTATGCAGTCCCAAATCAGCTCCAACTATTTTTTCTTGCAGGGTTATATTACCTGATATTTTATCGATGGTAAAAAGACCTCGAGGGGAGACCCTAGATGTGATGATGATGCTGCTGATAATACTGTACTGCAGCTCAGCATTCATACCGGTGTCATTGTCAATGGCAAACACTCTTGTCACCACAGCACCAGGGGTGGTGGTGGTGCGCACGAGGTCGTATGAGTAATTGGAGGACGGGATGACAAACACAGGACGATTGTCATTTACATCAACAACATTGATAGTGACCTTGGCATAGGAAGAGGTGGGAGGCTGCCCTCCATCAATTGCCTTGACCATAAATGTGTAGGAGCTTTGCTGCTCCCTGTCAAAGGTGATGTTTGGTTTGATCACACCAGTCTGGGGGTCGATAATAAAATTGTCTTTACCATTCAAAATGGACAGGGTGATAGCAGCATTGTCACCCGCGTCTGCATCTGTCACTGTGATTAACCCAACAGTTCCATAGAGTGGCAGGTTCTCAGGTACGTAGAAGTTGTACTCTGGGTGTGTGAAAGCAGGGCTGTTGTCATTAAGGTCTTGAACAATTAGCCTAACAGTGACATTGCTCTGCAGCGGTGTAGAGCCATTGTCTCTTGCTATGACGATGAATGAAAATCGTTCCTGCTTTTCTCTATCCAGGCGCTTGCCAACAGACAGGATTCCTGAACGTCTGTCTATGTGAAACCCATCAGGTGCATCGGGGCCAAGGGTATAGATGATCTCAGCATTACTTCCACTATCTGCATCTGTAGCGCTGATTTTTATCAATTGTGTTGATGGGTCATTGTTCTCTGGTATTGAAAGTTGAATTTCAGGCTGAGGAAAGATGGGTGCATTGTCATTCTCATCCTTAATTTTAATTAAGACCATAGCTGAAGTATTCAAAGGGGGTGTCCCTCTATCTGAGGCCACTATCTTAATGGCGTATTCTCGAGTTGTCTCATAATCTAAGGGGGCAGCCGTCTCAAGTAAAAACTGGTCATTAAAGACAGGTTTCAGCCGGAAAGGAACATCATGGTCCGTGTAGCAAGCCACTTTTCCATACAGATCTGCATCCTTGTCAGTAACAGTAATAAGGGCTATTTTGGTGTTTAGGGGTGCATTCTCAGAGAGCAGAACCGTGCCATTTACAAGGTTGATAATGTACCTAGTGTCTATAGCAGGAACATTGTCATTTACATCTGTGACATTTACAATTACTGTGGCTCTGGTTGGGGTTGAGCCACCGTCACTTGCCAGGACGATGAGTTTGTGAACAGGGGTCACCTCCCTGTCTAGAGGTTGCTTCACAGTGATCAGTCCAGTAGAGCTGTTGATGGCAAAATGACGTTTGGTTGAGGAAGAAATCTGGTTGCTGAAGGCAAAGTGTATCTGTGCATTGGATCCCCAGTCTGCGTCGGTCGCATGGAGCTGAGCAACTGATGTTCCTGTTGGAGCATTCTCTGGCACTGACACCTCCAGCTCACTGTCTTGAAAGATAGGACGATTGTCATTTACATCAGAGATAGTAACTTGGAGAATGGCAGTGCTGGATTTGGGAGGGTTTCCACCATCTTCCACTTTGATCTTCATAACAAAAGTGTCCCTCTTCTCCCGATCAAGGTTTTGCTGAACAATGAGCTGTGGCCACTTGTCCCCTTCAGGAGTCTCGATAATGTCTAAGCCGAACTCAGCGACACTCTGGAAGACAAAGCAACACAATTGTAATTAGTTATGCTCAGCTTTACAATTTAAGTACACAAAAAAACAAAAGGCATTTTGAAACAAGGGAAACATAATTTACTGTTTGTTGTTTTTCCCTCATTTGTATTTTTAAAAATAATTATTATTACAGTTACTACCATTGTTAAAGAGGATTTAAAACAATATAAAACAGTGTTACAAACACAAAGAGGAACCTGCTCTTTAACAAGTGATGGATAAGATATAATTCAGGTGTTGTTTTATATAAAGAAGAGTTTTCATTGGCGTTAAAGATCTTCGCAATTTTTTAGACAGCTTTTCATTGTTGTTAGTGCAAATTTACTGCTGTATTAAAATCATTAGTTGTCTTCTTTTATGAAATCTGATGAATGTCAATAGGAATTTTTACACCTCAGGCATCTGGTTATTGGCTTTACTCTGCTCAACTCAGCAGGGTCCTTGCAAATGAGCAAACATGGTAATGATCAGCTGGGTTTGTGATTTGTTTCTCACAAACCTTTTAAAAACCCAACCCAGAGGAAAAGTGAATAAGGTATTAAATCTGTTTTAAACATAAGCCATCATTTCACAAACCACAGTCGGAGAGACACTGTATTTCAGGCATCTTTTTTTTTTTTTTTTTATCATTAACACTGTTTAGTAATTTTTTCTGCCTTCACCAAGATTTTATGTTTGGTTCATATCTTGTTGAAATAAAATAAAAAAAACACTTTTGATCATTTAAGCTAATTTTTAGGAGCTAAAAAAACAAAATATGTTTTACAAAAATCACAATGACAACATGAATTTGCAGGAGCAATTTTTACATTTATTATTAAAAGTGGAGGAAAATAGACCTATTAAAACGTATAACAGATGTGTAATACATAAAAAATGTGCAATCGTCAATAGTAAATAGTAAATAACTCTTTTCAAAAGAAGTTAATTTATACCAATAAATGGTATACATTCATAAATATGGAAAGGCAGGAAAGTGTAAAGTAGGAAAGAAATAGAGCAGCAGCAGAAAATAGAAGAAAAAGAGAGCACAGGGAGAAAATAAACAGAAGATCAAGCCCGCGAATGACCTGCATGCACATTATGAAACAAAGAAGCCCTTTGAAGCTCTTTCAGTCAGAAGCAGTTTCATGCTAAAACAGGAAAAAGCATCCTCTTTAAAGAGATAAGCTTCATGCTTCACATTATGTTGCAAAAGATTACCCCGTCTAGGCAGAGCTATCAAATGAGATTAAGATATGTACATTCTCATAATTCACGGCAGGGCCATTTCAACCAGCGAGCACAAGAGTTGGTAGTATATTTCAAAACGTAGAGCTGCCCTCGTGCCAACTCAGTGCTGTAGCCAACGCACGCAAATGTGCGGCTGCAGCATGTAAATTATTGTGTACTCTGAAAAATTGCTTGCAGAGGGAATGTTGTCGACACATCAGTGATTGACAGAACTACTTAAAACAGCTCACACTGCAGCACTGATCCTTTCAGACCTTATTCTGTGATCCTTGTGGCAGGCTGAAATCATAGAGAGAAGCAAAAGTGGTGCACAAAATATTGGGAAACTTCCATGTGACAATTTTTTCTGCAAAGTGGTTTCCCCATAACTTAAAGGCTCAAACCATCGTTCTAGGAGCTATACTGTTCTATAGGGTCTCTCAAGCCACAGTTGTTTGACTAGTTCGTAGATTCTATTCAGCGTCTGCATCCAAAATCCTGATGATAATAGTAGGATGTTGAGTTAGCATGTGTCAAAGCGAATGTTGCACAATGATTTATGAGCTAGCAGTTCTCTGCTTTTGTCTTGGTTTCAGACAATTTTACAACTGACAGCAGGACTCTCAGCGCATTTCAATAAGTTGAAGAGAGCTTTCTCTAAGGCTGTGCATTCTCCTGAATGCAAAATTAGTCTGGTGGATTGCGATAAGATCTAGGGCAGGCTAAGAAAAGGCCAAATACTAACATGAATCACTCACTGGATACCTTAAGGCTGAGAGAGAAGGACAAAGCTCTCTAAGTGGCTAAGTGTGCACATTAAACCTTACGTCAGTCTTCTGCCACATGTACAGTTGTACTGTACGTGCAATCCTTCCTGGACTGTGATGAGTTGCTTTTTTTGTTTCACATTAAATGGCTCCGGGTCTCCAGCAGAGCTGCATATGTGGGGTAAATGCACTGCACAATTGAATGAGAGTTGGCTAATTTAAATAAAAATGATTTACTGAAACTGACAGAAGCAGGGGTTGCTGATGATGAGAGAAGGGCGTCTATGAAGCTCATCCTGCAAACTGTGCCTCAGATTATAGGTGGATGCATCATTCACTCAAGTTGATGACCTTTTTAAAACTCACAGCTGACTCAGATTAGACTGTGAATGCATCAGGAGGAATAGTCATGCTGAAGGCCATGAACAGGGCTAAATTGCTATTTATCACAAGGCATGGCACCTCCTTATTTTTTTTAAACAGGACTTTGCTTTGTCCTGCCCTGACTCTTACATTTATCTTCCCCTTTTTGCTACTCAATATAATTAAAACAAAAGAAGAGGGATTTTTTTTATTTCTTTTTGTGAACTTCAACAGTATGATAGCTTTTAAAAAAAGCAAACAATTAAAATGTTGAGAATAGAGCCCAAGGATCAGACTACCCATAATTAATTTTGTTTTTGTAATTAAAAAAAATTCAAAGCTGACTAAATTGTTAAAAATATGAACTGGCTCAGGTCTGTCATGATTTTCAGAGTTTAGGCAGTAAAGTGTACTCAATTATATCAAACACATATCTGTGTTATATCATATTTTATATAAGTCCCACTCCATAATAACTTTGATCTGTTATAAAAGCGTTCCCAGTGGTCTTTTAATTATGATTACGCTGTTTTTAGGCTAAATAAAAAAAACACCTGTCAATTTCATAGTCTCTGCAGAGCAGAAGGAGTTCACCTGAAAGACTTGTGGGTGGGACTATTGGCGTGGAAGTAAGCCTCTGCTGATATCCCAGTAAGCCCTTTGTTTATATTCTCTCCCGTTAGCCTACAAGCCCTTACAACCCCAACCTAACATCAGCGGTGCAACACAAATGGTGAGCAATATCAGAGCTATCCAACCGTACAGTTTTCAGTCAGATGGTAGCTCAGACCTGGAAAATGAAGATGTACATGGGTCTATTTGTCTAAAAGTGGATGCATCAGAATAGAGCAGAGGAGTGAGACTTTGGCCCTCCCATTTCACTTGCTATGTCATAAAAAGAGAGCTTTTTCTTTTTTTCATCTGCTCTTTTTTCATTCCAATTTGAATAAAGAAAAGGTGATTTGACACTTAAATTATTTTATACATTTCAAAAGGTCCTGCAACAGACTGGCAACCTGTCCAGGGTGTCCCCTGCCTTTGCTTGCAAGTGGCCGGGATGACCTCCAGCAGCCCAGAAAGGGATAAAATACATGAATAAATACATGTCATACAAACTTGCTACAAGAACATGTTAAATACACCAAAACATGATTTTCACTGGAGTAGGTCTTTAAATGTGCAAAATGCTTTCAAGGAAATTTAGAATCTAAGAATGAAGTATGGCATTTTTAAAAAAGCCAAAATTAATTTTTCCAATTTATTTCATATTGAAAAAGTACTCTTCAGATAACTTTTCAGACAAACTACAGTTAGCAAACTGTCTTTCATAGCATAATCGTCAACCATTATGTGGATTTTTTTTTCAGCATTGTGCAGGACAAGCAATGTGTTGTCTGTTTTAGTTTTGAAAAAGGATGAAGTTATACAAAAAAAGAGCTCCTGGGTCTCTATTTGTCCAGTATGTTGATAACAGGGGTAGGTTCTGTGTGGAGTAACACACCACAGAGTATGGTTGACTGTGCAACACAATAGCGACAATTTTAGAACAACAAAAGAAAAGTGGACAAACTATCTTTCTGAGGGACCTTCTGAGACAAATCTCACAGGACCATGCAGAGACAGACCACGGGTGGCTTAGCAGCCAAGAGCTATTCTAGCAAATCCTTGCACAGTCCTTCCTCTCTAAACCCCTGGCTTTCTGGTGCACATCTGAAATAAACTATACAAAAGCTGAAAATGCCTCTGACTTCTTTAATAATTCTTTCTTTGTTTTACTTGATTAAAACATGAGAAAGCCGAGATATGAGGAGATGTTTAATTTTAGGTACATTGAGAATAAGGGAATCAAGTATGCAAAACCATGAATGCTGTCAGAATTTTTTTTTTTGCAAATGATTATTGGACTGTTGCCTAGACATGGACAATTAAGAGATAAACAATGTAAAAAGGGCAAAGAAAATGATTCTCGATGATCATTATTATTAGAACATTGAATTTTTTTTTTTTTTTTTTAAATCCTGAAATACTAAAGATTTAAAGCTAGGGATTTCTTGTCAAGAAGAAAAACTATTTATGCAAATAAATAAGTTAGGTATTTTTAAGGTGTGCTCTCTAAAACATCTACCTCTACTCAGAAAATCCTCCTTAAATAACACTTGATTTGTACTGCCCTTGTTTCATCTTTATTACAAAAAGCAGAATGCGTTGTCTAGACTGTAAGAAGAAAAAACTCATAATATTAACTTGCAATTCTGAGTTTGAGGCTGACTCCATTAGCTAACCCAGAGTATTGAATTGCAGTTTAATGGTGCATCAATTAGAGGGCAACCAAAATAAAACAATCCCGGAGTTGCGTGAAGCATCTATTTGCATAATATAGTGCATTCTTTCTCTTTGCTTTGTTCTCTTACAGTACACATTGTTGGAAAATGGACACTATAGTCTGTATTTTGAACCCACACTCTGAAAGTGCTGTAATTGTTGCAAATACTCTACTTCTTTTAGCTCTTTCTCTTGCAGAAATAATGGATATGTAGATATTAAGGCCTATACCCTGTATTAAGCTGTGCAACACTTTATGAAAAAGTAGGTCATACTGTATCTTCATTGCAGAGCCTATTTTTTTTATGGATCAACAGAACTTCTCCACATTGCTTAATCACTCTGGGAGGTCTAAAGACAAAACTGATGCAAGGCACGAATTATAAAACACTAAATCCTTAAACTATCAAACAGAAAAAAAGTGTGCTTACTAATTAAAATTAATAAATTAACCAGGACTGATGCAATCAGGTGGCATGCTGCAGGCAAAGCAGTGACAAAAATAATCAATAGCAGGTTGGCTTAATAGCGTACGTTGACTTAAGACAGTCATCAATTGGTTTATTAAAAAATGCAATTAATTTTATGCTTAATATACTTTTTTGAGTCTACAAAAAGGCGCTGCTCTAATGGCAAATGGTTGATGCGATAACTTGGCCCAGGGATTGTGGCGTGTCCCCAAAAGCCATTTAAAGTTATTTATGGTATCATTCTATTAAATTACTAGAACACAACAGTTACTCAAGTACTTTGAGTCCAGGGTTTTTAATTATTGAATAACAATCACATGCTAGTTATGAATATATTTCAAGATATTTGTTTTTTTTTTTTGCTTTGCTTAAAGACTCCTGATTACAAAACATGACCATTTCAGGAGAAAGGTGGGACCCAACATCCTACTCCTCCAAACTGCACTAAGATGTTTTTGCAGTTTGCAGAATATCAAGTTTTAAAATTACTGCCAAGAAAAGTTTTGCGGAGAGATACAGTTGATAAAAGTTTTATGTTAAGAAATCTAGAAGCACTGCATTCCAGCACATGGAGTCGTACTCCATCAATGAAAGATGGGTTGGATAGAGGCACGTACGCGTTGGGTTTGATTTGCCGTACATGTGCCAGTTTCCATCACTGAGCATAAAGCTCTCAAAGAACAGGACATCTGTCTCAGCAGAATTTTCAGAGGCACTGCCAAAAACATGACAGCAAAGCATGTTTTCCAACCAATTCATTACGAAGCAACAGCATACCTTTTGGAACCACTAAATTTAGCCTCATTTTAACCTGGAAGCACCTTATTGTGAACAGCTAATGAAACAAGTGAGCCCTATATCCCAGAGAGAATTTGCCCCACATGGGGCAGTAATTTTTATCTAAGCTAATGTTTTAGCAAAATGTTTGATTTAAGTGTCACTGCAATGAAAAAAAAAAGATCTGTGGTGATTGTTTAAGAGCTTTAGTATGAAGGCTGATAAACTGTTGCTAAGTGAAAGTAATGATATCATTTTTTTTGTTTTTTTTACTTACAACTCACTGATTGGCACACATGGATACCCACATTTCTATTGTGGCACTTTGTAAGAATACAATTTTACAACAAGTAAAATGTATACAATTGTGTGTTTATGAATTTTGGTGGTGTGTGTAAAAAAAAAAAAAAAAGAGAAATTGTCCTCTTACCTTAACCAACTCATAATTTTGGATGCCATTGATCCCTACATCAGGGTCAAACGCCGAAGGTACCGGGTATCTGGTGTTGATGGCCGTGTTCTCCGGGATGGAGATGTTTATCACAGTTGACTGAAAAAGTGGAGCGTTGTCATTCACATCCTCAATCAGGAACCGGATCTTGACCAATCGAAAGATCTCGTCAGGTAATACCGCCACCTCAATCTCATAATAGCAGCGTTTCTCAGTGAAGACTCCTGAGCACAGCTTCTCCCGGTCAATTCTGTGGTTGGTGGTAAAGATCTCTCCTGTGTTGGCCTCCACTCTCACCAAAGGCACGTCACCTGTTTTATACACAGGCTTGAACTGTAAGGGAGAGGACAGCCTTATGCTAGGATCTAGGTTGAGATCCAGATCCTTGAGCAGATTCCCAATGCGAACGTTCTCTGGCTGCTCTTCCTTCACTATGTAGTCCCTCTCCTGGGCCTTGCATAGTATTAACACACAGGTGAGAAGGACCACCAGTGGAAATGTTTGACTTGCTAAGTCCATACTCGAGATTTGATGAGTGCTTCACTTCTGCTGCAGCAATTCTGCCAAAGTAAAGAGAAAAAGAAAAGAAAAAGAAAACAAAACATAAATGTAAATATGGTACAACACACACAATTCAAGACAGTTTGTAATACATTTCTAGTTTTTTGTTTAGAAACTAACCTCTTCTAAATTAGTCATAGATGTATTATTAGTTGACACATTCATCTCTACATTATTTAGAGCAGTGTTTTTCAACCTTTTCTGAGCCACGGCATACTTTAACCTTGACAAAAATCCAGCGGCAAACCAGCATCCAAAAATTTAAAAGAGAAACTCCTAGTCTGTATTGATCTACAGCCCCTCCGCAATCTCACATGCATTTTCATGATAATTGTGGCAGAAAAAGATGGAAGTTGCAGCTGTTTTTTTCTCTAAAAGATGTAATAAAAGTTAAGTTAGAAGATTTAAAAGCTGTTTGATGTGTGTTCGTTGTGGTTTCATGACGTTTAACAAGGAAAACTCGTTGAAGCGCAGATACACTGTCACTTTAATCCAATGACTCATGGGAGATGCAGTGTGAATACTGCCGCAAAAGGGCAGACCGACTCGCTTCTCTTAGCTTCATTGTTTTGTTCACTTGTTCTACATTCTGATACCGGATTCCGTGGAAAGCTACACCGCTAAAGACCATCATTCTTATCAAAATGTCTTTAATAGAATCAAGTAAACACAAAGAAAAAAGTATTTTAAGATCTTTCATATTCCTAAGTATTCAGTGTTTTATCAGGGCCTGTTTGGATGAACAAAGAGCTGATATCCTGGAACATCTCCAGTAAATAAATAAATAAATAAATACAATCAAAGTATCCAACTTGATTTTAGTCTGGGAAAAAAAGTGCTGCAGTGTCTTCTTAAAGTGCACTAAACATCCAGATTGCAGCTAATTTGGAGGAAGCAGAACGGTGCCTGAAGCTGTGATGCTTTCGTGCAACAACACACACGCACACACACAAATTCACCATTGTAATGCTTGACAGCAGCTATTAATGGAGAGCCTCGTTTGCTCTGAATATAGACAATTGAGCCCTCAAATGTTTCACGAACGGCCGCGTGTGTGAACCAGCAGAGTAAGATAAGAGTCCTGTTTACACTGGTGGCAGTAGAAGAAGCAATGTGAAACTTTTTCTCCTGGAAACCAAATGAAAGCCAATTAATGACTTGCAACTGTATTTTTTTCAATGTAGAAGTAGAGGTTATCAAATTATTATAGTTTTTTGTTTTTGTAATAAAGAATCCCAATGAACAGAATCACTCTTAAATATATTTAGTTGTACACCACTCTTGCTCCCTTAAAGCTACCTTCAGACTACCTCAACAATACAAGTTCTAGCAGCCACTTCCAATGAAAAGTCCATGAGTGCATAAATGTGTGTGTGCTCCCGCGTTCAAAACTCTCAAATTCACGCATGTCTATGCAAGTTTTTAAGTTAGGTTTCAGGCTCTAGCTACAAAACATGCGGCTATTGAACGCGCTTTGAAAGTTAAACCAGTTGAACTTTGACCAATCAGGAATTAATTAAAAGGCCAACCATTTTAAAATTGACCATGCAGGAGGAATTAATAACTGTGGTTTGTGCCCGGGAGGAATTATATGACATCAAGTCTTTCATATTTCAAAAAAAAAAAAGCCTGGAGCAACATTTGTGAATTTTGCTTCAATATTTCCCATCAAGCCTCTTCCAATTGTAGGTTGTAGACATACACTAGTAAAGAGTAGAAAAAGAAGAAAAATCCCCTCCCAGATGTCTATCCAGTGTGAAAACAAATGAGCTTTTAAGAACCCGCATCACATGCCCAATGTCTCTGTTGCTTAAGGCGGAAAAATTAGGGATTTTTAAATGCTAACACTTATTAAAGGGCAAGAACCTAAATGGACAAAACCAAAGTAGGTTGCTGGCAAATGAGGAGGAAGGTATACTTCCTTGCATGTAGGTGCTAGAATAAAATATTGACTTCTTTCCATCACTTAATTAGGAGACTACTGGAGAGTTAGCTTGTTTGGTCTACTAAGTGACATTTTGACATATTTGTTCATTTAACCTATTATCAGTTTAACAGATTAAGGAAGTGATTCTCATCAGCAGCCAAAGGTCAGCGCATGTTTGGCCACACAGGTTTTAATGAGGCTTAAAAACTTCAAATCTAATGCAATTATATAAAAGTACATTTTGCAAAATACCTTATTTAACATTTCAGGGTAAAGCCATTACAGCACACATTGTACCCCCTCCCCCTTATCTTAATGATACCGGCTGCCTCTGTAGCTCTCTGCACAATATTTTCATCGGCAAAGGCTTCACTCGTTTTCCCGCCGTGTGTTTAGGTCCACCAACTCTCTTGAGTGTTTATTAACTAAATATGACTTTCTTGAAGATATTGCTTTGAATTCATCAGGCAGCTGACTTAAAAGCAAACATCAGTTTCCTTCAAAGACTGGCAAAATGTGTCTGGAAAGTCTTCACACGACGCTTTAAAGCTGGCACTGTATCATGCACACATACCTGCAGTAACAAGGGATCACAAGCAGCTCTCTGAGAATCATAATTTTCTTTTTTTTATGTGTGAAATTAAAACAAGTCAAACAGTAACTTCAAATGTGTGACTCCCTAAACTGCACAACAGGGGTCCCCTAAATTAGCAAGGCACCAAAGTTCATAGCAAGTGAGCTTGCCGACAAATGGGAATTGATTAAAATTAAGGATTTTATTACAGTGGTTCAGAATCTGCAACAACTGCAAGACACTGGTGCAACACGTGCAGGGAGACTGCACATATCTCACAAAGCAGCCGCATGAGACTCATTACAGAACAGTTGGACAAAAAAGAGGCATTGATCACTGCAGTGGTTTTCATTCTTCACACACAGGGCAGAGTGTTGTGCAGCAATCCTGTCAAAAGCACTATGAGAGATACGCTATTAGGTTACGGCAACACACTTCATGAAATGTTGATCTATCGGACGGCGGGCAGGAATTTTTTTGACCCGTGATCACCAGAATGTTCAGAGCTGAGCTCACACGATGTAGAAGTTCATGATCCATAGAATACAAATAATAATCCCGATGCCTGTCCTTTGGATTAACAGAAAATGATTTCCTAAAGAATTAAGGAGTGCTAATCTAATGAATTTATGCAGACTCCAAATACACAAAGACAAAAGTATCTTGAAGGTTGGCAAAAAATGCAAAGGAAGATTAATTGAACTCATGTTTATTTAAAAACACCATATTTCTAACATTTCATATTGAAATTAGGACCTAAAAGAAAACCTAATGCTTCCATGAGCAAGGCACATCTTATTAGCCCCTGTTATTACCTTGATGCAGGTTATTTTCCCTGCTCCATATGATTTCCCAGCATTTGCTTTTCTTTTCATTTGTCAAAACTCTTTGCAAACCTGTCCATGAGGGATAAACTAAGTGAGTGAAGGAACTGTGCTGCAGGGGAAAAAGTAACAACGGGGAGATTCTAGGTGTCAGTTAGAGTGTCTCCTGTGCTTACATTTCATTATACTCCTGAAATGCTTCCTGAAATACTATTTTGAGCCCCAGACAGCAGGTTGAATCCAGCAGGCAAACTCAAACCTTCCTCTTGAGAGGTAGAGTGAAGGGGAGCTGACCAGCCCCTCGATCACAGAATGATAGACGGGTCTTCCTGTTGTTTGCATCCAATGAAAGTAGCAGTGGAGAAGAGATATACAGCCACTGTCACTAACAGCCTTCACCCCCTAAAAATGCTCTTTTTTGGAAAATTTCAGTAGGTTACTCCGAGTCTGAGACAAAATGAGCTTTGATAAATCAGCTGTCAATCACTTTTGTGGAAACTGTCTGTGTATTCAAGGAGGTTTGAAGGGAAAGAAAAAGTTCTTAGTCCTGGTTTTTGTTTTTTGGTTGAAAACAACATTGCAGGTGAGCATAGATGGATTTGGTCAATTTCTAACAATTACCTAAAGCTAAATCTATTCTGTAGAGGAAAATGAAGTGTCCAACAATAAGGTTGAAATCAGGACAAAAGCAAACCCGAACTGTATGACAGAGTAATAGAGTTTAGGTAAAAGTCAGACTGCACAGAATTTGGTGAGCTCTGAGTCTCTGATAAACTTGAATCCTAAATAGTTGCACGATTACCACGATTAAATGATCACTGGCCAATCCTTTATTTACATTAGCCAGCTGGCAAGCTAATTTTCAACATCATAATCCTTTTCCTCAAGAGGGCAGCCCACACATGCAAATGTATATGTATACATAAATCTATGGAGTTCAACTTTTTAGCCCACTTGGCCTCCTGGCTTGCTAAATTACTGATTTGTATACATATAAATGAATGTTTGCTTTAAAACCAAGAGCTAAACTTTTGTTAGATCTATCACGAACCCATTTGACTATTTTTTTTTTAATGTCATATGAAAATGCTATCGGTATTTTGGGGAATTTGGGAAATCAAGATGATGACAGTTTAAATAGACACATATCAGGCTTTTTTTTATTTTTTATTAATTGGTTTGGTGTATATGGACAAAGCGGCTCCGAGACGATATCAGACCGCAGATGTAAAGCGGCAAAAGAAGCACCAGAAAGGTCACAATTTATTTAAAAGACAGTTTGGGAATATTTCAACTCATTGACAATGTTAGTTACCAATATCTAGATTCCCATAACACACATGCGCACACACATATACACATAAATATGTATATATAGCGTGTAAAAAACATGCATTTTTACAGTCAATGGAGTGATCAAAATGCATTTAAACGGTATAAAAGAGAATAGAGTATTAAAACTATTTTACGCCTTTCATATGCATTTTCATCATTCCATCAACTGTGAAAATACGTGTTTATCTAAATTTGCATATAAGTTTGTTTTAAATTTCAAATGCTTTGTTTTTAAAACTGTACTTAAAAAACACAGTAAAATCAAATCAACAGATATCATAAAGAAGTTGAAACAACCAACTGTGGCTGTAAAATCTTTGAACAGCTAAGATTTGACCTGGCTGTTGGAGCACATTCCAGCACAATGCAAATCCTGCTTGTTAAGAAGTGTTATTTGTCCCAGAGTGGCTTGATGATCAGAATAGACAGAAAAGCCCCTGAGGTCTGTGACAGGTGAACTGGAGATGCTGGAGCGCGCTGTTGCTGCGCATTGACGCACGGAGCCTAGCGGTCGCGGTGCTACAATCCGGACACATAAGTCCCTGCAGTTGGATGGTTTTAAACAGAATGCGGGTCTAAATATGGATTTATGATAAATTACACTAAGTAAAGCCTGAAGTCGAGCTATCCAAAGCAATAATCCACACTTTTGCCGAGAAAAAAGTCGCATGATTGTTGCGGCATAAGTGCATGTTGTGGTGTAAGCAGCTCCAGGAATTCTCACGAATACTGAAATGACACAATACTGCAACAAAATGAAGGATCTAACTTCAGTATTGCCCATTTTTTGGTTTTGTTTTAGGTGCACAAAACCGGTTCCGGCAGTGCGCATCCGCGATCATGTTGACATGTTAAGGCTGCAGAAAATGCGCTCCGGACATAAACCAGTCATGTTAAACGGTCAGAAAATAATGGATTGTTATCATAGGAACACTTAAGTATTCTGAGGAGAAAAGGAAACACTCACCTTTAATGCTCGGTAGAAAAAGGATTGGAGGGAGGGAAAAAAGTCAACGGGGAATACCGTGGCGAAAACGCATCGCCGGAGCGGAAAAAAAGAGTGCCATGAATTAGTCTGAAGTGAGAAAACGTTCAGACAGGGTCCTCATCAGAATGAAAATAACAAAAACCAATAAAAAATGTTATCCACTCTAAAAACTTGTCCATGCGCTAAAACAAAAAAAGGTGGTCCTGGCGTGCAAGACGCAAAATGGCAAGCGGAGCGATCAACTTAGTTAGGAGAAGATGCTGTAATTCCTCTTCGGCTGTCTTCAGCTCGCAATCCCACAGGCGGAGATACGCGGTGATCCAAGGCTGTTTCAAAGAAACTTTGTATCCCTAGCCTTAATGTGATTTTGGAATTTCACCAGCTGAGAATGAGAGTCGGGCTCGCTTTAATGCCCTTTGTGCTGAGAGCCTAACTTCAATCCAAGAGGGTAAAAAAAAAAGGATGAGAAAAAAAAAGAATAAGGAAAGACTTCTAATGAACAACTAACACCATAAACCAAATTTATTCAAGAACCACTTCTTTAACGTACGTAAGGTAGCGCACGCTGCCGAAAAAGAAAAGAAAATAACTCTTAAATGAGGGGTGCAAAGAGTGCATCGTTCCCCCAGTGGAGTTGGATCAAAGTGTGCCTCAGTGCAGCATCACTTACAGGAGCCGGGATAGGCGGTTCACCGTATCTCTCTGCTAAGCTGTGGATGTCTCAGTAGTATTGTATGAACTCAGTTCCTCAATGCTGCCCACCTCTCTCCCTCTCGCTGACATCACGGAGGAAGGAGGAGTCACGCGCAGATTTAAGAGCCTCGGTGCTCTTAAAGCCGCACTGCGTTGGAGAGATGCGTGCGCCAAAGTGAGCTGCTGCTGCTGGAAGATGGGATGAAAAGCACAAACGTCTGTGCTGAGCTCAGAAACTCATCTCAATGCAAGTTGCAAGTGGGGGGCACTGTTCCCTTTTAAACCACACCGTTTTTTGTTATTTCTTACTTTTCAATTGATTTGTTATCAAAAAGTGTAATTATTGTTCTATAAAATTGTTTATCAGAAAAAAAACTCTACTGTGTTGTATATGTTATTTTTTTCTATATATCCAGACCCTAAAATTATATTCACTCAAACCATCATTTTGATTGAAATTAGGCAAACAAACAAATTAGAAACATAACCATAAAAAATAACTTTAATAATAACTACTTTATGCACACAAGATAATACATTGTTCGCACAAAATACCAAGACGTGAGCTCAAAATGCTAATTAAATGCCAATTTGTGGCCACAAAATAGCAAATTGTGTGGACAGAATACTAATATGTGGGCACAAAATACTAATTTAAGGGAACACTTTATGTTACGTTTTTTCGATATCACTATTTGAAAAACAGCAACTACATACACTATATGAACAAACAGTATTCACTCACCTGCCTTGAGTCACAATTGAATTGAAGTGCCATCCCGTTCCTAACCCATAGAGTTCATTATGATATTGGTCCACCTTTTGCAGCTAATACAGCTTCCACTCTACTGGGAAGGCTGTCCACAAGGTTGAGGAGTGTTTATAAGAAATTTTGACCATTCTTCCAAAAGCACATTGGTGAGGTCACACACTGATGTTTGTCGAGAAGGCCTGGCTCTCAGTCTCCGCTCTAGTTCATCCTACAGGTGTTCTCTGTTGCTTTTTGCACCGGTGCACAGTGATGTTGGAAGAGGAAGGGCCCTGCTCCAAACTGTTGGTTGGACGCATTGATTTGTCCAAAATGTTTGGTGTCCTGAAACAATCAGAGTTCCTTTCAATTAAACTAAGGGGCCAAGCACAAGTCCTGAAAAACAACCCGCACCATGATTGCTCCTCCACCAAATTTCACACTTGGCACAATGCAGTCTGAAATGTACAGTTCTCCTGGGAACCTTCAAACCCAGACTCGTCCATCAGATTGCCAGCTGGAAAAGAGTGATTCGTCACTCCAGAGAAGGCGTCTCCACTGCTGCAGAGTCCAGTGGCGGCGTGTTTCAGACCACTGCATCCAACGCTTTGCATTGCACTTGATGTGTGGCTTGCATGCAGCTGCTTGGCCATGGAAACCCATTCCATGAAGCTCTCTGAATAGTGTACTTGGGCTAATCTGAAAGTTACATGAGGTTTGGAGCTCTGTAGCAATCGATTGTGCAGACCGACCTCTTTGCACTGTGCGTTTCAGCATTCGCTGAAACCTTTCCGTCAGCGCTAAGTTGCTGTTGTTCCCAAACTCTTCCATTTTGTTGATAGACCTAAGCAAAGTTTACCTTAAAACAATTGTAAAGTTTGACAGAAGGATGATGAATTACTTATTTTATTTACATCATTTTACTCTTCTGTATGTTGTGTTTAATATACTTAAAAAAGGAGGGGGGGGAAGTACCAATCTACCTTTTTCCCTGTGAGAAACACAGCAGCTCAGGCTTTGTTGTCTTCTTTTTAACTGTCAAAAAGAAAAAATATATAAAAGAAGAATCCTAAAGCCGATAGCAAGTTTTTGGGTTCTGGGGGTCTGACTTTGTTCTCCTGTTTTCCTTCTTGTAGCAAAAGTTTTAAGGCAAAAAAAAATCAAAAGAGAAAAACTATTACCCCACTGTGACAAATTTTATAATGTGAATCCACTAGCTTCTATTCAACAATAAAAAGATTTATTGCATGTAATGCACGGAAAGCTGTTTGAAGGTGGTGTTCAACCTTGAATTGATTATTCTTGAAACACAAATAGAACCCTAATTTGCAGTTATTGCTGCTGCCTAATCAATACAGATTAGTTTAGTGGTCCAATGGCAGATTTTCCTTCATTGTTCATTGCAAAGTCTCTATGTCAGTCTATAAGTAAGGGAAAATGTTGGCAAATAGGGTGGTTTTGGTGTGACAATTAAGCCTCTAAGTTAAATAAAGCAGATAGTTTTTTAGGGCTTTAAAAAGATTTGCAATAATTAACATCCTCCTTTAATTAACAGTGCTCAGAAGGACTTATTTATAGTAAATTGAGAGCATTGGCAGTTTGACACTACTTTTTTATGTAGATGAGAAGGTGTGCCATTGATTTTGCAGTTGTACAAAAATGACATTAATGAACAAGTTTTACTTTTTTAGGAATACATCTTAGAAACTTGCTCCCAAAACAATAAAAAAGGCTCTGAATGACAAGAAATGTTTTCCACCAAAGATTTGCATCTGTGTTGGGTTTTTGATAATAGCATTAATAATATCTGCTGGAAGAAAAGTGTGTTTCTTAACTGCCTTCTGCTTTATTGTACACTTTTAACTACAGATGCAGTCAGCCAATAAATGCAAAAATAGCAAACAGTCTTCATAGATTTAGTTGTAGTTTTTTCCCCCTCTTAATTTAAAAAATATATATATTATTTTAATGTGTTTCTGTGAGATGAGAAGTCACCTTGGAGTGACCTTAAGGAAACTTTTACAAATACAAACTTAAATTCAAATAGTATTTTCAAGTAGCTCCTTACACTTAAAAAACATACTCTTAGTTAAGCACTGCGTGAGAAAAGAATAAAATAAATAAAAAGTCTAAGCAACGAGACATTTTAAAAGGTTTAGATTGAGGTAACAGAAGATGTTAGTCTGCCCTGTGAAAGACTGTGACGGTGTTCCCCACCTTCACCCAACAGTAGCCAGGATAGGCTCCAGCAATCTCTTGACCCCATAAGAGATTAACCATGGAGGTTAAGAAGAATGATGGATAAAAGATCTTAGTCCTTAGGATTTTTGATGTCTGATGTAAAGCACAGTGAATGAAAACAAATTGTGGACCTGGATGAGGGGCTGCTGAGCAGACCATTCTGTGGGCGAGTGTCCTGACACTTCTGACTAACTGAAAGTACACAGTCACAGGATGTCAGTGCAAATATCTGCAGAGTAGAGTGGCATGTGTCCTTTCTGGCTGAGATGTGCAGCAACATCTTGGAGCATTCATAGAGGCACTGCAAGATACAAGGGCTGCCCCAAGTTTCATTACTGCAACTGGTTAAACCTTGTCACAACTGCCCTTACAGGGAAACCTGTGTGAGGTACACAGGTGGCCCTCATAAAATATTAAGGTCGTAGACCGCTCAGTGAGCCTGTTGAGCACAAATGTCCATGAACTTTTTTTTTGTCTATGGGCATGCTCCAGGAAACAGATTGTAGTGAATACGTATACGACATGCATGGTAAGTAAAGGTAAAGAAGGTGAAACGCAGGCATGTTGTTCAGAATTTGACTTCTTTTTTTTACCCCCTATATCCTGTTAACTGCACAAGAAGCCCATTAGTACTGTTCATGAAATGAGAGCGGGCTCCTTGTGTGTCAGTCTTGCTGTTAGAAATGAGGAAATCAGGCACAATGTAGTTTGTGTGGACTTCCTACGGGTGTCCTACTGGGACTTGCTATCACCTGTACACCCCGTGCGTGCAGCATTTATGCGTCATCAATAAGAAGCCAGTGTGTACACCGCACTCATGACTTAAGTTTGGCGTAAGGACACCATACAACAACATCCAATCATACGTCCGTACAACTCCTTATCCTTACGGATACTTTATGATACACACGCCACACAGCTGTACGCTCCATTTTCACAACATACCTTAAGGTGGCCATACACAACGCACCTGCACTCCCCTTATAATGAGGCTGCTCCTCTCTTCTGCTACCATGAGTCCAGAAAACCCAAAAGCCCACAGCACCTGTACGGGTCAACCCCCCCCCCCATACGGGTGCATGTGACTAAAGCTTTAGAGATAGACATTTATATTTACCTAGTTTAAAGCCCAAAAGGCTATCTAGAAATCTCATTTTTTAAATAAAAATGGAGAATTTTAAACATGATCTAATATGTGTTCATTTTTCACAAATTTGTCACTTTTTTCAGAGTCACCATAGATGAAGAAGTCAAATGATAATTTTGAAGTGCAGTTTTGCCTTAGTCACCTTGATGTAACACTGGATTGTCTCCATATAGTACTAGGACCTTTTATAATGAATCCATAGAGTCCAAAGTGAACTTTAGTTTGGTTGCGTCCAGGCTTTCTAAAGGTGACCAAACATCCTCAATCATAACACAACCAGCCAAGCAAACAGACAGACTGAAAGTTGAAACATTTATCAAGATGTTTTTCAAAACCACATTACCAGCATGCAATGTTTTTTTCCCCTCTATTATGCTAACATTGACATGCAAAGATTTGCTTATGAAATGGCAACGTCAGGCCCAGTTTTGGGCTAAAAGGCATTTGGAAACATTGTTACTTTAAACGGTTCCATACTTCTTTATGCCTGCAAACACTCATGTGTCTGTGTGTTCAATCAATGACAATCCAGCTGCTTCTTCACTTAAGAAACCTCGTAAGCATTTCTGCATTGACAATTTGAGTTAATGTGAGTGACAAACAAGGCTCAAAACACAGAATGTAGTTGACAGGATTTTAGTGTCTTTTGCTGATGTTTACATCTTTCTGAACTAAGTGGGCAACTGTGGAGCCAGAAAAAAGATCCTCAAATATGCATTTGTTGGTGTTTTTTGACATGTTCTTGTGGCAATCTTTTGTGGCAATTTTTTAATGATGGAGAACATATGTTGAGAAAATTAAGCCTAAAATTGCGTATCTGAGTATTTCTTTATTTAAATCTTTTCAGAATCAGAAGCAGATGAAAAAATTTCATTTGAAAAAAGCTTGTAGCAGTGACATAGAAGCTATACTTGTCAAGCTCCCTGCTCCGTTTCATTCTGACGCATCCACTTCCACACAAACATTGATCCACGTACGTCTTTGTTTTCCTCGTCCATGCTGGCATCTGGCTCAGAATTGTATGGCTGGATAACTCCAATATTGCTCACCATTTTTGTTGCACCACTAGTGTTAGCATTTGTGGGAGAGCCTGCAAATAGATGGATGATGGGAAGTAGGGTTGGGCTTACTCTGCGCCAGCAATCCTGCCAACAAGTCAGAGGTGATTTTCTGATGAACTCCTGCCGCTCTGCCAAAAACTGTGTCCTAGAAAACAACACAAGTGTTTTGATTTTAGCTAAAAACGGCATAAATATATATAAAAGACCACCGGGAACGCTTTTACAATAGATCAAGAGACGATCATAGTGGGACTTATTGATGCTCTGTTTGTGTATTTATATCTTGGATGTAAGTATATTTGCAATGTTATACTTATGGTCATTAATTAAAGTGGAACTTAATGCAGAACAACTGAGTGCTGCATGGATCTAAACATGACTCATAGTTTCAATACATTTTTAAATCTTATGGGGAATTTCTAAATTCAAAATAATGTTCGTCTTTCACATTAGCCGCGTTTACATGGGCAAAAGTAATCGGAAAGAACGCCTGATCGGAAAGAAAATGCTTCATGTAAACGCGCCGTTCGGAATACTCTGCCCCGATCAGACTCATTCGGATCAGAATTTCTTTCCGATCGAGATAGGTGGGTTATACCGATCGTTTATCCGATCGTTGTTCATGTAAACGGTCATTCCGATCGTGTGTCACTTCTGCTCTGGTTTACGTCATGCATAGATGGTGTTTCGCTGAGAGAAAGCTTTGGAGCGCATACGGGACCACCAGCCGCTCTGCGGACGCCCCGTGAAAAGCGCCGCTCCGCTCTCGCCCCTCTGACTCTCTGCCTCTCCCTCCTTCAAGAGGGGTATGCGGGGCAGCAGCGCTTTGTTCCACTGGCACCCGAGCCCCGGTGCCAGTGGACCAAGTGAGCAGAGGAGCCAGATAACTTTGTGTGTGAAGGGAGGAGGGATGCTTAGTTACGTGTGGGCGCCGTGCCCAAGATCGAGAGCCCCGACAGCAGATGTAGATTGCTGCGTCTCTCGCACGGTCCTGGATTTTGTGTCCACAAGCAAGGCTAATGTTGTTAGCGTGTGTTTATAGCCTGTCCTCCTAACTCTTCCAGCTCTGTTCTTCAACATAAAAAACAATGACCACACGGATTAAATAAACGATGAGCGAGCAAGCGCTTCATACTATTCATAACGTTAATAAAAGCACGTTTGGAAGATCGCCTCGTGTTACGGAGCTGCTGCACAAAAGTCTGTGGCAGCGGTCTGTTTACAACGAGGCGCATCTCTTCTTCCAGGTTTTTTTTTTACCACTACTGCGCATGCCCAAACGATTTACTCCGACCAAAGGTGTGAGCCATGGGAACGCTTGTTCTAATCGGAAAAAAGTTTTCTGATCCCATGTGCACGGGTGAATTTTAACCCGACCATTGATCCGATCAAGATATTCTGCCAATGTAACCGCGGCTATTGTGTCTTTATAGATATTACCAAGACAGAGCATTTTCTTTACCGCATTTTGTCAAGGTGTGGAGTTTTTCTGCACACCTTTCAAAGAATCATAAAGAGCATAACTTAGAGCCCACATTCTAATACATATTATCAGAAAAGCACAGCTGGGCAATAGAATAGTCAAAGGAGAGTTTTTATAAAGTAAGTTACAAGGTCACTCTACATGAAGCGCTCTGACGTGTGGTGCTTCGTTGGTTCATTATACGATGATTTTCTGCAGTTAGACTTTATCCTTTCAGTTTAAAAGGCCTTTTGTCCAAAGAGCCTGCATTTCTGTTTCATATTGTTTACTTGTCAATTTGTAACTCACTAACGATACTAAGTCGACTTATTAACTGACTGAATTACTAAGGTTACCTTTTCTTTTTATTTAAGTCTAAATTGTTCATATTGTTTCATCTGCTTTGACATCATCACCATGACCTGACACTCATGAATGACTACAGTGTAAATACATCTTTAGATGCTGTTAAATTTAGCAGAGATTCTTTTAAAGCTAGATACACATTGAGAAAACTTTTCTTTTCTTTCTTTTTAGTTTCTTATCCATGAAGGCCTGCTCTGTATCCATAGCAACTTTCAAGACCATGTGAGATTTACAGCAACGAGTTTAAACTATTGCCGTTACCTCCTTTTTGTTCTTCTTCTTTTTCTGTTTCTCAAGGATGTCTGGAGAACAAGAAGGATTTGAAAGACATGAAGTGGACAGACCGAAAGTAATTCAATATTTGCTTATACCATATTGGATGGTGAAATAGAATTTCAGAAAAAAATGTGTTGAAGCAAAAGAATTACTAAAAGATAGCTTGGATTTGAAATATTTGAAAAAAAAATATTTAACATTTTGAAACAGAAGTGAAATCTAGCACGCCAGAGCAGAAGATAGGACTGTGAGCAAGTTGACTAAAGCAAAGACATAAATTAAAAGAATTAAATATTAAATATGCACACTGTAACTTGCAAGGTCAGGGAGAAAAAAATAAAAATCTTGTAAAAATGTACTTCTTCTGAATTTTTGTTCCTTAATTCTCAGAGATCAGATATGAAGATGACATACTTGAATTCATCAATTACTCCTTATTAACATTTACAAATAAATAAATAAATTTTTCAGTGGTCACAGATAGTAAGTTCTAAACCGCTGAACATGACACAAAACAAATTTTAATACAAACACATACAATAAAAACTTAAATGAGCATCCTTGATTGAATCATTCTGTCTGCAGCTTTCAAAATCTGTGACCCAGCATGATCATTGTAAAGGGTTCAGCCAATTAGCCAGCAGGAAACAGTCATCCACTGTTCCCTATGAACGATTCAAATAATCTGTTGTAGAAAATGAAATGTCAAAAATATGTGTTTTCTGCTGTTTTCTGTCATGTTTTACATGTTCAGGTGCTCTACCAGGATTTATTTTAGTCTTTAAAGTGTTAGTAAATAGCATGGTTTCTTTCCTCAAATGCAACACATCTCTTTTTCTTTAAAGACGGCGGAAAGCCCTTCATGGTAAAATAAGAAGTATTGATCAATAATTAATGAAAGCCTATTTACGACACAGACATAACTGTCTGTGTGTAAAGATCTGTTCCGTTATAAATAATGTAAAGTACAAGTGATTATTGAATGATAATGTGCAGGTGTAAAGCCTGCCGGATAATGATTAGGCTGTGCCTGCAAATAAACAATTATTCAACAGATGACCTTTTTATTTCTTTTCTATTCTGATCAGCTTCATTTACAGAAAAGAAATAAATTCCACATGTTAGCATGTTGTGTGCTACCACATTCCTCAAGACAAGAATTAGTGCACAGCGTAATTTTTTAAATTTTTTTTGGAAAGATTAAAAAAAAAAAAACTCTCAGTAAAATAGATTTTTTTTTAATATACATTTTAAAGATTGTCTCATAAAAAACTGAAAACTGCTAACAGATTATGATGGGATGATGCGCTTTAATAGAGCACTTTAATCTTGAAAGACTTTGCCAATAAGAATAACAAAATCAATGTTATGGTTATGAAAAGGTTTATATTGATTTGCAAACACACTTCAATCTACAAAGATGAGTGGTCCAAACTATGGTGGCAACATGTCCTCCAACCAAGGTTAAATTGGAGGGATGAGATATTTTTAAGATTAAAAGACTCCATTCATGAAAACCTTGTTAACACACCAGGCTTTCATGTCCCCTTTTGCTTAGATTTTTCTATATTGGTTTAAAGTAATGAGATCCAGGTTCTTTTCCTGAAGCATATGGTATAAACTTAACAGGTAAAAGGCCAAATGTGTTGATTTTATTAGAATATTTCTCATGATTTTACACTAAGCTAAATGAATATCACTTCATATGAAGTATTTTATGAGACAATCCTCTTACAGAAAAGTCTAAAAACAATTTTTCTATTAATTTTTTGATGCATAATGTTGATAATAGTCCTCAATATTGACTCAGCTATGGGATATTAAATAGCAAAAAAAAGAAACACAATAATTTGCTATCACTGTCATGCAATAATAACAAAGCAAAATAGTCGTTTGACTGCCTAATTGAATATTTTAACTTTTAACCTGTTTCAATGGAAACAAAAAAAAATATTTATCATGAAATATGTAACTTTAATGTTGTATTTTATGTTGGTTTGAAAGATGGATGCATAAAATTATATCATACTGATTTCTGGGCATCTTTCACTTTCCAAAGGAATAACTGACTGTTAAACCGTCCTTTGTGTGTTGTTTGAAGAAGGCGATTGTACATGCTGTGGCGATGCTTCCTTCCATCTGTCTACTGTGAAGCAAAGCCTGGGGCAACACAGTCAGACAAGAATTGTATTCTTGGCTCTCTGTATTGATAAAAGTCCCACCATATATGCATATTCTAATCTATGTGTGTGTTATTATTCCTTCAAATTTGGTGGTAAAAATAACACAAAAGAAAAGTATCTTATGAAAGGGTAGAATGCTTTGTTTTTGGTCAGAGGCTCTGAATCTACAGAGCATGTTGTTTTGTTCACAAGAAATTTACCTATAAAAAAGGCAGAATTTTGTACTTAATTAGCACTGTGTTAAATATTTAGTCACACTTACCATGGTGGTAAAAGAAAAAAAAAGGTGTGATGTAAATTGTAACAAAGGATGTGCAGGACAGCAGTAATGGTTTCCCTATTAAATATGTTTTATAACATAGTTGCTTTTCTTAAGCATTTTTTATGTGTATTTCTTCCAGGAAGAATCCGACCAGTGTCACACAAACACATGGTGAGATCAGTGCTCCCACATATTTCCATCTCAACCATGACTTTTGGGGTGTGCCAAGCGAAAATAAGAATAACACTTCCATGATCGCTTAGGAGTCATTATTTGGCTCTCTGCCTCCCCAGATGGCCGAAATGCTTGATGTTCTCATCACGTTCTGTTGCATTTTCTCTGCTTTGAATGGTCTGTGTACACAACCATTGTTTGATGAGTAAAATTGAAGGCAAGCCTTGTAAACTGTGGATGCCCTCTTGCCAAAGACAAGGCATTGGAAAGACAATGTGTGCAGACATCTCTTTTGCACTCTTGAGACTTCATGCTACTTACTTGAGGCTGAGAGGGGGAGACGGTTGTTTTATATACAAAACTAATGGACAAATTGCATCCGTATGAACGAGAGTTAAAGTAATTTCACTTCGTTTCAGAACAGCATTCAGGCCAACATTCAAGATAAAAATGATAGCTGATGGCTGGCGAAAAACAACATGATTGTATGATACAAATTCTGGTGTGAAAAGCATTGGAATAATGATGTCTAATGGATTAATCTGTACACTGAGCGAGCACTCTATTTTATTTTTTTTTATGGACCCACTTACATGCACACATGGCCATGCACGCACAAATTTATTCACAATCTTCCTATAGAGTTGATCTACAATGCCTTATATCTTCAACTATTGCAAGCTAATTATTTTCTCCCAATAGGCTGTCATTATTCATTTCTTAGTGTCAAGTCCCTACATTTATTTATTTTTTGATAAGGCACTATTGCACAGAAAAAGGCTTGCAGATTAACAAAACAAAAAATACTTTATATGTTGCTGTTAAACATTCCAGACATCTTTTTTTTTTACTTTCTTTAATTATACTTCCAACAATAAATATAAGATAAAAAATTGCTTATTTTTTTTTCTTTCCTTTGGTCCCAAATTGAGTCCTATACTGTTCATAATTAAATAAATAAATATTTAATTAAATAAATAAATATGACCTTATGCAAATACACAATCAACCAATAAATCTCTCATAAATATATAAAAAGATCATGAAATTGTGAAAAACCTGCACACTGATTTTAAATTAGCCATTATTTTATTCAATAGATTTCATTTTGCTTTAAAACCTGTCTATTATTTTAAACAGCATTTTAAAATATTAATCCTGTGGAATATCATTATACTTCCACGTCTTTTTTCAGAACCTTGGATTTCAAAATCAATATTTTCCAAAGTAGCTTTGTTTTTTATTTCATGCTGCTGTTTTTCACAATGGCTTATTTATTTCATGAAGAGCTTTTTCAGGAGAATGGGTCTGTCTGTCAATCAAACTAGACAAGGTGGAGACACTTTTGTGATTGGCTACTCCTTTACTCAGACATGAGCAGCAGCACCCTGATTACATCGACGGGCGCTTCCAGCAAACGGACGGGCGCACGTACACCCTCAACACTAGGCTTGTTCGCACCAATACATCCACAGTGTTACCATAAATTGGGCAACATTGGCTCTAAATTCTGCGGATAAAAGTGGCTGGGAAGCAGTGTGCATAATTCGGTGATTTTGTGGTCGGTTCGCAATTTTCATCTTCTCATGAACATCTAGTAGTGGCTCTGGGTTAGGGCTGGGAGTGGTTGAGTTCATAAGCTTCTGTGAACTGCAGTCGGCGAATGCAATGATGCTTCGTAGGAGGAGCTTATCAGCCAATGTTTTTAGCCTGATAAATGGTGGAGCGTTGTTTGTGCTTATCTCAGTAATAATGCATGGATGCACAATGCACATGGAGAGGAGCAGATGTCAGGGAAACGCTATCGTGAGGAAAGGTTCAACATTTTCCTGAGAGGGAAAACAAAATCAGAGGACCTGATTATAATCATTGTTCCAATGAAAATAGAAAAATATCAGGTTGTTCAGGAGGGCCTGATAAGTTTAATCCCGCTTCATGCAGCTGCCTGGTCTGGACTGGGTCGTGGCACGCCCAGCTCACCTCATGAGCCGACATCAGTACCATGTGTGAGCTCTGGAGTGAATGGGCAAAAAGAATGTGAGGAGTGTTTCAACCAGGGACTTCGAGACGTGGACGACCGGAGCTCCTCTGTGGTTTGGTCCACACAAACCCTCAAACTACAAAAAACAGAGTCATTCATTATGTTTGCATCTTCTGCAGCAGACAGATTGTTTGTCTCTATTTGATCTCTAATGTCAACAGCCGCTGGATATCGCTGAAACATGTCAACTCTCTGACTGGCACACTGCTGAGCGGCATCGGTGAATATGAGTCGATTTCCATGGATAAGCCAATGAGCGTTAGGACCCGCCCACTTTCACTGATTGACAGATAGACCCATTCTGCTGAAAAAGCTCTCATGAAATAAATAAGCCATTGTGAAAACAGCACAAGAAATAAAAACAAAGCTACTTTGGCACAATTGATTTTGAAATACGAAGCTCTGAAAAAGACAGAATTATAATAATATTCAACATGATTAAAATGAATATTTTAAAATGCTGTTTTAAAATAATGAACAGGTTTTTAAAGCCAAAATGAAATATATTGAATAATATAATGGCTAATTTAAAAATCTGTGTGCAGGTTTTCACAATTCTACGATCTTTTATATATTTATGAGAGATTTTATTGGTTGATTGCGTATTTGCATGAGGTCATATTTATTTATTTAATTAAATATTTATTTATTTAATTATGAACAGTATAGGACCCATACCAAATCACAACCCAAACAAGCTAATGTTACTTCTGCACAGAACATCTGGTTTCCTCCCCACCTAAATGTAATCACAATCCACAGTGAATCTTGTTCAATGCATGCACCACTGATGGCCAAAATGCTCTAATATCTGACGTCTTTGGCACACATGTGCACTGTTGACAAAAGAATTGTAAAGTGTTTGAGGTAACATCCAGGTGGATGGGAAATTTTTTTACAAGCACAGTAGATGGTCTGGTTTTTCGGCTTCCACACAATGCTGCTCCTTTTGTCCTTCCATTTACTTCTTCATCATCCTTTTCAATGCAAATGCTACATCTGCAGTTCTCTTTATCCTCAGAAAATCATACTATCAATCACAAACAACTACATGTCTTGCATGCCCTTTATCCAAATCTTCAGTGAGACTTATTATCCTTTTTGCCTTAAAGATTTCCTGGTCATTTTATCTCCAGACTTACTTCTATTATCCAAAATTCTGTTCAACCAAGTACTTAAAAGTCCCACTGACATGTCTCCAAGACACCTTCATACCTCCACTGTATGTCATCAGAATCCAATTGCCTGCCCTCTTTCATCCTTCAAGCTTTTCCTAATTTACTCCTTATTGATATTTTTTTCTGTGCTTTTCCAGATACTCAAAGTGCTTAGAAAGTGGTGATGAAACTCTTTACAGTATAACCTCCATCCTTAAATAGATTCAACTGATCATACCAACACATTTCATGTCTATCACTAAATCCTATTTTGGGGATTTTCCAATCAAAGTGTTTCTTTTTACCTGTTACTACTAGTTCTTCCTGTCTTTTTCAGCAAAGTTTCAGAAAACAAATAAAAGACCTTCTGTTTAGACATTACCACCTCTTCTCCAATACTTAACGCTTCATCTCTTCACAAGTCTATGTGTGCATGCTCTTATTTCTTTGCTCTTCCCATTGTCCCACATCTTTCAGGCTAACCTGTTCCGCTGTATAAACTGATGAACTATCTTATTTTACCACCATCTGGACATCTAAATTCTTTTCCTAAACAATAAATCTACCCACCACCATTCCCTTACCTCTGTTCCCATCACCGTTGTGTCCACTAAAGTCTGCACCCATGCCACTATCGCAAATTTGTGAATACATGCAATTTCCAAATTACTTCAGATTTTCTTTTTCTTATCTAACTCACTGCCAACTATTACTATATCACCAATGACAAGATTGAAGCTGCATTTTGGTGTTTATCCTCAAACTCCTCACCCTGTATGATGCTCTCTTAACCTACAATACCTTCTTCTCTGACCCGTCAGGACGATGGATACAGTTACATTGTTTTGCCTACATATGCCAGGAGAGCTGCACTGTGGGGTAGTGGTTAGGGAATGGCAATGGGATTCTGGTTTGAATCCTGGCTGAGACCTTTCTGTGTTTGCATGTTCCCCCCGTGCATGCGGGGTTTTCTGTCAGAAATCTGAGCCCCACAATCCAAAGACATGATTCATTGGTAAGTTATGGTTCCAAATTGTCCCTAGGTGTGAATGTGTGTGTCTTTGAGATTGTGGCTCCAGCAACCCTATGACCGCAAAAGGGATTCAGCAGGTTTGTATATAGATCGGTGCCATGATGAAACCGTCAGAACTAGACTGTGTCCTAATGCTCAACAACTTTTGGATGTTCTTATAAGAGAAACACAACACAAGGATTATTTAATCTCTTTGTTCTGCGCTGTGTAATTGACAAATTGAAAGAAAATCCTGGCATTTTTGGTTTTTAAATAAGACTTTGAAAAAGCTTTAACATTCCAGTGTTGCTTTCACTCAGTCTGAGGTAGAGATGCTCAATTGAGTTGTGGACTTAAGAGGCTATAACAGTAAAAAAAATGAAATGACTTGTAGGCTGCTGTTTTACTAAAAAAAAAAAGAACAATACCACATTCTGAGAATGCTATGGAATTACAGACAATAGAGCCAAATTACTTTGGACCTGAAAGAAATTGTGCCTAACATATGGATACGATTTATCTGACTGTATGATAAATATCCATACTGGGGCCATCAAGAATACTTTTTTTTTTTTTTCAAATGCTAAGGCCGTGGAACTGCTTCTGAACATAATGCCATCTGTTGTAGATGAGTCAGACTTAAGTTCATCCAAGACTTCTTTCTTGGAAATGTATCAGTAACAAAAGGGCAAGTGATGTTTAGTGATTTCCTGCATAGGTCAGATGATTTTCTGTGGGAGAGCTACATTGACAACAATTGAAAGAAATGTCTTTAAAAAACCCAACTCAAAAAATAAATGTATATATATATATATATATATATATATATATATATATATATATATATATATAAGCTAAATAAATGAATAAATAATAAAAATAAACACTTTTTATAACCGTACAATGACATCTCAAAGGAGGTGCTGATAAAGGTCTAGTCATGAGTGATTAAGTGGCCACTTCAAAGCTGCTGCCAGGCTTACCGTAAATTCGGTTACAAAGCGCACCACTCTGAAGCTGCACTCCACCTGTTTTCACGTGCTTATTTATTTTTGTACATACACAAGCCGCACTGTATCACAAGCCATTGTCTCACAAAGCACGTCCTGACTCCCAGCATGGGCAAGTACTGTCTTAACTCAAGCCCATGTATCCAAGTGCACCCACGTCTGAAACAGCATGGAGCTCTATTCTGTTCACAAGTTCCTCAGTTATGTTTTTTTTTTTTTTTTTTTTTTTTACTTCTATTGACAATCTAGGTATCATACATAAAATTACTAACAGTAACCATATAATCAACATTACATCCCTCAGTTATGATGAGGAAATTTTACATCCGCGATCCCCCATTTCCCATGAGTCTTAGGGGCTAAAGGCGGGGCCAACGCACCGCTCGCCACACCGCTGTACGTGTAAGCAGATTGAGCAAGTAGCAGCGGTGTATGGAGGGGTGAACGGAACAGTTTTCTTCCCGCTTGTGTCGCGCAGCATTATGGTACTAACGGGCTGGTAAAACCAGTAAAATAAAGCAGAAGGGCGATTGAAAGCGCTACGACACGCCATGGCCACGCTGGGCGCTTCAGCACGGTGCGCGTCTGCCAGAAGTTTCACAATAACGCTTGGCGCTCGCCGCCAAGCGGCTCTTTGTCTCCTCTTTATCCGGTAAAAGCTCACACGGGGCGTGCTGTGAGCTTTTCTAATGCAAAATTCCACACATGGATTTGTATGTTTCCAGTCGGTCCTGACAAAATAAAAGGCTGATGTTATTCACATATTTACGTGCAGCCAGCCGAGTCACTATGACTTAGAGGTAAATATAATTTGAGCATGCGCTGTTCTCTCCATCATGCAGCTGACCGGCATTTCCATTTACTGATGGGGGATTTTTTCACGCTGCTTTTAACTTGAAAGCTTCATCATATTGTAGCGCGATCACGTGCACGTTGGGTCTAATGGCACCAAAGGATTCTGGGATGCAGGCCGGGCATGTGAGCCATGAACCATGACTGAAGTGTCTAAGACTCAGAAGTGAGAACCATGCTGTTTCTGAATGCTTAGAGGTGTGTTAAAACATAAATGACTTGTGTTTGGTGAGATGGAGAATTCAAACCATTCACCAAGCCTGTAAGTACGTTCACGGCGGCCGCCAATTAAATCCATAAATTGGCCGCTAAGCCACGATTGCCGCAGGACTGTAAGCGCAGGAAAAAAGTAGCGTCTTGTAGTCCGGAAATTACGGTAATCATGAAATGATTTGCAGTTACAACGAATCAACACCAGTAAGAAGAACAGACTTTTAGGAACTGGAAAGAGAAATAAAAACTACAAAAGTACCACTCTTTTGTGTGTGTGTGTGTGGGCAGGGGTGGGGCCTTTGCAAGGACCTGAAAAAACAACCAGTAAATGAAAAACAACATTGGCAAGGTTAACAATAATATGGGCAGGGGTTTTAGTATTAAGCTACATTCATAACGTGATAACTAAACAGCCACTATCACAAGTCTGGAAGACGTTAGTAAATGCGTGTTTCGACTTCTGCTCATGTGTCGTTCTGCGTTTTGCGACCATTTTGGAGTTTACACACAAAATACGTAACCATTAAATGCACGCGAGTTAAGCCAGGTTTAACTTGACCTATCAGGACTCTGACGGTAGTGATGTTCGGATGAGGTGCCTTTAATCTGCGAAGTTTGAAAATTGATAATGTAGGAGAAATTAATAATTGCAATTTGTGCTTAGCCACAATTATAGGACACACAAAGTCTTTCATATTTTAGAATAAAGCTGAGAAACATAAAGTCAGACAACATTTGCAAGATTTGAAACGCCCAATTTCACATCAAGCCTCTTTCAACTATGGGTGGTGGACATGTGCTAGTACTGGGTAACAACAGTCCAATCTGAACTCCAATAGGCTCAACGTTGATTCAAAAATGCGTTTCACACATCCTATTTGGATGTAAATAAAATGGAGAGCCATTGCCACTACTCTCATTTGGCTGAGTCTGCAGAAAAAGTATTCAGTGTTCTACTAGGACACTACCAGTCATCAACTGCTGTTTGAGGCTCAAGTAAATAATAAAATCATACACACTGCCACATTTTTCTTAAGTCTGACTTTGTTGGTCAAAGAAAATGTATTTAATTCTAATTTTAATTGTTTTTTAGGTTTTCCAAAAGTTTAAAAGGAGGAAAAAGATGAATTAGTGTTTAATTCTGAAGCTCTATACACACTGGGCTGTGCTTTCAAGAATGTGCTAAACACAGGTTCTTGAATGTGCATTAAGCCCATGGTATGTACTTTGGACAAGCAGAGAGGGGCTTATTTTTCTTTTGCTATTATTTACTCGCGTGTGCCACCTTACAGTTGGAAGAGGCTTGCTGTGAAATGTCGAAGGAGTGCAAATATTGCGAATCTGCTCCATGCTTTTACTTATTAGCTATATTCCAATATATGAATGACTTGCTGTCATTTTATTTAAAAAAAATTAATTTATCCTCTTAATGTAAGTGTTCAAACAACCAAATCAGAGTCCCTGACTGGTCAAAGTTTGACCTGTTTTAACATTAAACGCGCATTCAATGGCCAAGCATTTTGTATCGAGCCTGAAAAAACAGTCTTAAAAATGTGCATAATAGCTAGGCAGGAATGTGAGAGTTTTGAACGGGGAAGCCTGAAATGGGTGTTCATGTAGACTTTTCATTGGATGTGATCCCTTGAACGCGCTATGCTGAGGGCGGTGTGCAAAGAGCTGAACAGGTGGAGGTAGATAAATGTAGACAAAGCAAGATTCTTTTAATCCGTCCTGAAAATAAAATGTCTAAAACTCTGGGTTGGAGTTCTCAGCTCCCCTTCGCTCCATTACAAGTCTCTAGTAAATGCGTAGTGGGGCAAAAATAACTCAGATTTCTTCACGCAGGCCACGTGGTAAGCACCTTCCATAAGAACATACAGTTTTAATTTCAAACAATTTTGAGGAGTGTAAGAAATTGTAGAGTGCAAAAGGATTGAAAAATATTAAAATATGTTGCTGAAAGAAGGAAGTAAAGTTCATTGATGAGATACTGCCACATTCTGCAGCAGTTGGTGTCTACTGCGCACATTAAACTGTAGCTCAATCAACCAAAAGAGTCTTCATAAAGGTGACCATCTATCCCCAGTATATGTCCATCAGAAGGAAAATGTTGTATTGATTACTTGTCTGGAGGGCCGACATACTGACGGAGAAACTCAGCTCAGCTCTGGTGACAGACAAACTCTAAAAGAGTAACAGCTCAAGCCTGAATAGAGAAACTATCAAGCAGATGTTTATTGTGCAAGAAAAAAAGCGAATTCATTTGAGCAGTGTCACACAAATACAGAGTACTAAGCAGTTACCAAACTCATCATATCATTATGCTAAAGTTATGGCAATCTGCCAAATGCAGATAGCAAAGCAATAAATGTGCAAATTCAAATGAATCTTTCCCCAGTAAGAAGAAACTGAAAGAGAAAAAGGTGATGGAAATTATATCATTAGTATTGGCAATCTTCTGTCGTGTTTGGTCGTCAGCCCTTCACTTTTCTGTTTTTGTTATCATTTACTAAATATTGTGGGTTTTTTTTGTCTTTTTCCGTGTGGGAAGGCTGAGTCTTTCTAATTAGTGCTAGTTTAGAGACCATTTACAAATACAAGTCTTAGCTGTAAACTTAAATACAAAATATTAGCAACCATAACTGAGTTTTACACAAAAATCTTATAGTGGGCATCTTTTTTTGTTCACCCATACGTTTTCCGTACTCCCTTGTTTGGGGTCAAGGGGTTGCTGGAGCCTATCCAGCTATCCAGGCAATGATGAGGAAACATTGCTAGTCCATCATAAGGCAACACAAGGACATGCAACCACACACACTCACATTCACATCTAAGGGACAAGTTAGAATTGCACACTAACCTTTGAAGGATGTTTGACTGTGGGGGAAGCAGAGGTGCCAGGAACAAAATAAACACATCCATGAGGAAAAACATGCAACTCCACACATAAAGGATCAGTCTGGATCTAGGCTCGTCAGTAAACTACAGAGCAGCCCGCTTTCATCAAACATGCAAAAATTCAGCTATTTCAACTAACAAAATTCTACAAGGTAAATATATCTTTAACTTTATATTTTTGTAATGTTGCAAAATAAAGTCTATAGAGGAGACATTTCTGTGCACACTAAGACTTAGCCTAACAAATATCAGCAAAGTTTTTTCTCAAAGAGTGAAAATGATATGCAAAAGTGAAATTAAGAAAATGTGAGGATTTCTAAACAAAAACTAAATTACATCTTCTGATCAGGAAAAGTTCTTTGATAACTCAATGTATCTCTGCGCTGTGGGATTTCATCAAACTCAACCCCTGAGAAAGAAGATAAAAAGTAAACGAAGTTTAAAGTCCATATTGAGGCAAGGAAATATTTATTCTAAAGTCCTACAGTATTAACATGTTAATACTGTATATACATGTATTTTTATTTTAGTGTGAAAAACAAAATAAGTATATTTTTTCAGAAAAATGTTTAATTTTGAGGTTAAATTCTCAATAGTCACTCCCTTTCATATTGTTGAAGTAGCTCCACCATCTCCCCACAGATTTGCTTTTTGAAGACTTAAAACAATTCGGTTTGAAGTGCTGCTCTTTTGTTTTTCTCTTTTTTTCAAGATGCAAATTTAGTTTGTAACCAAACTCCACACTTTTTTGTCATAAGATTTACATGAAAAGCCTGCAGTCCGTCGAGTTCTGAACAGATTCTGGTTAAAAGCAGACTAAGGATGAGCAATGAAATGGAAAGCCTCAAGGATCGGAGGGTGAAATTCTAATTTCGTGTGCTTGTGTGTGTGCGTGCGTGTGTGTGTGTGTGAAGTGTGCATCCATGAGGGTACTGGTAGCAGTGGCGGGAGGGGAGGCATTGAAAGAGCTTGCTGGGGAGCTAAGCTGGAGTGTGGCTGCTTTAGTGAGCAGCAGATCTAACTTGGTCGGTAAACAGAGGCTCCAGGGAAACTTCTTTTTACATGCAGGCTGCTGCTGACGAGATGGAAGTATTCTGTGATTCTAATATAGTAAGCTCATAAAATCACCATCAAAAATTAGGGTATCAGCCAGGACTCCGGAGGCAAATCCTCAAATGAAAATGACAGAAAATATACCAGACATGAAAAAAATAAACTTTTTGGGGTTTTCAAACTAGTGTTTGTGTGTGTGTTTTTTTTTTTTTAGACTAAATTAATCAAGAATTAGGATATTTAGAACCAAAGTGTCTTATTATTCCAACTATATTCTGTACAAATTCCTAATTGTATAACTTTTTGTGCAAATTTAACTTTCCAAAAGCAACTTTGGGAACAGATTGAGCTTTTCTTTTGTCCCTTTCCACCCAACAAACTAATTTTATGGTTGGGATTTTCAAAGAGGATATAATATATTACGAGTTCCCATTTGCATCTTAATATTTTGCCTTTGAAAAGCTGTGTCAAAAGCGGACTCAAAATCTGACTTCATGTAAGAAAAATAAAAAGGGGGTTTTAGTGTTTACGCTTAAATGAGGTTGAGATTTTACCTCAGAGAGTTAAAATTTCCCTTTTTTTTCCCCCCAGAAGCTTAGCGCAGCTGCAGATAGTCAGCCCCGGCAAATCCAAAGACTCAGTTTTTACATTCCATCACAAATTCAAGGCTTTAGCCTCTGAAGTCAAGCTAGAAGAAATATTGATGCAAGTTCACACACATTGCCCACACTGTCCTGGGACTCTGAAATAATCCATGAATACTTAAGATTTGGCATTACTGTTTAATGAGCTCTCTTTTCCTTGTCTATTATGAACTAACAGTGTAACCACAGTTTGCACAGCTGTATCTGAAAGCGTCAAAAAGATGAGACAGATCTCCTCAAGATATCTGTTTTGTCTTCCTTTCTTTTCTTTTCGAGTGATGCACCTGTAATTCATCTTCATCAACTATTGTGGATATCCACAAAAACAAAACCCAGACCTGAAAAGTATCAAATCAACAGCACATTTTTCAAAAAATGGCAGATCCAATTTTGTCTAAGTCCCAGAGGCTTCCCTCTAACTGTTGGTGTTCTGACCCTTCGCTCATTTGATGCTGCTTTTTGCAGCCAGCAGAGTCTTTTCAAGATTGGTTCTGTCTTCTGCAACCTGTACGAAGGGCCTCAACAGGATAAACGCTAACAAGATGTCCCAGAGATGATCCAAAAAGCTTCCTGATGACATGCAAAACTGCCTGTCCAAATTGCAAATGGTCTGCATGAAATAGAAACGATGGAACACTGTTTAGTTCTGACAGCTGGAGAGATATCATTGCCATTTAATGTGAGATGTGGAAAAAGAAAATTCAGAAAAAAATGCTTTTTAATCTCCAAATAACTTCACTCATACTCTGTTTTTTTGGTGCAGAGCTTTCTTGACTTAAATGTCTGACTGGATTTGCACTGAACTGAACTCAAAGTTTGTCCTCTAGAGTGAACTTAAAAGTATTCCATGCACTTCACATCCTAAATCAGCACATATCACACAGAAAGCTTTTTTCAGCTTATTTCTTAGGTTTGATATGTTCACTCTGTGCAATCACTGCAGCTTTTCTCTCTTGCCACAAGTCAACTTGCTGTGTCCCATCTGGCCTGGTGAAATATTAAAGACCCATTTTGCTGCTTTAAGTATCAAACTGAGAGAGCTCCTTGCCATTTCACTGTCTGTTCCAACACCCTTTCACATTTTGTTGGAGTTAAAGGAAAAAATAATTTTTCTTTGGCTTCAACTTTGATTATTGCTTTTAAAACATAATTGTTTTTATTGTTTTTTCTGACATTTTTGTAAAAATGTCAGGCAAACATGTACATTATTCTTTTAATTAAAAAACATATTAGAGTGAAGTAATCTACACTCCCTGGTTGCTTTATTAGGCAAACCTGTCCAACTGTTCATTAACCAAATGTTCAATCAGCCAACCACATGGCAGCAGCTCGATGCATTTAGGGATGTAGACATGTTCAAGATGATCTGCTGCAGTTAAACCCGAGCATCAGTATGGGGGGGGAGGTGATTTAAGTGACTCTGAACGTGGTGGCTTGTTGGTGCGAGACGGGCTGGTCTGAGAATTACTGAAACTGCTGATCTACTGCAATTTGTACCCACAGCCATCTCTAGGGTTTGCAGAGAATGGTACAAAAAAGAGGACATTTCCAGTGAGTGGCAGTTCTTTGGGTCGAAATGCCTTGTTGATGTTCAGAGGACAATGACCAGACTAGTTCCTTCTGATAGAAAGACCACAGTAACTTAAATAACTGGTTACAACTGAGGTCTGCAGAAGAGGATCTTTGAACACGCACAACAAGTCCAGCCTTGAGCCAAAGGTAAACCATACTGGGTGCCACTGCTGTCCGCTAAGAACAGGAAACTTGAGGCTTCAATTCACACATGCTCAATAAAACTGGACAATATAAGATTGAAAAACATTGTCTGGTCTGATGAGTCTCGATTTCTCCTGCAACATTTGGATGGTAGGATCAGAATATGGCATCAACTACATGAAAGCATGGATGCATCCTGCCTTGTATGAATGGTTCAGGCTGGTGGTGGTGGTGTAAAGGTGTGGGGGATATTTTCTTGGCACACTGCGGGCTGCTTTGTACAAATTGAGCATGGCTGCAACACCACAGCCTACCTGAGTATTAGTGTTGATCATGTCCATCCCTTTATGACCACAGTGACCATAGCTACTTCCAGTAGGACAAGGCGCCATGTCATAAAGCTGGAATCATCAGACTAGTTTCTTGAACATGATGAATAGTTCACTGGACTAAAATGGCCTCAACAGTCAGTAGATCTGAACTCAATAGATCAGCTTTGGGATGTGGTAGAAAAGGAGACAAATTTGCAGCAACTGTGTGATGCGACCATGTCAATATGGACCAAACTCTCTGAGGAATGTTCCCAGTACCTTGTTGAATCTGTGCCACCAGGGATTGAGGCAGTTCTGAAGCCGAAAAGTGGTCCAAACCGGTACTAGCGAGGTGTACCTAATAAAGTGGCCGGTGAGTGAAATATCATATATTCAATCATATTCCCTATATTATTGTCAAAAAATAAATTCCTCCTTCCCTAATTATTTTTGCACATAAAGTGCATACAGAAAACCTTTAAACATGTATTTATACTTTTAACAAAATGCTACATTTTAAAACTAAGAAAACATGGTATAGAAGGTCACGTATTGGTATAGGAGGCTTGTTCACTGACAGATAATTATGCACACTACAATATCAATTTTTGTGCTTAAACCAATCATCTTATTAAAAAAAATACAGCTTTTAAAATGTGATCGTATTTAGTGCCATAATATCAGCTTTTTGCAATGTTTGTCATTGTGATATTAAATCGATTACTTGAACTGCCTCCTGCATTGCCGTTCTATGTCAAACGCTTATAAATAATCAAGGTTTTTCGAATGACATTAAAAGTACTTTTGCAACTTTGTGTGCCTAAAGTGGTATCAAAATATGGATTGGTCCGCTCGAGATGCTGCAAACTGTCTGGCTCAAATGATAACACCGCAGTGAAATTGGCCTGTGTGCAAAGGTTTGCCAAGGGTGAAGATAATAAAGGCTTTATACCCACCACCTCACCCTCATATTGATCAAAGAATAACCTGGAAATTTATCAAAACAAAATGCTTGACAGGGAATTCAGCAACAAGAGCATATTAAAAATGCCACTACAGCACAAATAGATCAAAGGAAAGTTTGGCCAGTTGGTCTTTGGCACAATCTCCACATACTGTGCTAATGAGAAAACCTTATGTTTTTGACAGCTTTAAAAAGAAAAAGAAAAGTTTTCAGACTACAAATCTATCTTTCTGCATATTGCCTGATGTGGAGAAAATACAGCTGAAATCCTCTGTGAAAGCAAAATTATCTAAATATAGTCAACCGTCTTGTCAGGTTGAAAATGGAGCTAAAACATGAACTGAGGTGTTTTTGTACCACTTATCGTTGGTGTTTGGCCAGCGGTTTTAAAGTAGTCATTCCAGATTCCAGCAACTCCACTCCTCTTAGCTCCAAATGAAAGCAGAGAGCCGCATGAAGTGGTCAAATGCCACACATTACAAACAACACAACCACAGACATAACTGGCTTGTAGTGGCGAAGCTTTTACAGCAAAGTTGTTTTTGATCCTTTTGATGGCACTTCCTCCTTTTTACTTTCTGGCAGATCTTTTTGGTTCCTCCCCAAATACCAGAACAAGTCATTTGGTTACCTTCAGTTTTTTTTTTTTTTTTTCCTGTTACAGTTGCCGTCTTTTCAATGTAATATGACTAACAGGTTTCTAAGAACAGATTTATGATGAACACTTTGAAGGCATGTTGTTTTTTTAGTGCAACATAAACCTTTTATGCAGTATATGACCTGCTGTAAAGTTTAAAAAAATATTATCATTATTTTGAAATATTTTCCTCCTCAAAATTCAAGATGCTGCGACAATTTTTCTGTATTCAATAGTGCATCTGGGCCAATATATATGACAAAAAAATAGCTGAAAATCATGCAGTCTCGGGGTCTTGTGTTGCCTTGAAGCACACGAGATGAGATAAGTGACTGAAAGAAGATAGGAGACAACAAAGTGCGTGAAGCACCGAAGTAAGAAAAAAAGAAACACAGTAAGGGAATATGTCAAGAAATCAAAGCTGAAAGAGGAGGATTCAAATGCACAAACATGCACTGTGTTGTTTTTCAGACCTTGATCTGAATACACTCCATTCAAAAATCCATTTTGCAGTTTTTCTTACTTTACTGTTTTTCACGGCACCTTGTATTTGTCTCACACTTTAACAGCCTGGTCTATAAAAGGCTAGGATTTCAGTTCTCTGATTATCCCCCGAAGTCATATGTAGTTTGTTAATAACACTTTATATAAAAGAAGACAAGACAACAAATTAGAACAAAAACAACCATTTAAAATGAGTTTGAAATAAACTGCTCCTGATACTGAAAATGGATCGAAAGAATTGAATCATATGTTACTATTCCAATTTATTAAACTGTAGACACATATCAGGCATGTCATGCACATTCAAAAACGCACCAAACACGGCTTCTTGATGGCACGTTTACGATGTTTCACACTGGACAAGCAGGGAGGGGGTTCTTCTTCTTTTTCTTTTTCTACTGTTTACTAGTGCATGTCCGCCACCTTCAGTTGGAGGAGGCTTGATGTGAAAGTTGAAGCGCTGCAGATTCACAGCTCTATTCAAGTACATAAAATACTTAGTGTCATTTAATTCAAATAATTTTTAAATGGTTGGTCTGTTAATTAAAAGAAATGCCAGGCACTATCGAATCCAAGTCACTGATTAGTCAAATTTCAACCTGGTTAAACTTCCAAAGCATGCTCAATGTTTGTATGTTTTTGTATGTAGAGCCTGAAAACAGTCTTAAAAATGTGAGTAGCTACACGTAGAAGTGAGAGTTTTGATTGCGGGAACCCGAAATGTGCAACTATGCAAGTTTTACATAGACTTTTCATTGAAATTGATTACTTGAACACACGTTGTCGAGGGTGGTGTGTATACGCACTTTAATACTAAATACATGTCCTAATTTCTATTAACATGCAACATATTTCATAAAATTGTACATTAAGCTCACATTTGATACATTGTAATATTCTACATACCAGAATTTCCTGTTTAACCATACATAAAACCATTACAGAAAGCCAAAATACACCCCACTAAAACTTTGCAAAAGTTTATAATAAACAATTTACATTAGAACATTTTCTATTCACCTTTCAGCTTTTCCCAAAAGGGATGTCCACATCAAATAAGCTTTCACTTATTCGCGCAGGTCATTTGGCAGAGTTTTTTTTATTATTTTTTCGCCGGATGCCTATCCTGTGTCTAATCCAGGCTGGGGAAATGTAAAATATAGTGCTCATACTCTAGAGGCACTTAATGTTTTCAACATTTATACAAAGACTTTGTGTAACAGACTGTAGAACTTTAAATCCATCCGTCTAAATATTGTCTTCATATCTCTTCTTATTCTTATTCTTAAATATTGCTGTTTTATTTTTTTGGCTTCAACTTTTTGATCAAAGTATTCCACATTTTCTCTCCATATCACAATACTAAAGGTCTTTCAGAGCCAGACTGCCCCATTACATATGTTGACAAACTGTAAAAATCCCTGTTGTAAAATTATCATTTTGAAAAATACTTGTACTTTTCTGTTCTTTACTTAGTCAAACAGGTTTAGAAATATTTTTGATCTTAAAGAAGCTGATTAGTTTTAGCTTTTTTATAAATTACATTGGGGAATTATTCCAACAGCTCCTGTTTCTGAAATGTACCTGTTGGAATGTAGTTTTTCTTACAGAGACTTGTAAAAAGTAAGTCAAATTTGTAGGAAAATGTACAAATTGCAGCTACATGAGAAATCAATATTAATTGAACAATCTTGATAATTATGTAAATTAGTATGTATTATGTAAATATTTAAACTTGGCAAGTGTTAATTAATCACCTTTATAACATGATAGCATATTTACTTAGAGACCCGCTTGGCTATTTGTATTTTGTAATGTATTATGTATGAATTTCAGTATAAGGTTAACTTGCACTGATTATCTTTGGCTTCTTGACCACACAAAAAACCTTTCCATGTCATTTATCAGTAAGCAAAGGGGTCTTGGGATACTAAAATCCGGACAAAAAGAAAGAAAGAAAAAAAAAACACTCATTTATTAGGTTAGAAAACAACTTTTTTTTCTAGATTGGCTTGATTTTTCAGAATTATTTAATTTCAAAATGCATATCTGCAGGATGATGGAGGTACAGAATCAAAACAATGATCAAGAAATTCACTAATAGTCATTTAAGCATCAACCTATGGCTTTTTGAAGCACTACTTTGAATAACAGTATAATACTTAGGCATCCCTTCCATTTTTTAATTTTAAGTTTTATTTTGCACTGCTTGAGCTACATTCCAATTGCTTGCTTATCAGCGGTGCACAAGGACAGACATATAAAAGTTTAGCAAACAGCAGTGTTTGGTGAAAAGACAGAGCACCTGTTGGGTCCCAGATGTGCTGTGGCACTTTTTTTACAGGATGACTGGTGGTGTTTTCCCTGAGGGACTCAGCCAGCAGCTGTGACAGTAGCTACAGTGCATCATCCTGATCCAGACTTCCAATCTATTTCCTGCTGGCTTATGTAGAAATGTGGAAAAAAGAGTCAGAAACAGTCATGCAGGTGCTCAAGCTTTATGATTGTGACAGAAAAATGAAAATCATTTTAAAGAACATGAGCAGTGAAAGGGTATTGTCTTCAAGGTATATTTGAGTTACTTGGGCCTGATTGGTCAAATATTATGATCTGTGCTATTATTTCCAGACATATAAGACCACACTAGTTTGTCTTGTCCAAAATTTTAGGACAGGGTTCATCTTAATTAGTTAATATTATAAATTCTGTAGACTTAATCAAAAATAATTTCCACTTTTTTACAAAGTATACGTTCATAGCTTGACAAACATTTGTTTTTATAATACTATCACGAGACTGCAGACTTGTCTGGAGATTGATCGATGACTCCAAAAGAGATGGTTGAGAGGCTGGGGAAACTGATTTATTTAAAGATAGGCTACTTAAAGTTAACGTTTTAAAGATTTATAAATCTATGACTGTTTCCGTCTTTGCAGTACATAAGATCGACCTTCATTCTTTTCATGATAGAAAAACAAGGCCATTTCTGTTCATACAGCACCTTATGTACAATGCCTGCATTTCAGGCATTTCAAAGGGCCTTACAGCAGTATGAAAAAGTTAACTTGATGATGAAGTAACTATCAAGATTTGTGTTGTTTGGCACACTTTTTGCTTTTCTTTTTTATTTGCTTGACAATTTCCCATCTTTCACGTCTTAAATATGACTTTCGAGAAAGCTATGGATAAACATTTGAAGAACCTTTTTTTATTTTTAAAAATAGTATAAAGATTTCTTGCCAGAGTAAATATATATTAGGAGAGATATTTTCACCTGCAGTTTGTTGACCACTGACTTGCTTGAACCAGCTGTCCTTCAAAAGCACAACATTGTTTGAGATTTTTTGCCTGACGCTTCTTCCTTTTTCTGAAGAGTTGCAAAAGTGTCCCTAGCACATCCACCTCAGCTTGGATGTGGACAGGCTTGTACTGCTTCAGGTAGTGGATATAGCCTTGGGGGGTTTAGCATCCATTCTTAGGCAAGACACCTGACCCCAAATTCCTCTCAAATGTAACAAACTAATGTTGACTTGTTTTTAACTTCCCCATTTTCTTTAAAAGCTGGCACAAAATTACATTCTTGGGTTAAAAGTGCAGCAGTGTTATGCTGACAACCTCTGCCTAAAGACCTGTTTTTTTCATTCTAGGGGCAAATTGATCAAATTTCACCAAAGGATCCATAAAAACAAGCTGCAGACTGCGCTTTGAAGAACCAAGTTTCTTTGCAAAATCCAATATTGTTGATGGTGTTTGATACATTTGACCTGGGGGGTACAGGAGATACAAGTAGACTGATCTCTGACTAATCTGGGGTCATGCTGCCCTTTGTCTTTTATGAGTATGTACAGAAGTCTCAAATGTATTTCTAAAAGAGGGGATCCTATGTTACATCCATGCAAAATGTGGTGCTTTTACCACAAAATCCATGATTATTTTAATAATAGACTTGACTCAAAGGGTTTGAGCGAATCTTCCCAAGTGGATGTGCAAAGGGAGTGCAAAAGGAACTCTTCCAACACTTTCAAATGAGACCTGCAACCAGAAAACCACAAAAATAAAGCCCAACCCAAACTCTAAATATAATTGCTTTATAAGACAGACTAAGAAATGCTCTGTTACCCTCAGTTGTATTTGATACAATTATATTTCAATGTTTTAAGTCAAGTACTCATCACAACTAGGAAAAACAACTGTAGAAAGACATTTTTCAATTATTTTATTATTTTCATCGATTTAAAATGTATTGGTCAATTGCTGACTCTTTTACTGTTCTTTAAAAGGTCTGGCCAACAAGAACTCTGCTCTGTTAGAGTTGCCAAAACTGACAGAAAAATCTCAGTATTATTTTAAGATGAAATTTGGTACACATTTGCCAAAAAGTGTCATATTATGGGAAACCTAATGATCCCGTTTTAACAATATTTTGTTGTGTGCATGCCTTATAATAGAAGTGGAACAAACACATTTAGAATCACTGCTATAGATGAAATGTATTATTACATTTATCTTATTCTGGCTTTCCATTAGAGATTATGCTATGACAACCAATAAGATACCAGGTGTAAAAGATTTGGTACATTTGAGAAAATAAAGCACAGGAGAGATGAAAAAAGGCCTTTGGGCAAATGTCTGTTTTACACAAGCTGAGCCTCCGGGTCGCTGCTGGCAAGATACTCGACAAATGACACCCAGTTGTTTCAGAAATTCAAGGCCATTTGCCTTCATATATAGTCATAAAGTAGTTTTCTTTTTCTCTGTCAAAATTGCAGCTCTCAATAGTTTTTATACATCAATTTTTCTGAAATGTGTTTGTGTCTTTCAGGAGAGGAATATAATTCAGAAAATGGCAATAATAAAAATCAAACATGATGTCATAGGCTTTAACGAAAGGCTAATTGTCTGAATGAACCAAAGCAGTAACACCCCAACACAAATAAACAGTCACGGCAGCACGACATGATGGCGCATTCGCTTGCTTCTTGTGAAGCCCTTGAGAGGTACTTGCAACAATCAGTAAGGACAAGGAAGAGAAAAGAAAAACTCTATATATACAGTATATGTATATATATATGTATATATATATATATATATATGTATATATATATATATATATATATATATATATATATATATATATAATTAGCCCCACCCACCGCGACGAGTGGATTAAACGGAAGAAAATTTAAAATGATTATGAAAAAAATAAAAAAGTACAGTGGGACAGATAGTGACTCCGGTCTTCTTTTTCACTGCTCTTCATACTGAGCCGCTGCATCCTCTGCAGCGTTTCCTTCTGAAGCCCGCGGTGGCTGTACTGAGTGTCGGCTTGTTGGAGAGAGGAACATAGTGATAGGCAGTTATTTGTCGCTCTTTTTCTTCTTTGCTAAAGATCATATACACCGACATACCATCGATTATGTTGGAGAACTGAAATGAGCGGCTCATCAAAGTCCCATTCTTGAGCTACGCTGAGTGACTTTTAGCCAATCAGAATGCAGAACACAATGCACAATCCAAATCCGTGAAATGCACTTGAAACCGTGAAAAGTAAACGTGATATAGCAAAGGGATCACTGTATTAAAAAATCAAACACTGATGTCATAGGCTTTAACGAAAGGCTAATTGTCTGAATAGACCAAAGCAGTAACGCCAACACAAATAAACAGTCCAGCCGCGACATGATGGTGCATTAGCTTGCTTGTGAAGTACGGTACTTGTAACAATCAATGGAAGGACAAGAAGAAAAGAAAGGAAAAGAAAATCTCAAGAATTCTATATTGTGCATGAGTTATGTTTATAATATACAGTATATATATATATATATATATATATATATATATATATATATATACATATATATATATATTTGCTTAACGGATGAACAGCATCGCCTGGCCATAGTGCCCTTAGGTTGGTAGTAAGCAGTCATGCGATGTTGCAGGTGTACTTGATAGGTTTCAGTGTCATCGACATCAAGACAGAACTACTGGTTTGTGACAGACCCAGGAATCGAGCATTGTCAGTGATGGACCGCAACCATGATCAGTACTTAAGGACCTCTGAACTCAGTCATGGTTTTGCAAATGCATATAGCTGCAGGCTATATGGCAGATGTGAGATTACTAGGGTTTCCAAACAAACTCTTTGCAAATCCATCCATCGCTTTGACTTGAATGCCACTGGTTGATGCAGGTTATTCCACTGGCACCAAGACACCAGTGGGCTGTGTTTGACCTGGACAATGCAGCAATGGTCTGCTATCCTGTTCACTGGACTTTGGCTTTGGTGGAGTAGGCGCAATAGTCTGGACAGGCATTACCAGTCAGCACAAATCCAATTTGGTTGTTGTATACGGACCAGTCTCTACACGTTCTTACTTCAGAGACATCATAAAACTCATCATAATCCCTTGATTTCACCAGCTCACCCCCAACTCTCTGTTCATGGATGATAAAGCTCCACCACATCATGCCAGAGTTGTCACAGGTCAACTTCAGGAAATGGGAATGCCTCATATGACTGCCTAGTAATGTCTCCTGAATTCCATAGAACAAATCTGGGACCAGCTCAAGCAGAGACAGGATGATCATACCCCACCCCCAAGTGACCTGACAGGACTACATGTAGCAATTGTGGAAGAGTGGAAGGCACTGCCTCAGAACAACATCATGAGACTAGTGAGGAGCATAAGACCTTGCCGTCAAGCTGTCGTGGTGGAAATACTCGCTATTGACATGGTCAACTTAAATGGGGCTATCTTTATTATTTTCTTAATTTTTTTAATTTAAAAAAGACAAGCATAAAAATATTTTCCTTCTCATTCCGTATTGGTCATATAAAAGAGAACTTTGATGTCTTTTCTTTAATTTTTTTTTTTACTTAATCTGCAGGATTCAGGTGTCGGAACTACATTTGCAAGACATGAACTTTTTTCTTTTTTGTTTTTTCTTTTTTTTTTAACTTGTTCTGAGCAAACAGATTAGAGCTAAAGGCCTTTTGTGTTGGCCAGGGTTTTACTATCACAAAAAGAGGTTATATAACTTTGAAAAACCAGAGTGTAGATTTGTATAAACCCCTTTTTGTTTTATTATTTTTTATTTATTTTTTACATTTTGTGTGTGTGGGGAGGGAGAGGGGAAGAATGTGAGAGGGGGGTGGGGGGTGGAAGAGAGTAAAAGGAAGAAGAGAGGTGGAGAAAGTGGGGGATACAAGCACTGATTTGAATAACTAATTATTTTAAGCTTTAACAATTATACCAGATCTGCTGGAAAGACAAATATTACATGTGTATCAAAGGTGAAATTCTGACATGAAGATGAGCGGAAGACATCTGTCCATCAATACACTGTGGGTTAGGAGGAGGGATGAAGCAGACAGGGAGCAGTGTGGTAGTGTGCACGTGCACGTGGGGGTGGAGATATATGCATGCTGCTGTGTGTTCATAAGGTGAACAATATCCTCCCCAGCCCGACCATGAACTCCTTTTCTTATTATATTTAAATAGATTTATTCTAACTTTAGATGTCCTTCAGGTAGAGCCTGCAGGTGGGCAAACACTGTAAGAACAATGTGTTGCCTTGGAGTTTTTACAGCTTAAGAACAGCCATTAAAAAAAATTATTAAAAAAATACACTGTTCTTGGGGCCAACCAAGATGTTTCCAATCTGCCAGTGGTCTTTCAGTTTTTATATTATTTGGATAAAAGGAAAATTTGTTTAAAAAAATGAATAACCAAAATTCGTGCCTTTTTTTATGGGCAGTTTGCGATTTTGAGTGTACTTTATCTGATGTCTTGTCAAAACGATTTTTCTGCTCCAATAAAAATGATTGCATGAAAAGACTTTAACCAGTCAAATTAATTTGGTGAATATTTAGATTCCATTTTATAAATAAAAAACTTTAGATCACAATAATTACCAATTTAGTTGTAACCTTAAATGGAACACTTTGTTCTCAACATTTACCACTAAATATCTGCGTTGGTTCAATTTTAGAGTTAATTCTGATGAGGTACATGTAGTAAACTAAAACAGGTTTTAGGTTAAAATGATCTGAAATATTGATCATTTTACAAAAGTCATAAAGTGAATGAATACAATGATGTGGCCCAAATATTATGGTTTGATGTCATTTTATAAGGGTTGCCAATACAATCATTAATGGATACAATAGACATTTTGATGAACTGTCAGAGAAAACTGAGAGACGGGGTATCATGGCAAACCCCTCAGGAAGAGGATCAGTCCCTGACCATCCCCAGGAACAAGAAATGTGAACAAGAACATTCTCATGACCCTTTCCAGTTACAGGACACATGCATGGAAGCGGTCCAGGGAGCCTCCCTGGGAACAGGAAACACAAATAAGGGGTCAGACTGGGCATCATCCACAGAGACAGCAAACATGAAGAAGAGTAGCCCTGGTGACCTTCCACAGAATGAGAGCCATAAAGAAGAATGGCCTTGGTGACCCTCCTCAAGGGCCGAAAACATGAAGAGGTTTGGCCCCGGCAATCCCCCTCAGGTAAGATCTTTTGCTTGATGTGACTTAAACAATGCTGCAGGAAAACCTTGCATGGCATAGGATGGTGTGGTGTGGTGTGTTGTGGATTGGAGTGGTAAGACGTATTCCACTGGGGTGAAGAATCTCTTGCTGGGTCCAGGTTGGTCAGGTCATTCCTTTACAAAACCAGTGAACCTTAAATGCAGGAGACCAAAGTTAAACATGAAAAATCTGTGTAACAAGAGAGAAATAAAAGTGTGATAAAGGAGGTGACCTGGATGACCTGGAATCCCGACACGTACACTGAGGATAATTAATATACATGAAAATAGATGAGAAAAAATTGTCCTAATTGCTTTTGAAGTCCAAGGCACTAGATTGTTCTGCATTATATATATATTTTTTTTTAAGTTAGGGAATAAGGAGGGAGTTTGGAAATATGTTACCTTGAGGAATGTCATCTTGCAATTCTTCAGAACTATAAAGATGTGAAAAAAATAGACTAATTAAAGGGTTAAAAGACATTACAGTCACTATGCAGTTTTTCACAAAAGAGGAATACCTTAAGGGAAATAGTGTTGTAAATGTGAAAATACATAAAATAAAGTGATTCAATACAAACAAAAAAGAGCAAATAATTATTATTAACTTCAAAGCCATTCTATAATGCTCATAAAACGTCATACACACAACAAATATTAGAAAACAATTCTTGCCATCCTTTAGATATAAATCACATCCAAAACCCTGTGATGGATAAAGAAGAAAAAACAAAGCCTCTTTCTGTCATTTTTATGCTTTTTTTTACAACTATACCAGTGACCACGGTAATAAAAGGGGACATGATTTCAAGGGCTAGTTTGTTCCTATAGATGCTGCCCTTGTGGTTAAAGTATGCTTGCAGCTGGTATGGTTCCCTAAATCTTCAAACTGGATTATTATAACTGACATCTTTTGTCAAATAGGACATACGGTTTTTCCAGTTTCTAATGACTCTCTTGTCAAAATAGTTTCTTTATCTAATATTGATATGACAAGGTTTATGGATGCAAAACCTCAAGGAATACTATTTACTTTTTGTCATACACAGACTCTCCGGGGCAGTCCTAAAATCATGTTTGGCTTAAAAAAAATCACCAACAAATTAGTTGCTAATGAGACAAGGAAAACACATTGAGCAAATGTTAAATTCAATATTTTGGAACATCACACATTCCTCCTGTAACATTCATATTTATCTGAATTGACCTTAACTTTTCATTTATTGCCTAAGTGAAATGTATCAGACGGCAGCCTCAAAAGCCATGGGAAATAGTATAACTGGATCTAGTTATTGTTATAATGCACAGAATGAAATGTCAATGGGCTTGAGCTAATGTTATCAGAGATGCTTTGTTATTAAATTCTTCTAAAAGCCATTCCCGTTTCCTTGCCAAAGATGTCATATTCATTTTTGGATCGAGACCTTGAAAGAAGGATAACCAAATTTATACATTAATATGGTAAGTCTATAAAGCGTTTTCAGGGAATTAAGCACTCACACACACAGCAGGCTGATAAAGTGGCACAATATTGCAAAGTAATAGTTTTTAAAAGTCACTGCTGACGATATATGTTTATTGAAAAAATAGATTTTTTTTTTTTAAATGGGAGGGATAAAATCATAGTAGAATACTCTGGATACTTAAGGGGGGCAGTCAGCCTCTTTTGGATCTTAGACATAAAAACCCACTTTGATGACAATTCTTTTGTAGCATTGTATCATGATGAAAGACATATTGATATAAAATTAAAACTTTTCTGAGTATTACTTTATTCAAATTGTTATGAATGAGGAGCAGATGAAAAATGTCATTTTTCACACCATGTGAAGTAGGACTTAGAACCCCAAGGTCATAAGATCCCACTTCCATCCATTCTGATATATCCGCTTGTAGACAAATAGATCCATGTACATCTTCGTTTTCCTCTTCCAAGCCGGTATCTGGCTCAAAACTGAATGGTTTGATAGCTTCGAAGTTGCTCACGTTTTTTGTTGAACTGGTAATGTTAGGTTGGGGGTGTGAGGAGCTGTAAGTGTCATGACTGGCTAGGCAAGGCAGACCCAGATGCTGGAACCCGGAAGGATGACAGGAGGTGAGTTATGGTAAGAAGTGGGTTTATTGATTCAGCTGGTGATGTAATCTTGGTACGGCAGGGAGGCGACGTGGCTGGAGGGAGTCCGGGGATCCGAACACCAGACGAGGACAGGAGGCACCGCTTGAGGAACCGGACCGGGGCGTGAGACGTGGCTTGAAGTTCGACCAAAAGCTCCACTGAGAAGGTGAGTTTCTGGAGGGTTTCTGCTCTGCGAATCAGCTTTGCCGTCCACTCGTGGGAGTAGGTATTCCTGGAACAGGACAAGAGGTTCGTGAGACGAAGACGAGGGATTCTTAATCATGGAACGAACAGAAGCCAGACTAAGCACCATTAGAGGCAACGAACTCGCGTTGAATACTGGTCCTGGAGCTCCTTATGAAGATCTGGCAGGTTGATGAGTAGAGTGGCGGCAGCTGCGGTGAATTAGGCCAAGCAGAGGGGGAGAGGGGGAGGAGTCTGACAGAGGCACCATGACAGTAAGCCAACAGGAGAGGACGAAAACAAAAGGATGATGGGAAATGGGGACAGGTTTACTCCAAGACAGAGGCAGATTTCTAATCAACTCCTGCTGTTCTGCAGAAGCTATGTCCTCGGAAAACACACATTATTTTGATTTTTGCTAAAAACAATACAATTATAATTAAAAGATCACTGAGAACACTTCAGATAAAAAGATGATTTAAATGGGACATTATTTTTTTGTTTTTGTTTCCATTGAATTAAATATTAGAGCAACCATTACCTTTATTTCCAGGATTTGAAAATACAGCAAAACATTAAAAACCTTGACAGAATATCCTTTGTGAGTTTACTAAGGGTTCTCCATTGTAAACAAATCAAAATACTCTCTGATTATATTTTCCATTTACTTTCACGTGTAATGTCTATGATTTTTACACTGCCCTGCAGAGTTTTTCTTTAACATGTTACTTTTCCAGGTTGGATAAAATGAACTCCTTTTTTTGTCAAGTAGAGAAGCAGGGCTCAACATTTCCAGTTTTCACAAGTGTTTATCAAAAGACATCTTAGGATTGGAGCCACATCAAGTGGCACATAAGGGAGTAAACAGTGTCAAGGTTTGGCCACTGGAGCCACAACAGGACAACACTTTGACAGTAGACGGTTGCATGGAGATAGAAAATGAAAAGCCAGTTCTTGGAGTCTGATCAGAACAAGGTGAATGTAGGAGTGACTACAGTTGCTTGAAGCAAGGTTAAGAGGACTCTGTTTAGAAAAAAAAGAAAAAAAACTTCTAAAAGAAACAGTCACCAAAAGTGATCAATTACCAAGGTAGGGGTTATTTTGCTCAAAAGAGGCAACTCCTTTGATTTGCAAGTATAAGTTTAAATGCATTTTTAGAGATATTGAACTTAATTCTGTCATTGACTGTGTATGTCCAAGTAACCCCCAGAGGTTCCAAATAGAAAGTACCTGCTGGCTCCAAAAAGCCAAAATCCCATGGATTTCTATTGAGAAATAAACAACTATTACTTAGAATATTTAGACTAATCCTTCTTGTGTTGCTGTCTTTTTATTTTATTTAATTGAAGTTATTTTGGGGGCGACAGTGGCTCAGGTGGTTGAGCTGGTCATCCAATGGCGGTTCGATTCCCTGCTCCCACCAGCCAAATGTCGTTGTGTCCTTGGGCAAGACACTTCACCCTCCTTGCCTCCAGTGTGGCTCCACTGGTGTGAGCATGGTCAGAGGGGCCGTAGGCGCGAAATGGCAGCCACGCCTCTGTCAGTCTGCCCCAGGGCAGCTGTGGCTACGACCGTAGCTTACCATCACCAAGTATGAATGAGGAGTGAATGAATAATGGACACAATGTAAGCGTTTTGAGCATCTGGAAAAGCGCAGATAAATCTAATCCATTATTATTATTTTAGTTATACAGTGGCCATCAGATCAATAAAAGCGAGTGGTGCCATATAGAATGTTGCAAAGGTTTGATTAACAGGTTTCATGTAGCAAATGACAACAGACTTTACCAGGCTGTAATTTTTTAGGAGTGTGGACTTCCAACAAGCTAATTTCTGATTGGTGAGAGCGGTTGCACAAAAAAAGTTTTGACTCAGACCGACTTAAACCAATCACTGCTCACTAACGACATCTGGCTCCAACATGGCGGCGGAAAAATGGCGACTGAATTGACTGCATTTTTTAAAGGTGTAAGTAAGAATTTCTTTACTCAGCTCAGTTATCATACACTCACCGGCTACTTTATTAGGTACACCTTTGCTTGTACTGGGTTGGACCCCCTTTTGTCAACAGAACTGTCTTAATTCTTTGTAGCATATATTCAACAAAGTACTGGAAACATTCATCAGAGAGTTTGGTCCGTATTGACATGACAGATTTGTCAGCTGCACATCCATACTGTGAATCTCTGGTTTACATTTAAACAATTTCCTCTACTTTTTTCCTCTTTTCCAGACCATTGCCCAAAAACTTTCAGATGGCTGTTTACATGAAATCACAGTCAATCAGCAGTTTCTAAAATACTGAGGCAGTCCCGTTATCTATAAGCAGTCATGCCTATTTCAAAATATAAAAAAAAATAAATAAATAAATAACATGCATAAATAAATGCTTAAAAAACACCTACATGAGTGCCAAGCATGCCTAGTAAATGGCAATGATGCTTTGGCTTTCGGCTACAGTTGCAGGTTTTGTTGGTCTGACTTTTGACACACAGGCAGCAGGGTCCTACCATTGAGGACACCCAAATCTGCCCACTTTTCATCAGGACACACCTTCTGGCAGAGAATAGTTGAAATGCTTCTTGGTAGAAGACAGCAGGATTTTTATGGTGTGAAAATGGTTGTTGTGCTGTTATAAAGATGACACAAAGGTGTGACTCCCTGCATGTGACAAGAGATGTTAAAGAAACGGGTCATTGAGGACAAACTCACTACAGTTGGCCTTATTAAACCAGACGTGACTGTCTGAGCTCCTAGATAATTATTTGGTTGGTTGATCCACACCGTAAGGACTGCTTGAGTTTAGATTGTTTTTTTCTTCAAACCATTTGTCTAAACAAAGTATTTTACCAAAATATCATATAAAATACGTAAAGTCTAAACACTCATTGAGTCAAAATGGTATTTTGAGGTATTTTAAATTGCCCAAACCTCTGAAGTTCCAATTTTGGAATTTTCTTGGTGAAAACTTTAAAGTCCATTCATCTTTTGTTTCTATTTTGAAGCCTTCCCAGTGATCATTTAATTATGGTCATGCGGTTTTTAGCCACAAAAAAAAAAAAAAAAACCTGTATCCTTTTCTAGGACATGTGCCTTGATTTTCCATTACCCATCTGTTTCCCAGTCTCTCCTACTAGCTTACAGCCCTCACACCTCTAACCTAACATTAAAATTGCAACAAATCAAGCTGGCTCAGTTCTGAGCCAGATGCCAGCTCCAAGGATAATGAAGACGTTCCCAGATTTAGTCATCTACAAATGGATGCATCAGAATGGAGTGGAGCAGGGAGCTTGTGGCCCGCCCACTGTAGCAACTACGTCACAGCTACAAGCTTTTTCCAAAAGCTTCACAGTCACAAAAATTCTAATAAAGAAAGACTTAAACAAACAATTTGGGCTTCTTTTCCTATGTGGCAAGAAAATGTTAAAAACAGCAACATTTTCATTGGAGTTGGTCTTTAAAGATGTAGATGAGATCGCCACAAAAAGGGATTTTTATGTCATCTAGACTTTGAACTTTCTGTCTTAAAATTCTGTGCCTTTTTGGTTAAATGTCTTGGTTTTATCAATGTCAATGTCTTGTTTTTAATTTTAGTTTTAATTAATTTATAGGTTTTCAGGTCCACCTTAGTTACTATCTCACCAGGTTTTGGTTGATGTCTTCTACAAATTTTTTCTGGTAATTTCCTTTCATTTTATTCACATGTATGTTCTTCAGTTACTCATCGTTAGATCTTGTGTTACACCCCTTCTTTTTATTCCCTTGCTTTAAGGTGAACCCTGTTTATCACGTTAAGCTTAGTTGTTTTCTCTTGTGTTTTTATTCCCCAGAGCAAAAATGTTTTTGATATCATTTAACACAAAATTGTTCATTGTTATCTTTCCTTACAACAGGTTTCATGTCAAAAGCAGAGTGATGTTTTGGCTTCTAAGTAGACTTGCTGTGAGACACCAGCCATGTCATCCGACTGTAGGTCACATGTGCTGATGAACAGAGACATAAAGGGCATGAACAGATCACTGACAAAACTCATGAACCATGACCTGTACTGAGGTCAGACATGCTTGTGCTTGACAGCGTCATATTAGAGAAATACCACACTGACGAGAGGAAGGAAAAAAAAAAAAGGCTGAAATCGTGGACACTAACACAGAAGCCAATTTCTTTTTTGCCATGTGTGAAGATGCTGGGATCCACTATGTTCAAAACACAGGCTAATTAATGCAAATGGATGTTGGCAGACAACTGCCATTTATTCAAACCGAGCCCCAACAGGGAAGAGGGATGCAACTTTACTTAAAATATTAGATGGCTTTAATGTTTTAGGGCACAAACATCTGCTTGACAGCCAGACTGGGACTTTTAATTTGACAAAAGAAAATATAAATAATATTGATTGGAGAAATAAGAGACGCTACTGGGATGCAGATGCGGAATTGTGGGCCTTTACAGAGCTTGAGGCTATAAAGACAACTTAAAAGAGATGAAAAAGACAAAAAGAAAGAAAGATGGTGTTTGAGTTAAAAAAGGAAACAATAACAGCAATAAATATGCTTGCTTCTCGAGACACAAAACATTTGCTGGATGCCCTTAAGGACTGTGTAAGAGTGACAAATGTTATGAATGGTCCTCTGTATTTTAAGCATCTTTCTTAGACTAACATTAAGAAAAAGCACATAACATACCGTATATATGCAAAAAAAAAAAAAAAAAAAAGACAGGTATCACAAAAATACTGACCTCTGTTATTTTTTAAACCGCTTCAGTTGCTGTCCAAAATTGGTAGTTAAAACACATATAGCACATTTGGATATACAGTAACTGTATATGTCCAAGCATGAACAAGTTGATGATAACATTTGGTGCTTTGTGATACCAAATTTGCACACCTCTGTTTAGAATTGATCATTTCTGCCTACACATGTATCACATCCAGCTTGCTTAATGACCTCATTTAGCTGATGGGAGGTGAATGTGCTCTTAGCTTGCCACATTTTCCTAATTGTTTTTTAATTACACCTCAGACTGTATCGTCTGCAGTCATTTTAGACAGCATGTTCGTTTATTTTTTTATTTTTTTTGGACTGAGAAAGTTCGAATAAAGATTATTCCTCTTAAGCCTTCCAAGCTGTCTATCACATAAAGTATAAATCTGGGGAATGTAGGTGTAGAAGTCTTATATTGCATGGTAATGCATTTCTGCCTTAAATTCTCATTACATTTATAGTAATGCATTGCATACACAGAATTTCACAAAAGATAAATTCAGTGGAATTCAATGTTTTTTTTCAAACTGTAATGGCAATGCCTAACTGTCTCTTCAGAAGCATTAACAATATGATGACCTTGAACTGGGCTGTAATGCACCTTTTCTTCACCATGTTGCTAAGAAATTCAAGGTAATATCTAGCAATGACAGAAAATGTTCACCACTTTGTGGCGAAGAGGTGAACATTTTTTGGTGATCACTTGGTGGACTTAATACCCTACTTTCTGGGTGCATCATTCATTCAAATGTTGGTTTATGATTTGATTGAACAGTCATTTAAGTATATTTTAATTGGAAAAATAAATAATCTTTTCACATTCCACCATCCATTTTAGAAGAACATAAACACTCACCTGAGCACAGGTGTTAGCTCACCTTTGCACTAATAGTTTGCATGATTGAATGAATGTAAGATTTCACACTAGTTGGTTTAAAGGCATAGGTATGCGTGCGTGAACACTATCTGTTTTGTGTACATGTTGACATGTGGACATTTCTGCAGCTAGCAGGTGGGTTGATAACATTTCAGTGTGTGTGTGGACAGGCTCCGCCCTTTTTGTACTACATTTGAACCTTACCGTAATGATAAACAACCAGTAAACTTGCTGCTCTATGCTGCTGCATGGTCTTATCCCTCCCCCCCTCCCACTATCACCTCCCCCCCCTCTCTAACATCCCTCTCTCTTCTTCCCTCCTTTCCTTTTCCGTCCGGTCCAACACCAAAGATTTTCAAACGATTGAAATTAATAAAGTTTGGCCTCAATTACAAAAGGGGTTTATTCAGACATACCTCTGGTTTGTCTGAAGATTAATAACCCCTCTTGTTAAAGTAAAATACCTCCAACACAAGAGGCCCTCAGCTCTAATCTCTCTGCCCAGCTGTTGGACAGGACAAGTAAAAAAAAAAAAAAAGAAAAATAAACATTTTTTTCTCATGTTTTTTTTTTCGTAAATGTTTTTCCCTACTTTTTAGTTGTCCTGAAAATCTGTAATTTTGGTTTGAGTGCTTTTTTTATGTACTTTAATGACAAATACACTTCTTCTAAAGCAAACCAAGCATTTTTAGTCCCTTGTTTGGCATTTTGCTTTATGGTTTGCAATATTGGCAGTTGTTGTCTAAAGGTACATCCATTGATCCATCTATTATTCCTGCTTTTTCCCAGTGCACTATTTAGGGGTGATGAAGCCTTTCTCAACTACTTCAGGTTTAGGGCAAAAGGCTCTAAATACCTTGAAAATTCACCAGACCAAGGCTAAACACACTCTCTCTCCTGAAGGACGATTTAAAGTCACCAATCAACCTATGAAGTGTGTTTTTTAATCATGGGAGGAAGCTGAACTGCCCAGAGAAAACTCACATGCACAGAAGAACATGCAAACTCCATATAAAAAGGAGCCAGTTGAGATTCAAACTGAGACCCCATTCACACTGAGAGAACAACACTGTTAGCACTAGTTTAGTGTATTAAAAAAAATAAACATGTATTAACATTTATGTAAACATTTTCAGTGTTTACATTTTCAATGTTTACATAAATGTCTGTTCAAAATGTGGAACTGGTATTTTGCATCAAATCATCACAAATATATTCAAGCTTTTGTTTCTGATCATTTCATTGCTAAGAGTTGAATTCTCAGAAAATTACAATACAGTAAAAATCTACATTGTTGACAACTCATAGTGATACACCTGATTTAGCTATTAGCTCACAATACCTGCAAAGATTTCCTTGGCCTAGAAATGGTTTATCAATCTTGGTAAGTAGGCAATGCAGCCATAAAGAAGATTCAGGACTTGACAGACTACAGTCCTTAACACCTTTCACAAAGGTGGAGAAACCAAAATAGGGGTCTTCACAAAACAAGTGGTTGTTCATAGAGTGCTGCATCCAAGTAACTGAAAACAAAGTAGAAGGACGCAGTGTGGCAGGAAAAGGTGGAGATTGCTGTAGCCTTCAGAAGATTATTGAGTACAATCATTCAAGAATTTAGGGAAACACCAGAAGGAGGGCGACTGAGGCTGGAGTCAGTCCATGATAAACCACTTCACAAATACTATGTGGACAGTATTTCTTCAGTCAAACCAATTCTGAACAGTGCTGCCAACACTCCAGTAGCAAAGATTGCTATTGCCTGGCCTAAAAGTTACTAAGTGAGGCTACAACCTAATACTGTTTTTATATTATTTGCAGAAACATTTGACATTTGTAGGAAGATTGGCTGTATACCATTGTCAATCAATGTCCTCTAAGCCATGTTTCAGAATTCATGTTGCATTCAGCAATTAACATAAATCTTTGATCAGGATCAGATCTGTTTTTATTCTATAACACTTGACTTTTTTTTTTTTTTTTCTATGACGATTTGAGCTTTGAAAGAGTTTAAACAATAGTTTAGATGTCAATCTTTGTCTCAGAAAAGTGAGAGTTTTTGCTGCCTTAACACCTCTAAAATAATTGAAAGTCGACTATTTTGTGGATTTCATCTACCGGTGGTTGTTTTTAGAATGTAACTCCCATGAGAAATGAGGAACCACTGCACTATATATATCCCGGAGCAATTTTGCCATGACTGGCCTATAACACATATTTTGATTCAGGAGTGTCCACATACTGATCACAGAAAAATATGGTCATCTTAATTTTGACTATTTGCTTATCAAGCACAGTTATTTGTCTAAAATCCTACTCTGAAAAAACTAAGGGAGATCTATTGCCACCTAACTGATGAATGTGCACTTATAAAACTGGGGGATGTCTTCCTCCCTTTCAAGCTGCCTGGGGAGCTGAGTGTCACACTAACTGTGGAGAGTACTTGGAGCTGGGCGGAGCCTCACGACAGCACCCAGTCTTACTCCTCGGGAACTAATATCGCAGAGCGCGTGCTGTCAAATTTGAGTCTCCAAACACCAAAAAAGTCTCCAGTGAAACTGGGTGAAGTTGCCAGAAGATGTTCAAAAATATATATGTTAAGTGGGTCAGAAAAATTGCTAATTATAATGTGAAAGTCACAAAGTTGGCTCCAGAACGATATACAACATCATAATATCTTACCTCAGCTGAAAAGAAAAAGAGCTGGACTGATGCTCATCTAACTCCCTCTTCTCATTTGAAAGTAACATTAGCTTTTAATCTGAACTTCAATATCCCAGACACACAAAATTCACATTGTCTACGGTCTAGAGAAAAGTTTTAAAAATCATGGAGGATTTGGGGGCGCCATGCCATTTGCTGATATTGGTCAACTGTGTTTTTGAAGTCCACAGTCAATGAGACCTTCAACCAGGAACTTCCAGTTAACAAGCTGTATAAAGATGCTGATTTTATTTCCCAGCAGGACTTTGGCACTTGCACACATTGGCAAAGACACCAAAATATAGTTCAATGACTATAATGTTACTGTTCTTTAGCTTTTTTCTTCAAAGCAGCTAAAGTAGATGATGGAGAGAGATCCACCACAGTTCAACTAACTGAATGAAACCCTTTCTAATCTCTCCAAATAAAATTAAAAAGTGATTTTTCTTTTGTTTTTCTAAGATTATCCTTCTCATAAGATGAGCCTGAAGATTGCAGCTCTAAACAAACACTCCTCTTTAAAGAAGCAGGATGAGTTTTTCTTTGTTTTCTTTGACACTGAAGAGGTCACATTGAAAGAGAATGTTAGTTTTAAATTGTTAAATCACACTTTGCCTTTCATTGGACTTAGAATTAAGGTTGAACCTAGAATTAGCAATTTAGTGTATAAATTTACCAGTGTGATTGTCCAGCAGAGTCACTCACATTGCAAAAAGATGGACTATTTGTGTTGATCAAAATAGTTCCTGTTCTGACTTTAATGCAAGATGATGAAATATGTTTTTTTGTTCATCTATTTCTCCTAAAATCTGTGACTAATTTTAGTGGAATCAGATGTCTGATATTCTGAAGTCAGTATGTATAATTTTGCCTCTTTTTTTTTTCATTCCTGCTGTGCTTTCATTATGTGTCAATCTTGACGAACTCCACTGAAGTGGAAGCAGTCAATATCACCCTGTTCTGTACCACGTGAAGGGTAAACTCTAAACGGAGACTGCACAGGGTGCATTGGTCCACTAAGAGATGGCTCATCTTCCAGATTAAATGTGTTGAAGCAGAAAGAACATGAAGCCTGATTTTATTTGAAAAGAAAAAAATGTATATGCCTTAAATAGAACATTTGATGTTGACCCTTACACGACATTTTGTATTGTTTTAATTAGAAAAGAAAAAAAAAACACTGCTTGTTTTATGTTCTATTGTACTTTTTATCTAAAGTTATGTGTGAAAATGAGCTCATTCTATAACATATAAGAAAACAAAGTTGTACGACATTTCAAATGGGGCAGCAAAGTGTAGCACAGCTACAACGGCAGATCCATTAGATCACACTGTTAAATGTAATACCCAAATGATCGTTCCTGCTGGTGGTAATAGTGCCGTAAGGTTATAGCTGTCAGTGATCATCTCCTGCAATGAGCTTTACGGGCTAAGCCGTCCCCACACCCTTTCTACAGGATCCATAAAAGCCACCCCACGCTTTTGTTCAAGCAGTCAAGATATGCATGAGCATTAGTTTTGAAAGCCAAATGGTGTAATTCAACCCTGACCTGCCTTCAGCGGAAAATGAATTGAGACTGAATTATTCTCCCTCAGTTACTTTCTTATGCAGCACCATCATAAAGAGCAGTTGCTCTAATTTCATTTGACAAATCGTTAAAGCGCCCTGGCACTAATGTGTCAATTCATCTCCACTCAGGCTTTGTAAGTGCAGTATCCCCCCACATACATTATTTTAAAAAGAGAAATATCTGAGCAAAATGTCCAAAACCTCTTTTGGTGTGAATTTGTAAACAAAGCCACTACTAAACTGTGCTCAATCAATAGCATTAACACTTAAACATTTTTTGCTGTTTTCCAAATTTGTAAATCAATAATACTCAATGTATGTGTAAGCATTTAATGCAATACTACAGTCCACTTTTTTATAAAGTATTTCCTAATTTTTTTAATATTTTTTATTTTTATTTTGTGAATCTATGTAACTCAGTAATTGTAAATATGGTCTCTGTACTTTTGGTCAAAATAAATCAACATATCATCCCCTACTGCTTTTTTAGTAAAGCATAGCACACATTACATTACATCTATTCATTTGTCATAATACTCATATTCTTGCTGAGGTTCACATTTTCAATAAGGTGAATACATATTTGCATATCTTAATTATTGTACAGTGATCCCTTGCTCTAACGCGGTTTACTTTTCACGGTTTCGCTACTTCACGGATTTGCGTCGTGCATTGTGTTCTGCATTCTGATTGGCTAAAAAGTCACTCCGCTTCATCTCTAGCTGTGCGTCAATAACGTTGCAGTTTAATATGTACACGTACGTAAAATAGCTTGCCAAATTTACGTACGTGCCAATTATTTTGCAATTTCGAGTTTCTCTAAAACCCATAGAAAAAAGAGCGACAACATCTGCCTATCACTATGTTCTTCTCCTGAACAAACACACCTGCACCGCGAGCTTCAAGAAGAAAACACTGCAGAGTGGAGTCAGGATGCAGCGGCTCAGTCTGAAGAGCAGTGAAATACACCTGTCACTGTTTGTGCGACTGTACTTTGTATCTTTCTCATAATCATTTTAAATTTTATCCCGTTTAATCCAATTAATCGGGTCGCGGTGGCTGGGGCTAATCTCCGCAATTTGAAGCCTTCTGTTCACATTGATGATTAAAATTATTATTTGACAGTAAAGTACAGAAGTTATTTGTTGAAAAAAAACGTTTCTAAAGTACTTTTATTTGCGAAACAAATGCTTGAGCCTGTAAAATGTTTTTTTCTTTCTTTTCAATGTATAATAGAGTATTTCATTGTATATTAAATGTAGTACTTTATTAAAGGAAAGTAAGGACCTCCTTAATGTGGTCCGGGGAGGGACGGGGCTGTCAGTTCACCTGCTTTCAAGCCCGGTCATTGTCACGCCCCCAAGAGTAATTTACCCCACTGTGATTGGTTGGTCAGCTTCGCGCATGACAATGAAAAAGTGTCATTCATACAAACTGGCGGGCCGCATCAAAATTAAACTTTCATATTAAGGCGGGGGCCGCAAAATATCATCTTGGAGGCCGCAAATAGCCCGCGAGCCGCGAGTTTGAGACCCCTGCTGTTGACTCTGGCACTGGTACACTAGCCGCAGGTCGGAAGAACGAATCAATAGTTCGCTTGCTCATTGCTCAGACTCACGGACATATCAGGTTGCGATGATATTTGTCTCAGTTTCCTTCCCACAGATGTTTACGCGCGCTCGATTATCTCTAGGCCCCTCCCCCTCCACACATTTAGCCACTTACAGTGGCCATTCGCTATTCTTCTCACATGCAGTGGCCGCCTCACAGAAAGGCATCACGCGAATGTGTGCTCGCGTTGCATGAGTATGTATGCGAGTGTGTGTCTGCGTGCGTGTGCGCTCACGTCTCATTGATTACTTCATTGATCATTGATGTGCCCCTTCCACGTTAATGTACAGTGATCCCTTGCTATAACGCGGTTTACTCTTCACGGTTTCGCTACTTCACAGATTTGCATTGTGCATTGTGTTCTGCATTCTGACTGGCTAAAAAAGTCACTCCGCTTCTTCTCTACCTGTAATAATGTTGCAGTTTAATATGTACACGTACGTAAATCAGCTTTCCAAATTACGTACATGCAAATCATCTTGCAATTTCAAGTTTCTCTAAAACCCATAGAAAAGGAGCAACACCAACTGTCAATCACTATGTTCTTCTCCCGAACAAACACACACAGCTGCACCACGGGCTTGAGAAGGAGAAAACACTGGAGCTTCTCAGACTGAAGAGCATTGAAATACACCTGAGCCACTATTTGTCCGTTTGTACTTTGTATTTTTTTCATGATCATTGTAAATTTTCTCCCGTTTAATTCAATTACTCTCGGGTCGCGGTGGGCGGGGCTAATCTCCGCGATTTGAAGCCTTCTGTTTACATCGATGATTCAAATTATTATTTGACAGTGCAGTACAGAAGTTATTTGTTGAAAAAAATAACGTTTTTAAAGTACTTTGATTTGTGAAACAAATGCTTGAGCCTGTAAAATGGTTTGTTCTTTCTTTTCAATGCATAATAGAGTTTTTAATTGTATAATAATTGTTAAAAAAATAGAGGTTTCTACTTCACGGATTTTGTCTATCACGGGTTCTTTTTGGAACGTAACCCCCGCGAAAAACAAGGGTTTACTGTATAAAAAATATGGAGGGTGGGTCAGGCAAATTTACTGGTAGCACATCTGCGACTGGATATAAAATTCAGTCGCACACTCTCAAATTTTGGTCGCAAAATGGGTCTGGAGTCTGGAGCTCTGGGTATGCTTCCTCCTTTTTCTGTCCCCACTGGTCAGCATATTCTTTATGGGTGACTATTATTATCAGGCCTAATGTCAACCTTTCAGTCAGTGAGCAATCTGGGGTTGGAGCCAAATTGTAGATAGCAGAACAGTAGAATTATATACAGGGACAACTTTTCCAAGAGTGCCCTTTCAGTCAATTTTGACCCCATCATCCAGACAACACAACATGGCCAGATATGTACAGTTAAATTGAACATTCCCCGCAGGATGATATGGGGTGTTTCAAGACCCCCCTGGATAATACATGGTTTGCAGAGCTCTGCATACAACTAGCTCTTAAACCTTCTTCCATAGCTTTAGGAAAAGGCTTAAACTTAAAAAAAAGTCCCCAAATATTTTCCTAAAGACATAAAGACATAGAAAACATAATGCTTTGGCAAAACCTGTAACATGGTTTGTCTTTTTGACAATACATTAAATTTTTCCAGAAGTAAAAACTCAATTGAGACCATACTCAAAATGTTGTCACCACTTAAAATGTTTGGGGCTTTTTGTGAGGCCTCTTTCTTCTCAAGAAGCAACAGTTGTTGCTAATGCAAGGACCAATATCATCTTTACATCTCTTTCCATGTGAGGCCAGAAGAAGCTCTCACAGAACAGATGAAGTGTTTCCTTCAATGTCCCATAAGGTTTGGTTAAACCTAAACCTAAACCTTTCCTGGGTCTGTAAGGTGCTCAACAGTGTTCTGCAATTGCTTCTGAGAAGATCACATGACAGGTCCCTGCTGCTTTTAATGGACAGACAACCCTTTGGTGCCAAAGTTTTTGGATGTTTCTTCTGTGAACAAGTATACAAGTATATTTTTCATTATCAAGAGGCATTCTTAACAATCTCTCTGCATCCTGCTTTATACTCCCTAGTCTGAATTTAATGGGACATTGAAAGTCTGACAGTACCATGACCCATCTAAACACTGAAGGATTTTATTTGGCTGTTGTGAGGACAAACATGTCTGAGTGGATTAATCGGTTTATGCTGTGAAATATGATGCATAGTATATACATAGTCCAATTCTCTCATGTGTTGCCTATTTCGTAGACAAAAACTGTAACTTTCCATTAAGAAAATGACTAAGATGGAACAAGAATCATAGACAATCACCTTGAACTTTTCATCTTGTATCTGATAAAAGACCAACGCCAGTCTTTGAGATGAATCACTTCACAGGTTGACTGGAGCTTTGAATTTTGAATAAATTCATACTCATACTGAAATCATTTTATTAGTAGTATGGAGAATATTCTGTATCACTTTATGATAAATAACCTTCGGTTGAAATGATGGACAAACATCATTATCCAGTCAGTGATGTCCTAAAAAACCTACCTTTTTTCAGCTTCTTCTTTTGTTTCATTCTTTAACATTTCATTTTGATTTTCGATATTACTTTTGTTTTCTAAAACTGTTGTTTGTTCATTTTATTTTATTTTTATATTGAAAGCAGAAACTCCTGTAAGTATACAGACATTGAAGATGCCTATGAAAAAACTCAGATGTCAAAAATCAAATGTCATTGAGGCTTAGTTGTCAGACAAAGTAATTTTTCTCATACTGGCAGCTTCTTATAATCCTCTCTGACATTAAAAAAAAGTATGCATATGAGTATAAGTCCACACTTCATGTATGTAGCCTACTTTTTTATCCTGAAGCAGCATCCTAACTTGGTGTGAAGTTCTTCCATTAAAAGCAGCTGCACTCAGCATGCTTCACCTGTTGTAAACATGCAGGGGATTTGTCTAATCTTTTCCTAAATGTGGAGGAGGGAGGGGGGGGGGGTGATCTGCCTTTTGTGGCTGTTCTCTGTCTAATGCTGTTAAGACTATTAGGATTGAACCATGCCAAGGGCTTTGGGGAAATCTTTTGTTTAGTTGATGTTGCTGCTAAAGTGATAACAAGATTGAACTGCTTCTGTTAAACAATGAAGTTTATATAATCCACCAAATGCACAAGGCTAATTTGTTGAGGCATCGAGAGTAAGACCTCAATTCACCGTTAGCTCAATTTCCTAAAAAGAAAGTAATACCAAGCTTTAATTTAAACTGATGGAAATAAAAAATACCAACCCATAAACCGACACATAAAAAATATATTATATAAGGGCACTGAAAATAAGTAATTTACCTTTATTATTTTTATTTGAAACTTATAGAAAAGTGTATTAATTTAAGATGTTTGTTTTTGATTATTTTTCCCCAAAATATTAATAGTAAATGTTGTTGCATTGATACTTGTGCTTATAGAAAATGCAAAAAAGATACCTTCAAAAAAGAAGCAAAGATACCACCTTTTCTCAGGCCTTTTGATGTAAAAGGATAAGGGTAACATTGACTTTAAGTTGTGCACAATCAAAATGAGTTTTAGTGAGTTGATGTCTTAAAAGTTGAGTCTCAAATCTCATACTTTGAATAACAGATACTAGCTAAAATTGTGAAATCTACTGTTTAAGAAAAGATAATAACGTGAGATATGTATGCTCAGAATTGTTCCATGTTGTGCTCACTACCTGTCATTGCACAGCCACACTGCAGAAGTTTTTTTATTGATTTCAGTTGCACTCTAAGACTTATACAATAAACAATTGTAGAATTTTCTGGATTGCAAGTAACTTTATTCAAAAGCAATAAAAAAAGGTTTTATCTTTTTTGTATCCAAAGATTGCAAAGGTCTGAATGTAGAATGGTCCATCTGGATTGCCTTTACCTCTCTACTGCCATTCTGTTCATCTTTCATTGAATGACATTGTATTCCTTGATATATTTTAAAGTACACACAAGGGTAGCTTTTAGCAGAAAGCATTGTATTTAAATGTAATGTCATCAAATAACTCTTATACAGGAAGGACATCCATCCAGTTAAATTGTGCATAAAACCACACATACATTATTCACAGTTTTATTTTAAATCATAGTTTTTGCGTTGCACAAGACATTACGGCGCACCATCGCTGAATGCTCTATGTTAAAACTCATGTTGTGTATAAGGCACAAACGTTTTAGCAATACCTGTAATGCTACGTCCAAACTGGGCATGTGATGCATATTCAGCAACCCGCTAAATGGTCATTATAAAACGCGCTTTTAGCATATGGCATTTACATGATACATGCATTTACTCACATTTGGTAGAGGCTTGGTGCGAGATGTCACAGCAGTGCAAATCTCATGAGTCTTGCTCCAGTATTTTTCCTTCACAGCTCTATTCCAATATGTGAAAGACTCATATAATTCTGGACGGGCACAAACCACAATCATTATTTTCTCCTTTATGATCGCTTTTCAAATGGTTGGCACTTGGGTATTTAGAAAAGGAAGCTACCTAGTATATGTCAATACCAAAGCAAAGTCCCTGATTGGTCAAAGTTCAAGTGGTTTGCATTCAATGTCCACACGTTTTGTAAATAGATTCCAAAAATGGACTTGCATAGCAACACATGAACTTCAGCATTTTGGATGCGGAAGCCGGAAATGCACATGTTGCGTGTTTGCATAGACTTTTCATGGGAAGTGATCGCTTGAACGTACATTTCCCACCCCGATGTGGATGAAACATAACTCCCAACCTAGTTTAGAACATGTATAAAAAAAAGACTGATACTGCTAAAAAAGGTTATCGTGGCTACACTAACTCACAACCTTGTTAGTTGTACGTAAAAATCTCTGACACCGCCACAGCCACGTTGGTAGAAAGAAAAATAGACGGACATCTTGACATCGGTAAGTACAACCAGAATGTATCTGTATGTAAGGCACTCCAGAATTATACGGTGGTGCACTGCAGTTTTTTTTTTTTTTTTAGGGTTTTTAGGTACTCGCTGTAGTGTGGAAAATATGGCAATCAAATATGTAAAATATTGCTTGACTGAGCTGAAACAGTCAAAGGAGTGTCAAACACTTCTTATTAAAATGCCCCAGAAAGTTCTGTCAGCACTAAGTTAAGTAAGGTGATGTTGCATTCAGCCCATGTGTGTTAGACCAGGGGAAATCTGATTCCGCCCACAGGTGAGATTGTCTAGAGCTGTTGTTTGCTCTCTTGCAAAAAACACTGAAATTCAGCTGCAGGTTATAGCCAAGAGCCAGGACTAAAGAATCATTTCCCAAGCCCTGGAATCTCTGTATCCCCAAAGCAACGCCCGAGTCCTAATTGGCTTTTGTGATTGGCTTGTTAGATAGCCGAGGTCCAATCGTGAAATTCTTGCTCAACTCATTCATTTTCAGTGTGAGCCACTGAGCCTTAACAAGATGTCTGGCCCTGCAAGCAGACTGCTGCGATTCTCCTGAGGGCGAACTGAAAAGTCTTTCAGTTCTTGTGCCATGGAAGGAAGCTCCCTCGGGTGATGACCAGGACCAAGGGGATCAAATAGTGTGTCACGATAACACTCTCAGCCTTAAATAAAAGTCCATTCCTCACCCAAAGTACATACAGCTAATTAAACCTGATGCTCAGAAAGGGCCCTGACTTCAGCAGTTATGTGAACTTCAGTGATAACCATGGCTGAAACGAAAAGCCCAACCTGATCGCACAAAGTTTGCCAGTTTTACATTCTGGCTGGTCGTGCATTTGGTCCGTTGGAGATTAAGACTTCAGTGCATTTCATAATTAGTTTAAAGAGAGCAAGCAAAAATTACAATTGATTATATTGACAAACTGGGTTCTTATCTGGCTTGATAGTGTAATTGAATTTTAAAATCAATATTAGGGTAGGTGGAGTAAATAGTTAAAGTGACTTTAATGACAACATTGATTTATCAAGATGTCATCCAGACATGTTTGGATTATAATATTAACACTTAAATAAGATTCAGCATGTAAAAAAATAAAAATTCATGTAGCGTATTGTTGGCTATACCTGACGATTTCAATGTAGCATGTTTCCTTGAATGGGGACAGAAGCAGTGCTGCTCTGATGGATGAATTTTGTATAACAATGTTGCTATAGAAATTTGCAGAAAGCTTGTGTTTAAATTAACACACTCTTAATAAGAAAAAACCTTCAATGTATTATAAGGATTTTTATAATATTATTTATAAGGCAAACGTTTTGAATAAGCCAACAAAAAGAGTCAGCAGCATTTTAAAACATTTCTTGCCCAAAACAAAGTGAAGGCACCTTCTGTTTGACAAAAGTGTTGGTCCTCTTTTAATCTTAATAAAAATTAATTTTAGACTGTAAAAAAAGTGTGAACAATCTGCTAATATAAAGGAGCCAGTAAGTTTATATACTATTAAGATGTATCCACACAAAATCTGCTTTGATCAATTCTTTGTCCTGACCATACATTAAGCATTTACTTACAGTAGAGCCTTGATCAGATGGAGAGCAAGAGGAAAAGGCACAACAAAGACAAAAAACCATTTGCCAGTGATAAGAACAGTTGGACGAAAGAGAAACACAGAGTTAATGGCTGCAAAACAAGATAAACATAATGGAAAGAAAAGAGACCAAAGCTCCCTGTTACATTAAGAGATGTATCCCAACAGCCTATGCCCACAGCAGCAAGACCAAAGGGGCTGGCATGGAGTTGCCTGAGCCATGTCTGTGAGTTTCATCAAAAAGGAAAGGTGTCAGTGCAATTCCAAAGCTGCAGAAAGCATCTACTACCTGAATCCAAAAGTAAGGAACTCTCTGCCCTGCAGTTTACTAAAGAGTTCCATTGAAAAATAAAAGAACATGTTCATAATGCAATAATTTTTAATGATGATATTCAATAACAATTCTGTTTTTGTTGCATGATAAGTAATAATAATTGGTGCAAGGCTGTAATAACATCTTTTGATGGGCTCCATTTGGCACTCAATTTTCCTAATTGATAATAATCAGTGTGTGTTCCATTTGTGTCTCATGATGTGTGATGTTCAATAAGGATTTCTGGAATGGTGGTTTTGATCGTAGCAAATAAGAACTCTGTCTTTGTTATTTGATAAATATTCTGAGCTTTTTAATAATATTAAATAATGTTAAGGACTAAAAAAAATTGTAAGAAAAAAAGTAAATCAATACAGAGGTTGGATTATGTAAATGTGCTTCTTCCCCACTCCCTTTGTGACAATTAATCAATTAGACAATCGTTACATGTAATGGATTTTATGTGATACATGTGTAAAAGAAAGCTGTAGACTTTTTTGTCCAATGTGGATGGATGATTTATAGCAACTACAATGTCAAAAGATAGCATCATTTTATTTTAATTATTTTTCAATCAATTTGGGAAATTATGTGAAATACATTTGATTTGTCAATTCATTCTCTTTTTATTGAATTTTTCCCCTTTTGAAATTGTTTTTCATCAGTCGGTCGGTCGGTCGGTCGGTCGGTCAGTAACACAATGGAAGCTAGTCAACATGGGAGGTTTCACAGTTGTTTCCAAGACTTATACACTAAAAACAGTAATAATGTCAGTTTTATTTTTGATTTTTTTTTTTTGACAAAAATGAATAAAGTCGTAAAGTCAGAAAGATATCTTTTATTTCCTTCAGGGGATGCCTTTGCAGATCATTTTCTTCCATTTAACCCATCACCTTCTCTGACATCAACTCACTTCATGTTCTCGTAAATAGCATCCATAAATCCCATCTTTGGCCTTTTGCTCATCTAACAATCCAACAAAATCCGTGGTTCTATCTTTGGTGATCTTATTTTATCTTCTTTTCAGTTTTTTCTCTTGTATTTTCCCAGACAGTCAGACCGATAAAAAGACTAGAAAGCTACTTTAAATTGAAGCGTTTTGCTAATTAAGGTGAAGCTTGTTTTACAGTTCCCCCATCCCTTAAAGCTCCAGCTGTGTGTTTTCTAGAAAGGACGCTTTATCATTTGCACTTCCCCCACATGCAGCAGGCATCGCTCCCCACTCTGTCATTGGCACACTCCCATCTCGTGTTTTAAATTGTTGGAGGTGAAGAATAGAGCTATGCTGAGCTTGTTTGTTAACGATACAACACCCTCATGAGTTTATGCTGGCAGCGTGCCTCGGCACAAGTGCTGTGGCACACCACACCAGAAAACTGGAAGTGAACCCACTCTTGTTTTTGAACATTCATATTTATTTAGTCTTCGTAAGTCCTTTACCCAGCAGTCATTAGCCTGTGAGTCCAGCAGTTTCCTGTTAGCTACTTAGACTAATTATTTCAAACTTGCTCTTTGGGTTTTAATTTGTTTCCAACAGACAATATAAATGAAGCCCTTCCTCTGTTGACATCCAGATGATTGAGTGTTGCTCACACATGCAGCTGTTCTGAATTTGCAGGGTTTCCCACATCTCTGTCATTTAAAGACCCACTTCATTGAAAATCATGTTTTGGGTGTTTTTAACATGTTCCTGTGGCATTTTTCTCATGATGTAGGACATTGTACAATTAAAATTGCATTTCCAAGCATATTCGACTTGGTTTTTTCTCATCTGAGCTGGAAACTGGCTCAGAACTATATGGTTTTAAAGCTTCAATGTCACTCACCATTTTTCTTGCACAGGTAATGTAAGGCTGGGGGTTTGAGGGACTGTAAGCTAGCGGGAAAGAGTGTAGACAAAGGGATGATGGGAAATAGGACTGCCCATAACTTAGAGGCAAATTTCTAATGAACTGCTGTGGCTCTGCAGAAACCATGTCATTGAAAACAACACAGGTTTTATTTTATTTTTAAATTTTAGCTAAAAACATTATAATCATAATTAAAACACTACTGGAAACACTTTTAAAATAGATCAAAAGATGATTGGACTGGGACTTGAACGTGTGCTGACTGGACAACAATGTACGAGTGGTGTTTATATCCTAGGATGGCTATGATATCACAAAAGCTATTGACACCCTGTCAATAGTCGACAGCACATGTGCCACACACACAAAACATTTGTTCACGCAGACGCAAGATGAAAGTACAGTTTTCTGTTGGAGATAGAAAATGTGCATCACTGGAAACCATCTGAAAATGGAAGGCATGGAGACAATTAGAGAAAGCACTCTCTAAAACACCCGGGCTTCCAAATTTCACTGTCCACTGTATGATGCTTTCTTTTGCCATTAACAAAAATGTCCATATTCTGGCTTCAACTCTAACCCCCCCAAAAAAAGAGCTATGACATTTTCAAAGACTGGTTCTCACTTTTCACAGCACTTAGATATAAAAGATGCACACGTCCACTTGCTATTGCTGGAGACCTCTAGAAAGACGCTTTTTTCCCTACGTTGCATTATGGGTGGATCAGGTGGCTGCCCTGTGTGGACAGCAGTTGATAGCTTTCGCTTTATTCTAGCCCCATGCTATTGTTTAAATAATCCATTGAAGCTCTTAAGGTGGCCAAAGACAACTTTGAAAGACTTATAAACCTTTAATAATAACCGGGATGATAGTGTATCCGTCTGATGGGAGTGTGGAATTATACATAAATGATAAGATCTTGCTTGAAACCATTTCCAGCTCACTGGGTGTGAGGCTTTCAGCAAGCTGCCTGCAGAATATTCAATTTGAAAATTGGCATTTCTGATGCACATAATGCAGCTCTACTGAGTATTTCTACCAAAACCTTGAATCATCTTTTTATTGGTCACAATGGTCTACAGTTCGATATTATCATTCACACACAAAGACGAATCAAGCCGAGGACAAACTCCTTTAAAAGCTCAAAATACCGCCAAGGGTATTTGTGTTTGCACAGGGTTTAGCTGTGGGGGAGGAAAACAGTTGTCGGTTGTCAGAAATCTTTGACGATGAATAAATATGATGAAGGGCCTTAATTATGTGATTACTGGCTTGCAAGCTGTATCACTGAATATAGACGTAAGCACAGCAGGGAGGTGTGGAACTCCCACACCCCTCAAAAAGAAGCAGTGACAGGTCTTTTCTTTTCTTTTTTTTTGAACGGGACATTTGTACAATCTTAAACTTTGCACATGTATATTTTGATCTGATGAAAAGCAGCAGATTTTTTTTTTCTGCAAACACTGAATTGGTAGGAGGTCCAGTCATCGTGTGGGAAATAAGTTCTTCCTTTCATAAGAGGGTTCTTCTTGCAGTAATTAAGACTTACTCCAGTGAAGAAAACAATATCTAGCAAAAAAAAGACCTTGTTCTATTTTAAAGACTTTGACTGTCATCTAATCTTTTTATGTGTGGCTGCTAAACCATTTTACCCTTCTTGAGAGCAATTCAGGTAGAGATGTCTGCTCTGTTAACTGCAATTAAATCGATGGATCTTGAAAGCTTAAACTGAAAAGATATTCAGCACATTTCTAAGAAAACATTCAGCATCTCTACTACATCAGACTAGTAAACAATGTTGAGATGTCTCACAAAAAACTGAAGGACCTAGCTGTGTGAGTTCATCCATTTTCTTGAGCGGTTTCATCTTCCTTCAGGGTCACGGGGGTGCCAGAATCTTTCTTACCTACGGTTGGGTCAAGATGGGGCACACCATAGGTCCCCAACCTGTCGTAGGGCCACACATTCACACACCCAGTCACACTCATAGTCACACCTAGGAACAATTCAGAGCATGGGTCACCAACCCTGTTCTTTGTGGTCTACCACCCTGCTTGTTTTGCACCTAAACCTGCTTCAGTAGATGCTGATTAGCTGGACTGAATCAGCCCAGTTTGACTGAACACACCTGATCCAGGTGAGCAGCAATTGGTGAAGCAGGGTGGCAGCCCACAAGGAACAGGGTTGGTGACCATTGATTTACTGTAATCAAGCAACCTATGAAGCATGTTTTTGGACTGTGGGAGGAAGCCAGAGTGCCTGGAAAAAAATCCAAGCATACAAAGAGAGAACATGTAAACTCCACACAGAAGGGTCTCAGCTGGGATTTGAACCTTCTTGCTGTGAGGTGAGAGCACTAACCACTGCACTGCCATGCAGTGCTTGCTGTGTGGGTTATTTCGTCAATAAAAATCTGCTGAGATTCGGATTCCTACTTGAAGTTTTGTACTGTGACATGCTTTGGTACCTGACATTTACACAGTCACTGCACACAGTCAAGGACTTAAAAGCTTACATAAGGCAACGCCTGGGGCACATCTCCTTTTTAACAACTAGCTTCCACTTTGTTTTTTATTTATCTTTTTTTCTTCTTCTTATTTTGTCCATAATTTAAGTCTTAAGTTTTTTTTTAAAAAAAGATAAAGTTATGAGGAAAGATCATCAGTCTAGCAGCCAAAAAGAAAAGGTAAATGGGATATACTTACATACTTATTTACTACCTTATTAGCCTTATTTCTAGGTCCAAAGCACTTTACAGTCACAGTCCCATTCACCCATCCACACACACATTCACACACTGATGGCAGCAACCGCGGTCACCAACCTATAACCACCAGGAGAACTGTCTGCTTCAGTGTCTTGCCCAAAGACACTGAAGCGGGTCAGGGTGGTAACCGAGCCGGTAATCTTCCAATTTGAAAGTCAACCGCTGTACCTCTGCACGATGGCTGTCCTATGAAACATACCTTCACTTAGGATTCCATGAATCATTATGACTATAATGGAATTGCATTATTATAATAATAATGCAGTCTTTTCTGATCATTTTTACAATCCACCCATTTCATCAACTACTATGAGATATTATTTTAACCATCATCTGTACTGTGACCAAGGTTATAATAGTTTCGGATTTTTATTAGTTTTAGTTTTTATTTCGTTTTGAATTTTTGTTTTTAAATTTATTTAGTTTTAATTAGTTTTTAGAGGCAGCTTTACTAGTTTTTATTAGTTTTTATTTTTTGAAATTGCTTCGTTTTAATTTAGTTTTTATTAGTTTTAGTGTTAGTTTTATTTTTTTCTTCTTCTTTTTTTTTGTAAATTTGGATATTTGTCAGGTGCATGATTCAAAATCCCCAGAATAAGTATTGTATAATAAAAACTCAATCAAAGATACATTTTGAAACACTTATTATTCAGAGGACACAAGGACAACCATCCTTAAATTAAAATACAACAGCCGATAACAGCATTACGTTATCTGCTCTCGGTTCTTTTTCTGGGGAGGGCGGGCGACAGGCTAGCTTGTCTAGGTACTGTTGATTTGCGTTTTTGTGTGCGCTTTTTAAATGTACTTTTAGATTCGTAGGGTTTTTACCTTTGAGGAGCGTTCCACAAATTTTGTCTCCTTCTTCGACTACAAGGCACTTACTTTTTTTTCAACGCTGTTATATTCAAAAAAGTTCCAAATAGGACTCTCCCGCTTTCTCCCAACTGTTAATGCAGCCATCACGCTCATGTAAATGTCTATGACCACGCTAGCCGGCAGTGACTGACAGACATCATGTGACGTCACAGACTACGTGATGCCGTAAGGGTCAAATACACAGTAAAACTAGCAGCGTGAAGTAAATAGACTTCATTTCAACCCAAAAGACTTATGTATTAATAAAAGACGAAAACAAAGCATTTTTTGGGATTAATATTGGTTAGTTTCAGTTCGTTTCATACACACAACAAACAGTTTTAGTTAGTTTTTGTTTTTTTTAGAACTCTCGTTTTTATTTTTATTTCAGTTAACGAAAATGTTTTTTCAGTTCTAGTTTTAGTTTTTTCGTTCGTTTTCGTTAACTATAATAACCTTGACTGTGACATCCAACAGAACAAGATGATTAACCACAGTTTCTATCAGTTTCATTCAATACTCCATAATATTTTAAAATCCAAAATAGTTTCATCCCAAGTAATTACTTGCCTCTACAGCTTCAATAAACAGTCAAACAAAGTGAATAAACAGGGGGTGTAATGATTAATCGACTTAATCGATTATATCTGTACAATCCAACCAGATTGATCTGTCTGAGGCAAGCTGTTAATCAAATCAACTTCAGCTATTATAAAATAAATAAATAAATAAAAAATCTATAATCAGTATTAGGAAATGCCATTTGGATTGAGGCATAGTAGGTTTGTCTGACTATAACAAAAACGACCAAGAGCCTTCACACGTCAGATGACAGCAAAAAATGATCAAGTCATCATCACAGTTCAATGCGTGGAGACACTGAATTTTGCAAAGCCATGTGACCATACAGTGTGGTAAAATGTTCTGATAATGTTCCATTTGTGCAAAAACAACAGTGGGTTGAACTTTGATGAACTGAATTGTGAATGGATTTGCCATTGATTCTTATTTACTTGCTTGAACACATATCTGAACACATTTTTTTTACTCATTGATTATTTTACAAAAAATAAAAAAAGGAATCTGGAAAACTTCACTTGCACTGTTTCCAGGTTTTCATCTCTGATTCACAATGGTTAAAATTTTAGCCAAAGATGTCCTGAATTGATTTTAGGTCAGTGAATTGGATTGTTCAAAGTGAATCAACTATGAGCCACATCTGCAACCACAAGTTATGATATGAATCCAATCAATGTCAAAATGAACCTTTGAACCCCAAGAACACACAGTTGTAAGTGAAGTTCAGCAGTGAGGTTTTCATGCATGTGAACCAATAACTTTGAGGAATTACTCATAATTTCAAAAAAAAATTCACTTATAAGCATGGCATGAAAAAATGTTTTGCAACAGAAACAAAGAAGCATTTTCTAAACTATGTTCATACAAAGTTGACTTAACATGGAACTCCCCATTGATTTTTTTTTCTCTGTTCAGCTCTTTCACACTCTAATCAGACTAACAAAACAACGGCACAGGTGCTCACTGAAGATACTGGCAGCTCCATTAAGTATTTAACAACAATGGTGCACCGAAGAGGATGTATTCCTGTACGAGGGTAACCTACTTATCGCCACAGTATGAATGCAAATGCCGCTGTTTACTACTCTGTGCTTGCATGTTTAAAACATCAGTTATATTCACACATCTGTCACACACACTCAGGCCTCCAGTATGGAGACTTTTTTATTGTAAAAAAAAACAAAAAATTCATCTGAGGTATTTATTGTGGTATTACTTATTGTCCTCCTCTCACGGGTCTGTTTGTTTATTTTTTCAATGCAATGCATGCCCTTTAAAATATCTATCTGGGAATTCTTTTTTTTTTTTTTTTTTTTTGACAGAAACACAAATCATTCCATCTCCTTTCCCCCCATAAACCACAAAAGCTATTTATTTTTATTTTTATTTTGCTTAAATAGAGAAATCACTGCGTGCCACAGTCACATTGCTCAGATGTGTAACCTTGCTCCCTGTTGCGGAACGAGCCTTCTTCATATGAAACAAGCTCTATTACCCTTTTTTGTTGGACCACATTACCTCGGGGTACGAGCTTGGTTTGGCCTGGTTAACCGTCAATGATGCAGTTTAGCCCCTTTCTTTTTCTCGCTCCCCTCGTCCACGTCCCTTCCCCTCATGCCGGAGGAGGGAGTATAATTGAGAAATCAGAGGGGCCTTCTCCACCTCCTAAAAGTCATTTGCTTACATAGTGTTTTCCTACAGCAATCATAAGCTTAGCGGCTTAGCTGTATTTGTACTTGAAGATTGTGTGGCTGTTTGCCGTCTTATCCTGACAGCAACTGTGAAGGAGAGTATAAATTTTCACTTGTGCGAGAACAGACAGATCCATTTGTTGTACGATTCTGTCAGTGGAAGGCTGTGATTAAAATTATTTTCGGCAGAGAGACATTTTTAGGGGAAAAACTTGAAAATACATAAACAGCCAGCCCATGACAAAATAACGGGGTGTCAATCCTTTCTCCGGAATAACTGAGCATATGAGCAGAATGGGCGGAACACAAACCTAGACCACAATAATGGAAAAATAGATTCCTGAGCAAAAATCTTTTGTAAGAGTAGAAATTTCAGAATTCAAGATTTTTTAAAGCATTTCTATACACACCATGTGCTAAAATTAAACTGATTATATTTTTTTTAGGATGAAAAATGTATTTAAAATTTGAATGTGTGTTTCTTTATCTTTAGATCGCATAAAAACGTTACCTGTGGTCGTTTATTTATGATAATGCAGATTTTAGACAGAAATAAAAATAAACCCTGTTTCATTTTCTAGGACAAAGTCTCTGCAGAGTAGCAGTAGTTAATTAGAAAATTGTCTATGAGAGAAATCCTGCCCTCAAATTCCATCATCCATTTGTTTATACTCTCTCCCATTATCTTAGAGCCCTTGAACCTAACATTACTGGTGCAACAAAAATGTTGAGCAATATTGGACCTATCCACTATCTACAGTATTGAGCCAGATGCCAGCTCGGACAAGGAAAACAAAGACTAACATAGATCTAGTTGTCTATAAGTGGATGCATTGAAATGGAACGGAGCAAGAAGCTTGAGCGCAGCTGACTGTAGTTTTTCCAACAGCATTTTTTCGTCTCCTTCTGATTCACATGGACTTAAATATAGAAATACTCAGAAATGCAGTTGTAATCTTAATTTACTTTAAGTATGTCCTGCACCATAGGAAAAACATGTTAAAAACACCTGAAACACAATTTCCCTATAAGTGTGTCTTTAAAGAACGTTGTTCCTCTCTTTTATACCCAATCGATTTAGCAGTTGGATATTAGAGTGTAAAAGGTTAAGAATAATAAAAAAAAGCTGAAATATAGAATCTGGCTAAGACTGCTGTGTCATCATTTCTGGTGTTGTAGTAAGCAGTCAAGGCCCCTGAGATGTGGCCATGCTCTTCATTTTAAGTTTTCTTTGAAATCTCACCTGGCTGTGTGTGGGAGGGCATTTAACTCTAAAACTGCTGCGTACAATGATTCTAACAACTGGTTTGAAGCCCATCATTATGAGCTACAGCCCAAATACATTGTATAGTTATGTATTAGCATGTCAAAATTTTATACCATGATATATTAATTTTGGACAGAATTTAAACATATTCTTTATAATGTTGGAATTGGCTGACAATACAATGTACTAAATGCTAAATTAATATTATGTTCTACTTGACAATGTGACTTATATACCGTCAATAAGCTAACGTAATCCCACCTGAAATATGACTCCTTTGTCAAGCGTTTATATGCTGACATTAGAGAAAGCTATGTGAATTAATCAAAGACGTGTGGTAATATAGGACCAACTCACATTAAGAGAGATGACTTATTAAAATTGGCAAGGGGAATTAATGCATCATGTCAGCAGTTGATGAATAAGTATCAAACAGCACCCTGTCGAATTTGTTATGGAGCTCAGCTATTATGTGAACTTGTACAGGTGCAACACTTGCAGATGTGGCTAATGTAAAGGAAGTGGATAACAATATTTCACAGAAATCATTTAGACGCCAGCTGTTTTTTTCTTGCTTTTGTATCTTGTTGCTTTTAAACACTACTTTGGACAAATAAAGAGACACCAAGATGTTCAGCATTTGGAAAAATTCTGAAGGTAATACTACGTTTGTTTACCCTAAACCAGGGGTGTAACAACCCTTATTTAGAGTAACCAAGGAAGTTCTCCAGAGAAGAACTGGAGAAAGCCTGGAAAGTGAAGGTGACAGTGGTGCCTGTGGTAATTGGAGCACTCGGGGCAATAACCCCCAAGCTGGAGGAGTGGCTACAGCAGATCTCTCAGACATTTCAGTCCTGAGACGTGCAGTGCTAGAAACGGCTAAGACACTGTGCAGGGTCCTCAAGCTCCCGGGCCTCTGGTAGGGCTTGGGTGAGAAACCACCAGCAGAGGATGAGACGGGCGTTTCCTTTTATTTATTTAATTATTTTTGATGTCAACGTTAAATTTGGGTTCATGTGAAAGGTAGTATTTATGATGAAATGCTCGCAGTAAAACTCCTCAAATTAAATCATGTGAACAGGAGAATAATTCAAGTAGTTATACTGTTAAGAACTGTAAACCACTGGGGTTTTATTGCGAGAAACCTCGTTTGGCCTTTGGAAATTTGAATGGGGGCCGCAATTGACCGGCCACCAATCACAGGCAGGACTTTAGACATTATCAAGGACTTTAGAAAGCTAGCTGTTTTTTTGGTAGATGTAAAAATTTAGATTCAAAAGATTAGATTGAAAAATAAAAGCTGAGATACTTGGGTCATTGGGTGAGCAGATCATGGATTCCCAAAACGAAAAATGACTTCACATTGCTGAGATTCCATTAAAGCTTACATTTTCCCCATGATCTGTTCTCTAAATGCGTCTTTTCAACACTTTATGGCAATCTGAGTAGCGATCTGCTACACATGTATTTAAAATGGAACGCCAATCCAGGTGAAGGACTCAAGTCCAACAATGACAGTCATGCTAGTGTTATTATTGCAAACAGGAAGGATGAGGACCTCTTGACCAAAATGCATCTTTTCTACCAATTATCATTGGATAAAAGTTATATGTGGTCATGACTTTTTCCTTTATAAGTCTTGCTCATTTTTATGTACGCCAGTACAAACAAATACACAATTGTAATGACTCATTTTGCAGGCAGGCCATATTTTATAATTTTCAGCTAAAGGTTTGGATTTGCTTGCTGTTTTAAAACATGTGCTGAGGGTTTAAACGCTTCCACTGACCCTAGACTTGATGAAATAATGAATAGGAGCTGAACAAATATTTGACTTAGATAAACCAGCACACTTTCTGCGTTTCAGTGTAGATCCTTAAATCTGCAGTCTGATCCACAATGAAAAGAGAGAATCTATCATAGCATGACCAGGTAAAAAGGCCAAGGGACACAGAACTGCTGAAGAAATTGTAATATTATTGTCAGGTATTATTACACTGTAATGTGGAAGAGGACTGACTAGTAGATGTTCCAAAAAAAAAGGCAACCACATTGAGACAAAAAAGCAGACATTTATTTTTAAAGCAAATGTTTTTAGAAAAATTCTGAATGTTATCAAGACCCCTCTACCACCGGATGTTCAGAAAAATGGGGAGGACATCGGTTGGTCAAAAAAGGCAAGTTAAGGTAACTTATTAATTTATGCTTGGATGTTTCTCAGTTGGTAAGAGCCACAAGCTAAATTAAAAAGAAAAAAAGAAGTCATGTTAAGCACCAGCTGAAACAGGGAGAGCTACACTTGGGTTTATCTGCGATTACTCTGCAATCTGTGTGAATCATCATGGAAAAAAGAGCTGGCAGACTGTGTGGAAGTCTAATCTGCAGCTGTACTGGTGAAAAGGCTGGGGATCTGGAAGAGGAGGATCAAGGTAGAGTTTGTTTTAGTTCTCAATAAAACGGTACTATCTTCTGGTCCAAATGCACACAGTTAACTTCCAAAGATTTGAATCGAGAATGTTAAGCAGTTATCATTCCAATTATGCAACATAAAAAGAAGCAACTGATCTAAGACAAAGGGTCAGTATGACAAAGTGGTTTTGTCTACAGTCGTGGCCAAAGGTTTTGAGAATTACGTAAATAATGGAAATTAGAAAGGTTCCTGCTTAAGTTTTTACCAGAGCAATTTGCATATACTCCAGAATGTTATAAAGAGTTATCAGATGAATTGCATAGTACTTCTTTGCCATGACAATTAACCTTTTTGGTTAAATTGGCTTTCTGCCTGGGCAGGGCCATCCAGAAATTTGGAGCCCATAAAAAGCAAATGACCTCAGTGTGAAGGAAAGCTGAATGGGGAAAGAGCAAGTGTGAGCTGCACAGCTAATGTGAGGTTTTTGTCAGATAAAGGAATATTGTTCCTGAACTCTTTGGATATCTGCTTCTTGTGTAAACTAGGCAGCTCTGGTCATACTGACATTAATTCATTCATCCATCAATGTCATCCAATAATCCATTAACTTGACCCAAATTGTAGTTGTCAACAGAAACCTGTTCACAAGTGGAGCTATTGACAACTACCAACAAAGTGTATGGAAGGTCAAGAATGCCCAAAAATGAAGCATTCTAAACTGAGGGCACTATAGATGAAAATACTATGGTTTGGGTTTGGTTGTCGCCAGCTACTGGATTGATGCTTGATGCATAAAAAAGGCATAAAATGTACAATTCTAAAAAAAAAAAAAAAAAAAAAAAAAAAAAAAAAGTATAAATAGATAGGATAGCACTACTATTAAGACAATAAAAGTAACAATCACACAAAGCATCGGAGTTACAACTAGTTTCTTGGGTTATTCTTGTTGGGAAATATTTTTGTGTTGCTATTTGGAGAAATACCAACTTTTTGGATTATAATGGTTTTATTTTGACCCAATTTATGTTTCTTTTTGTTTTATTTTATTTATTTTTTTAATTATTATTTCTCGAGTGAGTCCCTTTTTAACCTTGCAGTCGGGTTAAAAAACAAACCAACTTTGGTTGTTTTTAACAATGGAACTTTTAATGTGCACATGATTATAGACTGAAATTTTCTATTTTTGTTGTTAAGATTGCTCAAAGTAAAATAATCCAGACCTACTTTTATTTTTTTCATTTTCTATATTTTCAAATATGAGTGCTACAGTCTTTTTTTTTTCTTGTTACATTTCCAGAAAGGTCTGGTATACCTGAGTGAACAGACTAAACTTTGAGTCATTAGTTTTCCACCACTCTTCATATACCCTACAGGTATGATGGTTTAGTCATAGGGGGAGATTAAGGCCACTGACGTCAAGACAAAAACAAAAAAAAAAAAAAAAAACTCACCATGATGCATGTTGGGTTTCACAAGTCCACCACCATTAGGAATTTATGTCATTAAGTGAAAACGGAGGAGGCAGCACACCAGAGACCATCACAAGCATTGACATGATTGTGAGGTGCATCAAGAGGATGGTTCTTCTTGCAATGAAGAGCGAAATGAATCACTCAGTAAGCAAAAAACTCAAAAAGAGGAGGAGAGACAGAAAAGAAACGTGATGGAAGGGCGAGACCCTACTGAAAAAATGGCTGACTTAAAAAAAAAGTCGTTCCATTGGACACAAAAGGATAGAAGAAGAATAGAGACAGGCAGCACAGAGGCACTCATATAGCAGCACAAAAGAAATAAAGAACTGCATTTGTATTTCCAACACAAGACAGAATTCCTGCTGCAAACTACACAAAAATGCCTCAAAGACAATTCACCACAAACACAGCAGAATGGGAGCTTCAGCCAGGTAAGGTACACATATAATATCATGACAAAAGACAAAAATAAGGTGCAGAAAAATCAGTTTGGAGCACTAACTCAAGATTAGAAGACCTAAGGTCAAAAATGACAGATACTACCAAGGAAAATTGAGAAAGAAAGGATTAAGACCCTGTGGTAATTCTAGATCCAGAGGAAATCTTATGAAACAACAAAGAATGAAATAGGAAGTTTAAAAGAAGTGGAGGCTCTTGGCAACAGCAGTGTTAGTGCTAATCAGTTCACTTGGGACTGTATCCCCAAAAGCTGGAAAAATGGCTTCAGAAGATTCCAGGACTACAATCTTCTACAGGGAGAAAGAGAGATCTCAGATGAAAATCTGCTGAAACTAGTCTGTGCAAAAGCAACACTTATGCTGCCTAAACACCGGGCATGTGATGTACATCACCCGTTAAATGCCTTCATTTAGCACACTGTATTCCCACTGGTCTGTCACTACCCGATATTAGATCATGTACTCACATTTAGAAGAGGCTTGGTGAAAACTGTCAAAGTGGTATGTATCTTGCGAATCTTGCTCCAGGCTTTTTCTTTCCTTTCCGTTAGATGAAAGGATTAGTGTCATACAATTTCATCCGGGTACAAACTACCATTATTAATTTCTCCCCAATTTTCAAATAGTTGGCACTTCCGTGAATTAAAAGTCCCTGATTGGTCAAAGTTTAACTGGTTTAACTTTTAATGATTGTGTAATGGCCCTGCATTTTGCACACAGAGCCCAATGTACGCATGTTTACAAAGACATTTCATTGGAAGTGGTCGCTTGAACGTACATTTACGAGGCTGGTGTGAATGTAGCATTTAACTCACCAGTCATGTGGTTCTGTCCATTCATGTTAATTACACTACTAATGTTTTAAATTGTGTGCTCACACAATTATGATCTCCTTTGTTTTCAAGTTAAAAAATCAGAGTTCTGTCATCAAGTTCAGGTCTTAAAGAAGTCCCTTTCCCGAGAGCCCCAGAGGTTTTTCTGACTGTTCAAGTAAAATGCATTCAGGTGTGATGCCACTTAGAGATCCGGCGTGATTGTAAATGGAATGTACTCAGTGTGAGGCCAAATTTAGATGTGCCAGAGGTCACATCTGGCCCCTGGGCTTCATTTTGCCCAAGTCTAGCTCATGCAATAGTGGCCGCGGGGAAGTGTGCTGTTGTGAGAAGGTTGTGATGTTTGGCATTACTATTTAAAAACACCAGAGCCATCTCACTATAGCATGCACTCTAGCATATTTCCTCTCAGATACTATCACCTGAGTTATGAACAATGGGTGAAACTGTCACCTCTGTAATATAGTTTAAACTTAAAAGCAAATAAATCACTCTTGCTGTAATCAACAGAATTGAACATATTAAAGTGAACAATGACTGTGTGTGTGTGTTGATATATATAAACCTTTGTAATGCACTGTATGCTCAGAGTTATAATGTATGACTGGAAAACCTCTGGGTTCACCTTGGCAGCATGCTGGATGAGATTAAAGGAATAATTTCAAAGCTGTAAATAATCTGTGCAGGCACACACCACATCCTCTGAAGGGCAGTGAATTATTTATTATAATCTGGCAATGCAAGGTTGTTTATCACATATTAATGTGATACATCAGGGAGTAATTCTTCTCTGGCACCTCACAAGCAGTTTCTTTTACTGAGCGTCCCTCAGCATCTCCACCACAGAGTGAAAATACAGTAACTGTGAGGATTCAGGGGGCTGCATTCAAGAGAAGATCTAAACTTCACAATACAGTCAAACGCTAAATTAATAAATTTGTTTGATTATGTATTATTTCCAACAAAACTACTTTCAACTCAAATCATAGAAACAACGTTTCTGTTTCTAATTCAGAAGAACTACATTTAACTACATTTCCCTTCAGGGATCAATAAAGTTGATCTTGAATCTTGAATCTTGAACAGGTCAATTACGTTATTTTACTTTTTCTATTTTTTACAAAATGAAGCTATACATTTTATTTGAGATAACACAATAAATAGAAATAATGGCATGTTTAAAAGACAAAAATATAAAATAAGAACATTTACACATGGAAATAGTATATTGTAAGTGCCCTTCAAAGTACTTGTACACAGCAGTAACACAAAGTAGATAGAAGGGAATTTCGTCAGTTCAGTATCTCCAGATGGCAGTCAGTTGTGATTTGCGGATGACAGTTACATAAATTCTTGCTGAGGAATTTGTCAAAAGTAGTCATCTCTCATATGTCTCAAGTGATGTACAAGAACTGTGAGGACAAACACAAATTTGAAATACTTTGGTTATATTTATCAGATTCACCTGCAGTGCCTAGGCCTCAGTCTGTGGGCAGACGCTTTGTCACCAGTTGAGTAAGAGCCACGGCTTAAGTTTGAGACTGAAAGATTGCCGTTAGGCTCATTAGGAACAACAGCTGCTTGGTTAATGAAGAGGAAACAACATGTCAAGAGGTTACTTGAATTTCCTCAGAGATGCATTTGCAGAATATGCAAAGACAGACTGCTACTGATGCATCAACCCCTTACCACTTTCAGCAGTCTTTGTTACCGGGTATTGTTTAAAAATATATGCTACATCCTGCCAGTATAAGGTCAGACAGTGAACTATTGAAGCAAATGTTTTTGGCTGTGATAGAAGCAAAAAAAATGCTGCCTTCAAAAACAAAAAGAAAGAAAAAAAGATATTCAAGGACACAGATCTACTACAAAAAGGTGTGTATAGTTAAAAGCCAGGTATTCAGGAATAAGAAGAGAGGCATTCAACCAAATGCCCAGTTGTTCCAAATACTCTTTTCAAACTATTTAACAGAATAATATTTTTATATATTTATATATTTATTGGAAAAAAAACTGTATTTGCCAAACATTTTCTGCCAATGCAAGGCAGCTTCTTCTGCTATTGACTTCTTTTTTGTGTTTTTTGATGGGGAATAAAGGACTGAAGCCTGAAAAAAAACAAGACAATTCGGGGATTGTATAACAGATTCTTTTAAAGAAACAAACTCTTTACTTTCACCATAACAACTCAAGGACTGCCCTTCTGCAATTCTAGGAGACATGTGAAGAGTAGTCAGGCTACACTCAATATCATGGAAAGAGAAAAAACTAGGATTTAACAGAGAAAACCTCAACAGATCTTCGTTTCGGCCATGAAAGTACGTGATGACCTGAAAACCAATTAATGTGGCCGTAGTTTCAGTTCCAGATAAAGCAAGTTGAGTGTTGAGTCATAATTTTTGTTTTTTGTTTTCCTTCATACAGGCCTTTGGGACGTTTTACAAGTATAAAAGTGACTTGGTTCTTAACCAAGCAGCTCAGCAGTCCAAAAAAAAGCTCACTCTGATCGATTAAAAAGATAACTAAAAAGACTGATACTTTAAAATATTCAATCAAATCCATGAATGCAAAAGAGGAAAAACTGAGTTAAAGATTTTTTTTTCTGGCTATTCATCTTTCACCACGTAACTTTTATGGTCACTAAAACTCTTTCCACTTTTATTCATTTTTTAAAATTCAAGATCAAGGTTCTTTCCAAGATCATACTGTGGGAAAAGGACACCAAGAGCCAAAGAAGGTTGTGCCCTGTACAGTGTTATTACAGTTTAGATCAAACTAAAAATGTTGTGCCCTCTACAGCGAAAATAAATAAATAAAATAAGCATCAATCAACATAGTTGATCTTGTTGATTGAATTTCTATTTGTACAATCAATTTGTCTGACAAAAGTTGTCAATCGAAACAACCTATGCTGTTATAAAATTGTTACAAAATGAAATAGAGTCCTTAAAATTCATATTGGAAAATGCCCCTTGAATTGTGGATTGAGGCACTTTATTTAATTATAACATAAAAAAGACCATCACAGGAGACAACACACATGTCAACACACAACGCACAAGAAAAAATGATCAAGCCATCATTCCTGTCCAATGTGTTGATTCTCTTTGAATTTAGCAAAGACATGTGACCATACAGTGTGGTAGAATGTACTAATAAAGTTCTCTATGTACTATTTAGATGTGGAAAAACAACAGTAGGCTGAAATTGATGAAACTAAAATGTGAATGGATTTGCCATTATTTTTGTTTACTGGTTTCTACACATATTTAATTTATACTTGATTATCTATTTTGGCTAAAGATGTACTGGATTGATTTTAGGCCAGTGAATGGGATCGTTCAAAATGAACCAATATCGACTATGAATAGGATCATCGACCTACAAACGATGATATGAATCCTTTCGTTAAAATAAATCAATACACCTCTAACACCCAAATCTTGAGATGATTGGAGCTCCACCAAGGAAGCCCACTTAGAAATGTACACACCGTAGCATCAAAAGTTACCACCAAATGAAGAAATCAAAAAGATCAAAAACATATTTTTTTTTAAAACAGCATGAGACAAAATTCACTTGGGTGCCATTTCTTTTACACCCTGAACCAGATAGACAAAGAATGTCATAAGAGGGGACCATGGAAGTTAAATGGCACTGTTGCAAAACTGAAGATCTATAATGTCCAAGTAGCATGGTGTTATCTTTAAAGCACTGAATGTTTGTCCTTGTAGCAAGATTTTTGTTGGTTTGTTATGCCTGAAGCAGGCCTTGTTCAGACAAACATAAGACTAGTATGGCTTCCTCTATATCTCTGATGTGTTTTTGTTTTAAAAGTAGCTTAGTAGAGCTTCATGTGCACCAATCAGACTGAAATAACATTTTTTGTGTTTTTTTTTTACTTCAGTAAAAACTTTCTTTTTGTCCATTTGTTGCTGTTACCTACAGTTGGTTGTGGATTTTTGGAGCACTCCGCAAGCTCACCCCAGCATCTCATGGGAGATAATACTGACATGTGATTTTTTATAAATTCTGCAATCACTTTAATGTTTCGTGTTTTGCCAAGTGGGTAATCGCTCAGTTTTCAATCTTATGTCTAAAAGAGCATGCTTACTTACTTTTTGCTTTCTCTTGCTTTAAGACATACTATTTCCAGGTTATATTCACCAAGATTTATTTACTGTATTTGGAGCTGCTTTTTCCAAAATTATGTCACGGCCTTGTATTAAATGGCATAAAAGTACAAATGTTAATGGCTTCTCTGTCCAGAGTAAATTATGTGATCACATATGGGGAGCCTGGCAGGTACTAATGTCTATACTAACCTTTCTCAGCGACTGTGGCTGTTGGGTCCACTATTGAATTTATAATTAACTTGTGAGGAAATGTGGGCATTTTTCTATTAAAAGAGACATCTTGTCAATTACAATCCTTCCAGAGATATTCACTGAACTTCCTGTTGGAAGAAAGGTCAATAGCTGTGTGTAATGAGTAATTGACTCAAGGCATAGAGCAGCTCAGGCTCAGACTTTGGTTCTGATCAAGTAGTGAAATGTGATTTATTTCCATATCATTTTCTCTCCCCTTCCCTAATGTGCTACAGAAAATCTGATTGAAGTGCCGCTGCTTAGGCCAATTCATCACCAAAAATGACTTAGGAAAATGACACTTAAATGGGCTGAATGATGAAAAGAACATGGGTTTTTGAAAATGAACATTGGCACAGACAGGGACTAATGACCTGCAAGGCTGAATATCAGACTTAAACAATGGGTTGATGCTTGGGCTCCATTGATGAAGAAACACAGGGCTAATAAGCAAACAGAGATGAACAGAATTCAAAGAGTTGACACATTTTGGAAAAAAAAATAATGAGTTTATTGGTATAAAACGTAAGATTCTCCTAACTGGCATGGCTTAATTAGTTATGCAATCATGATAAAACATGTACACAACTTCTCAGAAATCTCCAGAGTACCTTCCTTTCTTCAAACTCTGCTATTTTTATGAGACAATACAACTTTCTAAAAATCAAGTCTTAGTAATTTATGCATGCTCATTAAACAACACAAGGGTGGCTCTGGAAGCAGGATTCAAAGCTTCCTCCAAAAATTTCCAGTCCAATTCACATTTGAGGAAATAGGACAGTAAAAAAAGAAGGAATTACGAAACTTACTTTTTTGTATTTTTAAGATTTATATTCTTGAATATTGCATTTGATGGTATATCATGATCCTTAAGTTAACCAAAATGGGACCATTTGAGAAGGGCACATAAATAAAACATGTTTGACTGATTGTTTTTAGATGCTGTTGTTATGCTGCTTGTCAAGCTCGATATTTGTAGAAACGCACGAATAATGTCAAAAGCAGCACAGCGCAGACAGTTTGATGATGGCTTTTGGGCACGCAAGGTCTGAAAGAATGGTGTTTGTAATAGTTACATGCTTGTCATGCAAGAAAACACAAAAGTACAAAAACAGACTCACTTTTTAGAGTTACAGTCTTTTATGGGTTGAAAACTTTTCTTGCTGCTATAAATTTTGTTGCTCAAAACAAAATTATTACCCAGAGAAAGGTTTCACACTATAATATAGGATGTTGCCTTAAGGCAGCATCCTTTACCTTGGCCACATGCCCCCAGACAATTTGAATAGGCTGTAGTGAAAATTAAATTCTATTGTATATAAAAAAAAGGATAAAAAAAACTTTTTATTTACAGTCCATGCCAATGATGCAGGAAATATTACACTGACATCACAAAAGTCGACCCCTTTGTTATGCTGTTCTCTCCTACAAAAGAGCCATAATGTGTAAATACATTTGACTATAATCCTGACAACTGTTTAACATGGATGTATTAGGAATGCAGGATGTTGAGCCTGCACCGTTGAAAAGACAATGTTTAATTCTCTGTGAAGTTTAACAGCTAAAACCTTAAATTCTCCTGACAGATCCCAGCAGGTAAAAGTGTGGAAAGCTCTTGGGTGTGGATTTTAGCTGCCTTATTGGAGATGACAGAACATTTCCATGCAGTGCAAATATTTTTACCATCCTCTAAGTGTTCCACACATGTAAAGAACAGAACCTTCACTCCATTATATTGCATAAATCTACATTTTTATTTAAATCTATTTATAGAAGCACATTTCCTTGCAAGGCCTGTGCACATTCAGAATTGTCTTTGGTTTAATCACCATTACCAAAACCAATAGTGTGAGCTTGTGTCTGTGTGTGAAATGAGAGATCCTCTCAGAACCTGATTTATTTAGATCTGTCCTGACATCTTAAGCACCTTTTAAAAAAAAAACAGCATTGTTGGTAGTGTGGGTTGCCCTCAGTGGTCTACCTTTAGACTTACACATTAAAGGTCAACAATCAACAATACAAAAGAAATCTGGTGTAAAGTGAAGTTTACCTATTTACCTCTAGGGGGCTTTTGTTAAAACAAGGCAGACTCAAAACACCTTCAGGTATAGTAGTACTTCATTCATCATGGGCGTTACATACTAAATATGATCACGGTAGGTGAGAGTAGAAAAGCAGATGTTTTAAGGTTGTAAACCCCCCTAAACACTTTATACATATTTCTCAGAAAAACATAAACATGTTTATTCCTTTCTCTCTTGTGTTTAAACTCTCAAAGTTCAAACCTTCATAGAAAAACCTTCAGTACAGAAGAGATTGAATGACAAGTGAACTAAAAAAAAACTGCAAAACAGCGAGACCGCCAAAGGTGAACTGTGACATACCGAGGAACCGCTGTAAATTAGTAGCATCCTCTTGCTGTGCTAGATTAACATCTCCACATTACTCTGGAAATCTCTGAAGACTGCTACCTACCATTTTATGAAAAACAATTTCTTCATTGTATATTATTGGAATTGTTAGCGAAACACAGTAGCAAATAGGAAACTTAACTGCTGTTACCAAATGTTCAAATGCAATTTCATATCATGTCCTTTGGTACAACAATTACAATTACAATTACATTTTCACAAATAACTATGCAATGGTGAACATTTTAAATATTTATTTTTCAGTTAAAAACTATTTTATAAATGAATATGAACTATAAAAAAAATACTCTACAGACGGAAACAAAATGACTTTTAAAACACATTCTACCACAATGTTATTTTTTACACCCATTCTCTATAGTTTTAAACCCATTCTCATTTTACTTTTTTCCCATCATATACTTCATCCATGGCTACATTACCAACCCATACACACAAACAGAGAAAAAGAAAAGAAAAAATAACAACAACATTTACAGCTTGGTTTCCAAAGTATTTTTCACCTCAGCAGCTGGATTGTTTTTCAATTTTATAAAGAATAATTCTGACGCAAAGTGATTCTGATGATTGAAAGTTGACCTATAGATTTTCAGCAGTGGCCTTAGAGGGCATCCTAACTGTCACTCTTTTTTGTCCTTTTTATTTGCCCATTTACAGAAATGCCAATTTTGCATTAAAAATGGCAACAACCGTGGAGCTAAAAAGAAAAAACAAAACAAAAGCTGTACTTGAACTCATAAAAACAACATCAATATTAAAGCATCCACAGACCTCCATATATAGTGATTGCATTTCTTATCAACATACATACATATTCAAGCTGGTCACTTTTGAGTGATTTTCAAAAATGTAATGTGAACTCAATCCCTTAAGCAGAAATTCACCACAGAAGTTGTGGATTTCTACCTTAAACATGATTTCACAAATAATATAATATTGAATAACTGAAAAGTGTCATTTCAGTCAGACAACTCTTGCAGAATAATATTTATTTACAACATCTTTAGGTTGACATTCACAATTTGATTCACAACTTCGTTTTGGCATAAGGCTCCGTTCAATTCCTTGACACACTTATTTTTTTCATACACTTTTGGGTAACAACCCCCCGTAACGGAGCCCACAGGTGGAAGCCGGGGAGGAGGGAGGGGCAAAGAATGAGCGCTGAAAGTAAGAGAGAATGAACAATCGTACACCTGACTTAAATAGGACGCTAAGCAGGTGGGTTAATTAACTGACCCGCCCTAGGGGAGTAACCTGCAATTCTGCCGAGTGTCTGCCCGAAATGCGATGAATCGCTATATCATAAATTTATTTATCGTATCGTCCTATACCAGGGGTCGGCAACCTATTTTACTCAAAGAGCCATTTGGGACCGCCCCTAATAAAAAAGAAAGCACCCGGAGCCCCAACCCGTTTTGACATCATTATACATATTATGCATGAATATATTATTCAAAGGTGCTCATTACGTCGATCTTCAAGGACATGAGTGTAGATCGCGGGCCAGTAAAGATTAAAAAAAAAAAAAAGTACTTCTTTAAAATCCACCAAAGTCCTCACTGAGAAGTACGGAACTTGATTAACATGTAGATTGGCCAATCGGACATCGTCTGAAGCATACATCGCTGCAAATGCACATTATGTTCTTTTAAGGATGATACCGCGGCCGCGTGTGGGAGGAGCTACTGGTTCTGGTCTGATCACTGCATGGAGCGATGTGTTTATCAATGCATGGTAGACACTGAGAATGTGGAGAGATCAGGTTTATTATTTTGAAGAGTTCTACTTGGTAATCATGTTTCCATGTTTGAGTTCATAAAATCATCCCAGGGAAAGTCTCTGCTTCAACTCCCGGAGTGAAAGCTGCGTCTGAATCTGACGCCCGTGTTTGCATCTGACAGAGTTTGAAGCCAAAGCCCCTCCTCCGCCTCTCCACCTGCTTTTCCTGTCTACCTGTTCACCTGTTCACATCCTCTGCAGCTGAGATTTGTTTCCCCTGCGCTCCTCAGTGTGTCCTACACAGAGAGCGCAAAATGGGTTAAGTCGGGGCGCTCCAGCGCCACACAAGGATGAAAGAGCCGGACGCAGGTTATAGCGGGGATAGAGCGGGTTAAGCAAATGAATGGAAGAATGCGGCCCGCTGAAGAAATATTCAATATTGTACACATTTTATTATTAGTCTGAACTATCTTTTATTTAGAAAAATCTTTTATTTTATCAGTCCAGTACGAAAAAAACATCAACAAAAGCTGTTTTGGGCGGTTTGTGGCTGGGTCTGGCGGTTTTCAGATGACTTTTCGGCTGGAAAACTGTGACTCTATTTGAATGAACAAACTAAAATAAAATTTAATTATTATAAAATACTCATTTTTTTCCAAAGTCACAGGGAGCCACAACAGAAGGATGAAAGAGCCACATGTGGCTCCGGAGCCATGGGTTGCCGACCCGTGTCCTATACTATAAGGGTTCGGGGATTAATAAAGTTGTTCTCGAATCTTGAATCTTGTTAGGGGTCACTTAAAAGCCTTCATTTTTCTTTTAAATGACTGTGCCTTATAATTTTGGAGCTCCTTATGTATAGATAGTACGTCTCTGACATGTTAGTGCCATATGAACCATCTCGTACTCTGAGGACCTCAGGGGCCGGCCTCCTGTTGATACCCAGAGTCAGAACTAAACAAGGGGAATCAGCGTTTCAATATTCTGCAGCTAAAATCTGGACCAGCCTCCCTGAAAGCGTAAGACAGGCCTCTTCTGTGTTCATGTTCAAATCTAGACTTAAAACATTTCTGTTTAACCGTGTATATGACTGAAAGGTCCTTTGTGCACTTTTCTTTCCTTTCCTTCCTTTATTTTTAAATCAATTTTCAATTTTTTTTTTCTTTTAAAGTAAATTTTACGTTGATTATTTCTATAATGTATTGTGATTTTAATGCATTTTTCTGTTTTGTGAAGCACCTTGAATTACTTTGTGTACGAATTGTGCTATACAATTAAACTTGCCTTGCCTTGCCTAGATTATTTCCGGTTATGTTTATTGATGTTGAAGACGTTTTGGGAGGTACACAGTGTTGTGTCAAAGTATCAGTCGTCTTTTCTTGTTTTTTTTAGTTCCAAACAAGGGTGTTATCGTAAATATGCTTACGTGTAGCTGTGTTAGACTGCGTTTTTTTTTTTTTTTTTTAAGTATGTGTTATTGTCAAGGTTGGGAGTTACAGCTAATGTCGACATGCTAACGTGGGTAGAAATTCTAATGTGGGTAGCGCATAGCGGGTTACAAACATGCTGTAGTTAATAAACAGACTGACTGACTTATCTCTGACCCTTGTGTATCGCTAAATGCACCTTATAGTTCAGTGTGCCTTAAATATAACGGAATATTGAAAATAGACCAATAGTCGTTGACGGTGCGCCTTATAGTGTGAAAGAAATATGTTAAAAACAAAACAGATAATAGTACCAATAATAATAATAATAATAATAAAATTATTATTATAATAATATAATAAGAACTGACATTTTAGTACATATATTTTTACAGTCTGTCACTGAAGTTTTTGATCAATCTGTGTGTTTTTCCAACTTTCTTCCAGACACTCTTCATTTGTAAAACCAGCGAGTAGCCTCAGAATCCTCTTCACATATTTTACACTTGTCAGCAGCAAATGTCAAGACAATCCAGCTAACCCGAGCAGTCAAAACACTGCCTTCCACATGGACTTTAAAATGTCATCACACGATCAAAAGAGACCAAACCTAACACATACCTGATATTTTAATAAATCATTAGATCCAAAAGACATGTCATGAAGGTGTTTCTGTCACATGAAAGAAGGTGCCAAGAAACCACGATTACACCAACACTGAATCTGAAAGCAACATGTAGTTATAGATCACACAAACTTACTTCAGTGAAATCCTTCCTCTGGTACTATTTCTAAATCAGCCTTCGTGCTGTGCAAAGCTGCTTTGAAAGTGACTCTGGGCACTGGAAATGCTATAAAATCAATACATTTATGTGCACTGAAACCTCAAAAGACAGACACAGACAGCAACATCCCTGAAAAATATGTGTGATGTATTAGGTGATTTTATTATTTATTTATTTATTTATTTTTGCTGCCAGCAGTTTCTGCTCTGCAATTTAATGGAATTGACCCTAATGATGTTACAGGAGAATGTGACGGTAGATGTTTGACATTCTTCTTGAAATGCACATGTCCTTTTCAGAGCCATCAAAGCTCCATGAGTAAAGCCTCATTAGAGCTGGAATCCAACTGTAGGAAGGGAATTTTTGCAACATTAGCTTCTGCAGAACCGATTCAGTAAATAATATTCTAGTTATGGCCATGATAACCAGTGAGGAATAAGACTAAAGAAGGGGTGTGCTTGAAAAGAAACTCATGTTTTCTACAACCAGAAACTGGTGTTAAGCAAAAGCAATTAAAACAAGCATTTATTTTTATTTCATATCAACTTTTTTTTTTTTTTTGGTATACTTGGTCACTAGTCATTACATTTCAGTGTGAGAATCTGTATGGATTAAATTGTATTTTACTGTAAATTAAAATACAGAAAAAATATATAGTAAAGTTAAAAAGAAAAACAATCATGATTTATGGCTAAATCTGTTTTGTTCATTATAAAGAATCTTGTGTTTTTTTTTCTTTTTGTGGCTAAAACCTGCATTCTCATAATTAGAAGACCGCATGGAATATTTTTATGATGGATCATTAGATCAGGGGTGTCAAACATACAGGCCATGTCCAGCCCGCCAGATGGTTCACACCGGCCCAGTCATGAAGAGTAAAAATTATAAGAATGTTTAAAAAACAAGCACGTTTCTAGTCCATTCCTGTGGTGAGTTATGATTTTCTTAAGAAATAACCGAAATGCGCATCGATGCGGATCGATATGAAACCCATCGAGACGACTGTTGTTGTGAATTTGGGCTATACAAATAAAATTGAATTGATCTGAGTCCTGATATTGATGGCTGGCTGAAGTTTGAGGAGAGAAAGGAGGTTAACTCCAAATTCTTGTTATGTTCACAAATGTTTGCAAGTTTAATTTAGTTTAATTATTCATTGATTTGCACATTTACATTTTTGGCAGGTGCTTCATTTTTTTTCTGTAGCCCCTCTTGAATTTATTAATAAAAAACAATTTTTTAAGTGAAATGCATTTTATTTTACATCCATTGGCCTCTGTAAATGAATGAGTAATAATAAATTATTAGGCTACCATGTTGGCTGAGGCTTTTTTTCGAACTAATTAAAAAAAAAACAAAAGAAAACTGTTTTTTGCTTTTATGTCACTGGTCCGGCCCACTTGGGATCAGACGCCTTGAATGTGGCCCCCGAACCAAAATGAGTTTGACACCCCTGCATTAGATGATTGAAATGGGACTTTTACAAGCTTAGATTAGGAGGACTGTCATTTGATTTGTTGTCTCTCTTTAAACAAAAAATTATTTGCAAAATGTATGTATTTTTTTATTCTTTTTATTAATTAAACTAGGATCAAGTGCAAGCGTTTATGTTTTCATCAACTTTATTCTCTATTTCACCTATGTTCAGTTGGCGACATCCATCCGTACTACCCGTAATGCTCCACAATGCAAAAAATACCTTTGTAGACTTATTCTTGTAAAATAGATCCTATTACATCCTGTACATTCAATGTATCAATTAAATGACTAAAAAATCATAATACCTACAGGTTTAAAAAAATATAACCTTTTGGTTCCCAGAGTAATTTTCTTGATTCTCAAACGCCTTTCAAGCCTTGACAGCTGGGTCGGTTGTGAGTCTTAGGCTGTCAGAGCACTCACACTTGCAAACCTCTTGAGTTCAATGTGCCCCTTTTAGTGTTCACTGTGGTCAAAATATTGGATTAGATTAAATGATTACCAAAACAAATGAAGTGAAACTATCAAATGAATGAATGTCAGGTCCTGTTGAACTTACTTTACTGAATTGTTGGATTTTCTTATAAAAGAAAAGTTTTTTATTTCCCATGTCTGACTTGAGACATGACTTTTCTCTTCAATACACATGCCTCCAAATGTCTAAAGTGACACACGTGAACTACTGTACCTTGACCTGAAGGAATGGCTTACATCAATCAAACATGGCATTTTAACCTCCTTTGGAGTAATGACTGGTCTGTTCAAAACCTTTACTCAAGTGTGTCAGAAGATTATTAAATACTTAAAAATTCAAATACTCTGATTCCTACAGGGTAAACAAAGTTGTGAAACCATTTAAAATTTAACTCCTTATCAAAGTCTTTGCAGAGACTCATTAGCTCATGACTTCAGGCAGAATTAAGTTTGTGGGTTTTAATTTGAAATGAACCTGAAGAGAACTTTAACTGAAGATGTTCCACTTTCTCAAAATGTATATTTTGCAGCAGGTGTGCAGCGCTTGTGGCTTTTGATATGACCAGCATGTAGAGACATTTTCTGAGCTCCATCTCAAGAGGTTACTGAAGTATAGAGCGTGCCATATTTGTTGCACCAATACATACCTCTTTACCTCAAACTTTGCAGTCACATCTCATTGCAAACAATAAAGAACCTAAAGTTTGTGTAATTGTGCAAAGCTTTTTTCTCATAGCAGCACATCAGTTAACTGCTGATGCTTATGCTAAATTTGCTACTGTAAACTATCCTTTGAAGAGGATGCACTTATTGGAAAATGGCGTACCTTTTCCAAAGCAGCCATTGGTTTATTGAACAGAACTAAAAGAAAAATGCAACTTTGTCAATTTTTGTTCTGAATACTAAGTCTTTGTTTGCAGAAAAGTCACTGCATAAATCCATTGGCTCTTTAATGCACAGTGCTTAATTTTTAGGTTTAACTATTGTTTGTGGTAAATAAAGGAACTCACACATAAGGGAGGCTGAAACACTACAATAGTTTCACTCCGATTATGTTTTGTAAAAGTGATCCAAGTGTTTTTTAAATTTTAAATATGCAACTTTAAGGCATAATAAAACATATGTCACTTTTTTAAGACATAGCCTTAGTAGATTGACAGGAGTACATAAAAAAAAAAAAGTTTGCTCTAAGTCTGAGCCTGTTGGCACAGAGTAAGTCTGCGCTCATTTCCCATTATCCCTTTCTTTACACTCTATCCCAAGCTTGCAGCCCCTTAAAACCTCAAGCTAACATTACAGGTACAACAAAAATGGTGAACAATATTGGAGCTATCCAGCCAGATACCAGCTCAGACAAGGAGAACAGAGGATGATGACAGAGGACAGATGGATCTATTTTTCTACAAGTGGATGCATTGGAATGGAGCACAGCAGGGAGCTTGTTGTCTACCGACTGTAGCCTCTATGCTACCGCTAAAGACTTTTTCAAATGGCGTTTTTAGTCTTCTCCTGAATCACTGCAATATAAATGAAGAAATACTCAGAAATGCAATTTTAATCTTACATATGCCCTCCATCTTCCGAAAATGCCACAGGAACATGTTAAAAGCAACCAAAACACTATTGCCATTGGTGTGGGTCTTTACCAAGTCCTCAAAATTCTTATAGTTTTCCCTTTTCGACATCTTTCATAAAACATTTCATAAGATCTCTTCTGATGTGACTGATATTTCAGCATGAGGAGAAATGCAATCCAAACGCATGCCACCGGAAGAGGTTTATAGAGGAATCACCATAGCATAACTGATTTCACCCCTGCTTAATGCAGATGCTTCAGCATTGAAACATTTACAACAAATTTGCATGCCAAGCAGATCATAACATCTTTATTTAGCAAATAAACTGTGAGAGCTTGTGTGTAATTGTTCTGTCCATCAAAACCAAACTCAATTTCTAGAAGGTCACCTAAAAATAAAGTTTTTATTTCTTCTTTTGCTTGTTTTTTGCTTTCCTGCTGTGTCCTCAGTGGTTAACGTGTTGTCATGGTTATGCAGTTTGAACAGTCAAATGTCAAAAAAGAATGTGCCAGAAATGTGATCACCAAAAATGCAATAACAGAGCTTTAACAGATATATAAAAAAGCTAAGTAAAAAAAATAAGTTATTTTAAATTTCAAAAAACATTGTCACAAACCAATGATTAAAAAAGATGCATTTTCAAACTCCCAACTCCAGGATCTCTGTTTATACTGCAACAGTGGGACATGACCTTCACATAGTAACTTGCCATCACATAAAATCTAATTAAGTCAGACTGAATCGATTTAATTCATTTTGCAAATTATTTTTTTTAATGTAATTATTAGATGACTGTTTTGCAAGGAGTCACCAAAACTGATAGCAGCTTTTTTAATGACATGGATTTTGACACTGCGTAACCATGCAGCTGTCTGATGTCACTCAATAGCTGACATTATGAGCATGTTTGTGCTCATATTTAAAACGTTTTTTTTTAATTGATTTTGATTTATTTCAAGCATTAAATAAATTACACATATTTATCAAACTCATTACAGTAGTGTTGAAATACATAGTTTAAAAAGACCAAAAATAAAACAAAACAAAAAAGTCACTTAAATCACTTTTACTTAATTAAATATGGAGATAATTAACTAAACCTTAAGTATAGCTTGATTTATTGCTTGAAAAGGAGTGGGAAGAAGCAAACTTATACAATCCCACCCTTACTGAGTTAATTCTTTTGATAGTTTTACAGTGTTTTAAATCCGGTTCTGATCAAATAAGATTATCTTCAAGTAACAAAATCCAGTGCTAATTGATGATTGATTATTTTCAGAAAACATTCATTCACAATTTCAGTAAACAGTAACGGTACCATTATGTAATAATCATTGATTATCATTAGAACACATTCCACAATAAAAAGTTTGAAGGATAACATTGATCTATACACTTATAATAAAAGTGAAATAAACAGAGTATAAAAATACCTATTGTAGGGTAAATGTCTTCAACACACCATGAGAATGTTTTACAGTTAGTCACATGTGGATGTATTTTAGGATATAAAAATGAATACAAAACACTTTCCTTGCTAAAGTTTCTTAGATCAGCCTTTTAACGACAAGGATTTTTGGGAGAAAACATTGAAAACAGTATTTCAAAATCCTTGTGAAGACAACAGCTTGTTAGTGTAAAAAAGAAAAAAAAACATTAGAGAAAAGGTTTGCAATTGCAAAATTATTAAACAGTATAAGCATTTCATGCATTTTGTGAAAGGTTACTATTGAGGTGAGCTGCATAGTTTTCTTGTGTATTGTTATATCAACCGACTAACATGCCATTTTGGTGTAGGACCATTCTGTACTGTGAAGCTGCATTTACAATGAAACCAACTCGTCAGGAATTTTAAATGTTACGTCAATGTGCACACTCAATCACAGGTCCTTTGGAGCGACCTGAGCATCAGGTGTGGCATGGCAGCCTGACAGCAGCCCGTATTGGACATCACAATGTATTTTAGGGTTCAAATATTTCAAGTTTGGCAAAAAAGACACATCGCTTCAACTAATCAAAGACTCAGCTTTGGACGTACAGTGTTGTGGACACAATCAGCAGGTGGAGTCCAAAACCTACATTGAAGGAAATCTGATCATTCTCCACCTGAACATGAACTATGACATTTTTTCTGATTAATATCATGACAATGGTAAAAACATCCTCTAATTTTGTTCTTTTTTTTCCCCCTCTCCAGGCTAATGTGGAAAAGCAAGTCACCAAACTGGGTCACTGAGAGATGGCAGTACTGGTGAAAGTCATTCAGAAGCAGCTCCTGCAGTCGATGGTGAAGCTCATTGAACTAGGAGAGTCTCTAAATGATCTCATCAACTCAGACATGGAGACATGCTAACCAATAATTTTATAGAGTTCTTCAAAATAAATAAACCTGATCTCTCAACATCATCAGTGTCTTCCATGCACTGAAAAATGATATATACAGACCAAGTTTCTATGTAGCGATGAGGCTAAAAACGTTTGATGGAAGTTTCTCCCATACGCAACAAGAGCGTCAAGTCTATATCTATGAACACATTTTTGGACCAAGTGTCAAGCAATGAGTTTGACACCCATCAAAAGCATTTAATTTTTTTTAAGGTGGGAGCCTAATTTGTCCAAGAAATCCAAACATTCAAAGAGCAAAAGTCTACTGACAAAACAAAGCAAAAACCTAAACTATGATGTGACATAAAAAGGTGAAGATGAGTATTTACTAAACTCGATTTGATTAAATTACTAAATAATTGAAACAGCTGTGAATAAATGTCAACTTAAACCTTGTGTGACTCAAAATTGTCATGGTGGCCTGTCAGACTCCTCCCCCTCCCAGCTCTGCTCCTGACTCACAGCTGTTTCTTCTCATCTCATCATCTCACCTGCCATTTAAGGAGGACCTCCACAAGCAGTTTTTGCCAGTTCGTTAAACCTGATGGTGCTTACCTCACCTCATGCCACGTCTGGCCCTCTATGCCAAGTTTTTGCCTCGCTTACCTTGTTTTTGCTGTGCTTCAGGTCTGCCTTTTCCCACGAGAGAAACCCGAGTCCGCATTCCACCTCGAGCAGAAGCTGGAAACCCACCACGCTCCTCAAGAACTCCAGCCACGCCACCGCCAAGAACTCCTGCCACGCCTCAGCCTTTTACTCCAGCCACGTCGCGGTCTAAGGCACTCCATTCACGCCGCAGTCAAGAGCTCCAGTCACGCCACAGTAAAGTTCCCGCACTCACCGTTAGTCGAGGAAACCTCGTCAAGCTCCACGCCCCGTCCTGTTCCTGGATCCGCTGGCTCTTTCAAAATAAAACCAATTCCTTACCATTCACCTAACTGCCTCTTCCTTCTGGGTTGCAGCATCTGGGTCCACCCTGTTCAGATCATGACAAAAATCTAACAGAACATGACCACAAAGCGTGACTTAATCCAAGAAAATGTGGAGGAAGTCACGGGAGCTTTAGAGAAACAACAAGAATAGTCAGGATCCAGACGAGAGTCAGGGCAGGCCGTAGGCAAACAAAGTTAGAGACAAAACAGGGTCAGGAAATCAGAAGATCAGGGGCCTCATTTATAAAACTTTGCGTAGGATTTGCGTCAGAAGTGGCGTACGGATGAAACATAGGACGTGCGTACGCACAGAAATATTCGGATTTATAAAACCGTGCGCACGCACATCCTACGCATCTTTCCCTTTATAAATCACAACCAATTCTAAATGCAGCGCAGCATTTGCGGCGTCATGACACGCCCATAGTTGCCCATAAATGGTCCGTGAAACGCCCATAAATTAATATTCATGACTTGCTAAATCATGGCAAATACAGAGAGGAACTCAAAAAAACGTAACTTCATTCAATGTGAAGTTGAAGTTATCGTTGGCGAGGTGGAAAAGAGGAGAAAAGTGTTGTTTGGAGGCACAGTGTGGGCATTACTAATGCCAAAAAGGCACGTGAGCGGCAAACGGTGACAGACGCCGTAAATGCTGCAGCCTCACAACCTCGGACCGTGGCCGAAACAAAAAAGAAATGAAATAAATGACCGGACATCAAAGTCGAGGCAAAAAAAACGTCTAGCGCTGCATCGGCAGAGTGTGTCCGCCACGGGGGGGGGGGGGGGGGGGACGACGACACCGGAGCTGACCCCTCTTGATGACAGACTGGCCGCTATTATTGGGGAATCCCTGTTAAGTCCCCCTCATCGGCGTCCCCCCTCCCCCTCCGTCACCCGTCACTCGGTGACTGTGGTGATTGAGGCGGAGGGGGACGCCGACGCGCCAGGTAAGAGAAATAATTAAAATGAATGCAGTCAAGTCACATGTATGCAGGCTACACAATTACAGATTATTAATATAGAACAATTTTATTTTAGTTGCTGGGTGTTCCAGCGGGGCCAGTGGTTCCGATGCTGCAGCTGAGCAGCCGTCTGGACCCAGCGTCTCCACGGCACGCGGCTCTCAACCCTCCAGCAGTGGACGTGTCCTCACCGATGCAGTCCTTAAATGCAGAGGGAAGTCAGTAGTTCAATCAGAGAGGTGGCCAAGGAGTTGGGCGAAATCAAGACTGACTGAAATAAACTGCACGATGAGGGAATTCTTAAATAAATAATATTTTCCACACCTTTTGTTGTTCTTTACAAGCGACGCATCACTTCCAAACGCTGGCGCACAGCAGCAGCATTTGGCTCAAATGCGTGGGGATGGTGTTCAGGGTCGGGGCCAACACAGCAATCGGCGCCAGGGGGTAGAGGCACGTTTTTAAGCTGTGCCACATTGTGTAGCACAGCAGCACATGCCAGCACGATTTGGCACACACTGTCACTTTCACGTGTTTCTTCCATCTGCCGACGGTGTCGCCGTTTCTCATTTCACCCGTTTTTGTGCGTACGCCTGGGTCAGAGCTTGCGTGGAGGACCGCACATTTTCCCGTCAAGTTTGCTTTTTATAAATCTCAACTATTGCGTAGAGAGTGGCGTACGCCTTCTTTTGTGCGTACGCAACGTTTATAAATGAGGCCCCAGGTCCGGATATAACGCTCGGTAATGCAGGCAGAGTGACACAAACAGTACTGAGCACTGAGTGAGGCTCAATGCAGTGCTCAAGTATACAGTGAGTGATTGCAAATAAGTCAGGTGTGTGGCATCCAGAAAGTGCATGCTGGAGTTGGGGAGATGTAGTGCGTTTAGAACTCTGGAGACGGCTCCCGCCGGTGACCAGCGGAGAAGGCAGAGCTCTGACTCCTGACACTATAGCACCATGTATATGTATCTAAAGTAAACCTGAGATATCTAGTGGTTTTGTTTTTGACAGAAGTTTCTAATAATGGAACAAGGCTCATCCTCTGGTGTGCTATTCTTTTATACCTCTCAGGTTTTATATTTTCAAAGGTGCCCTTGTTCTAAAGTTCAAGGTCAGCAGAATTTCTTAGTTTTTAATTTCTCAAATCAACAAAGTGTAGAAGCTGTTATTTTACTTTGTCCTTGTCTCAATCAATATTGTGGGGAAGCAATTAAAGATATTATTTCAAGACATCCTGCATCCAGACAGCAAATCCATGGGTGAGCTGTCAAAACACACTGGGGGGAAGAGAAATGCTTCCTGGGACAAAACGCAGGTGAGTAAGCCAAGACTGCAGCGAGGACGCCTGGACCTAAGCTCTCAAAATAGAACCAGTAATTATTTATTTAATTATCCAAAAGGTCTTGTTGTGATCTTCTCTCTTTCAGTCTCACCCTCTTTTCGTCTCGCTATCTATCCTTTGATATGCTGAGTTGGCTAAAGGGGAGTTAGCGAGGATAAGTGGACCACACATGAGGAAAATACTTCAATAAACTAAGCTAGAGCAGATGTTAATGATTATGGATCTACTAAGCTGGGGAAGAATACATAATCACTTCTCACCTGGATCTAAAACTCCTCTCTATAGATAGTAATACATTTGTGTTTTCTAAAGCAGTGTTTTTCAACCTTTTTTGAGCCACGGCACACTTTAACCTTGACAAAAACCACGCGGCACACCAGCATCCGAAAAAAAAAAAAAAAAAAAAAAAAAAAGGAGAAACTTATATTCTTAGTGTTGATCTACAGCCCCTCCGCAATCTCATATATATTTTTGTGATAATTGTGGCAGAAAAAGCTGGAAGTTGCAGCTTTTATTTTCAAAAAAATGTAATAAAAGTTAAGTTACAAGATTTACAAACTGTTTGATGTGGGTTTGTTGTTGTTTCAAGATGTTTAACACGAAAGACTCATTGTGCGTTGAGACACTGTCACTTTAAGCCAATGCATCATGGGAGATATAGTGTGAATACTGCCGCAAAAGGGCAGACCGACTCGCTTCTCTTAGCTTCATTGTTTTGTTCACTTGTTCCACGGTCTGATACTGGATTCTGTGGAAAGCTACACCGCTAAAGATGAGCTTTAGCTGGTATTTTTGTTAGAACTGAGAGACTTTATGAGCAGAATCAGAACAAAGAAGTGAAGACTTGAACCACTTCTGATTGGTCAGACTGATGACATGTGATTAAGCCTCAAAGAATGATTGGTGGAGACAGTTAATGGGGCGAGACTTTTCCAAAAACAGCTGACACTACGGCTAAATCACGGTACCGTCATTCTTTGCAAAAATGTCTTTAATAGAATCAAATTAACACAAAGAAAAAAAAGGTATTTTGCAATCTTTCATATTCCTAACTACTCAGTGTTTCATCAGGGCCTTTTTGGATGAACACAGAGCTGATATCCTGGAGATGGAAAATGTTTTTTAGATCAGTTAATGCGGGCAATTTCCCACGGCACACTTGACCATCACCCATGGCACACTAGTGTGCCGGGGCACACCGGTTGAAAAACACTGCTTTAAAGAACCTTTGAAAAGAAAACTAACAAAACTATCAATCACTATTTTTCCTGTAAGTAAGTGGAAGACTGTCTCAACCTACACATTTTTATAACTATGCATATTATTATTTTTTTTTTCTTTTTTTTTTGCAATAAGTGCTAACACATTATAGAATTCTATCAGTTCCACCACCTTCCCTCATATTAATTTCTCCCCTGATTGGTTTTTATATCCATTTCCTCTCCTCTAACTCTTAACTCTCCCACATTAAAAGATGCATACCAATCATTTCTGGTTTAATACCTCTCTAAGATTAGCAGGTACAATGTTTGGGAAGTCATTCGCAAAACTGCACCCCAATGGCCAACAAAATCCAAACTTGCAAACAGTTTAGGAGTTCAACTAATGACAAACAACGAGGGAAAGTATTAAACAATTGGTACTTCAAGTTGGACCACAATTTGACTATATATTAATTAACACTGCCTTAAAATGAAATTGAGATATATTTTCATGTCACTTGATAAAGGTTATACTTTAAGGGTGGGGTAAATGTTTCAGTGAGGTACCACGTTTGCACAGCTGAAATTCTCATTAAGTAACAAAACAGGCCATTGATTTTACAATTTTCTCCAGTGATTTTATGGGACATAAGTGACTATCATAAGATTTCACTATGCTTCATTAAATTGGAGCTGTAGATGATTCGCCACACATTTTCCTGACTGTTGGCTAAAGAGGTAAAGACCTTGGTGTGACCACCAAGTTAGTTTATGCGGATTTTGAAGCGTTTGTGAAGGTCAGAGTCATTTTTTTTTAACATTTTCTGGTCTATAGTTGTTTTTGCGCAACGACATAAGTACATTTAAATAAATATTTTGTTTGGTTTGGAAACTGGCTTCCATCTCAATCTGGTGACTATTCCATCGATAGATTTCAGTGACCTATCATGCACCACATCAGATAACTTTTGAAAGAGTCAGTAAGCTTCAAACACCCATCTTTATTTTTCTTATTATCCTGATTACATGAAAGAAATTATCGTGTTTGCTGTTTTCAGCTGTACAGAAAATCAGTAGCAAAGATTGCCCCCAAAATGATGGGAATGGTGACAATTGAAAGTCTTGTAGTTTTGTTTGCCTCCCCCTTGCTGATGTTGTGCTTCTTTAACACTCTTTGAGCATGCAAGGGTTTTCTTCTCTTCTGCTGCACATTTTTTAGGCCTCAGGTGACACAACTTAACAAAAGCATGAACTGGATGAATAGACTGTATAATTTATGAACCCTTTTTTAGTCTCAGGTGAAAATAGGACCAGTGGATTGTGTTTCTTGTCTACATGGAGTGCTTATGAAGCTACTGACGACTAAAAGTGGGTTCTTGAACGCGTATTTGGCCCGTGGTGTTCACACTGGACAAGCAGGTAGAGGCTTCTTCCTCTTTCTTTTTCTTTATCTACTGTTTAGTCTTCAGTTAGAAGAGGTCTGGTGCGAAATGTCGATGTGGTGCAAATCTTGTGAATTTTGTTCCAGGCTTTTTCTTTCACTGCTCAATTTCAATACATGGAAGACTTGGTGTCCCATAATTCCGTTCGGGCACAGACCCTGTTCTGGTGTCTGGGGAGCTGTGACTCCTCATGGTTAGGATAAGAACAGAACTGATGTAAAGTACACTTTAGTTAGCAATTTAAAAAGAAAAACTCTCTAAAAGCATTTTATCAAGCTTCGTAGGTTTTCACATAATTCATCATTTTTTAATTCTTATCAGGTCCTTTACCTTCTTAGAAAGCCCAAAGCACTTTTTTAGTCACTGTCCCATTCACCCGCACGCACACACATTCACACACTCATGGCGGCTCCACTGACAAACCTTGCTGCCATCCTATAACCACCAGGGAGCAATGGAGGTTTTTGTTTCTTGCCCAAGGACACTTCGACACATGGTGGGAACAGAACCTGCAATCGTCCCATTAAAGGTTAACCATTGAGACAACTTATGGTTAGTTTGTCTTTTGTCCCCATTAGTTGTTTTAGAAGCAGATGATTATTAACATGATGCACGTCAACTGACATAAATTTTGACTGAGATCCCGATTTAAGAATACGTACAAAAACTTAGATTTTACCTGACTTTACAAAAATATTTCATACCTGCCAGACTTTATGTGTCCTTTGTAAAATAAAAGACTCAAAAGCACAAAATCTGAATATATATATATATTTGTCAAACTAAAGCTGAATTAATGTATTAAGTTGATCAACCTTAAATTTTAAGGTTAAGTCCTAACCATAAAAAGTGTGGAGAATTAAAAATTATATTAAGCCACAAATGTTTTTTGCACAACCAAAGAAAATGCATCGTGGAGGCATCATACAAAAGGATGTGTGAGATCTTTTTGCACAAGGATAGGCATATATATACATTTAATAAATCCTACATTAAACAAGCTGAGATATATATTTCATTTAGACTCGTAAAAAGATGAGGTAGTAAACAAAAGTCACTAGTTTTCATCTTTTATTTTCTTTTTAAAACCCAAAATGGTTTGCACAGGCAAACCGCTTTCTTGACCAAATGTGGCCCACTTTCAAATTTTTACCGGCCTGCAGGTTCCTATCATAAAATCCATAATACCAGCCCTTTCTAATAGCTGTGTGTACGATTTCATGCTTGGGATTGGATAGATTCAGTCATGACCCGCTGTGTGGCAACACTGTCACGGGACCCTTCAGTGACAATTCCTAGCTTTTATCTAAAAAATGGTGATTGTAAAAAGTAAACATTTGTTTCTCCAATCAAAACCGTTTTGAATTAGCATTCAATATTGAAAAATGTATAAAAATATTTACATTTCATGTAAACCCAGATTTAATGTTGACATTTTTTTAATTTATTTTTTTAATTTCTTATCTTTAAATACAAAATTCACAGTATATCACCGGTAAAAATGTATTTAGGTGTATTTCCGCCTATGTGAAGAAAGGAAAAATTTATTGTAATATATATATATATATATTATTATATATATATATATATATATATATATATATATATCTATATATATATTCATATATATATATATATATATATATATATATATATATTATATCATGAAATAGTTAATTTGCATTTAATTATATTAAAAATAGTTGTTAAAGAATGTATCGGTAGGCTTATTGGTTGGCCCTCACGCATTTGCACCTCACCAAATTTGGCCCCCTTTCCTAAATGTTTGGAAACCCCTGCCTCACAGACGTGGATCCAACAATGTTGACTTTTGCCTTTTTTGTATTTGAAGAAGAAATGGCCAAACAAATCTGTAAATTTAGTGAATTTCCTGTTAAATTGACATTAAATGTGCAAAAATGTCTCCTGGGTAGAACCTCCGCTATCGTCATAAAAATGTTGGCTTTGTATTTTCTGCCAAACAGTGAGGAAGGTGGGGGTTGCAAAGTGTATGAACACACAATAACACCAACATCATAGAATTATCTTTGCGCCAGCTGGGACAAATTTGCATCCGTAAATAGGCTTTGTATATGAAGAAGTCTTTGCCCAGATACTGAATATGACCCAGAGGGGACATAAATAAGATGAGAAAATATTGTTTAGGTTTTTATGCTTTAAAAAAAGGATGAAGCATGAACTCAAAGTAAAGTCTGCTTTCACAAAGCCATTTCACTCTGGTTAAAATGCGTAACTTTTTTCTTTTATATTAATCAACGCCGCAGTTTTGAAATAATAAATTCTTCTTTCTCCTAAGCTGTTTTTGTTCATTAAATATTCTTAGACTGGCAAAGATGTTGAAATGTATTTTGGTCTCAATTGTTTACATAATACATTTGAGAAAAGCGTGCGTTTGACAGCACAGAGCATTCAGCTGAAGCCTTTCTTCAGATAAAATGCTTAGTTATCCAGTCATAATCCTGTAATTAGTTCCCTGCTTTTGTCAATTACTTTGATTTAGGCCCCTGCTTGATGAGGTGCTCTGTTGTCCAAAGAGATTACATGTCTGAGTGGTGTTGCCACTGGCTACACTGGTGTTGGAAACGAGGCCGGGGCTTCGCTTGTTGCAACTGGAAAACACAATCTAAATGTTTGTCAGATCCATTGTCTCCTGTTTAGGGAAACTTTTATTCTGTCAGGTTTGTCACTTCAAATGGGTAACTACATCAACAACATCTGTTGTCCCCCAAAGCAGAAGACATGCATGGTCAGTGTTTTCCCCCACAAAAAGTGTAGAGAATTCTACATGACTCACCTACACACTAAAAACTCAAAAATAACTCAGAGTTGGGTTAGAAAGGAACTCACTTTTTTAATTCAAGGGGGAGGGGGGGGGTAAATTTGGCTCAAATTAAACCACTATTACCCCTCAAAAATGTTATTGCTCAAAAAGGTAATGTAAGAATAAATCGCAACATGAATAGCCCAAGAACTGGTTTGAAGAAATAACCCATGTTTTATGAGTATAGATGAAATTTAAAATGTATCTATTTCAAAATTATGATTTTCTTTCTTTTTGAACTAGATTAGAACTCTACCAAAAACCTGTCAAATATACACAAGTTGTTATGTACTGTACTTGTGTGCATTACAAGTGTGATAGTTTTAGTTTTTAGTTAAGTGTCATGCTTTCATATGCACAGACTTAAAGTCTGTTTATCTATTTTCTTTATTTTAAATAATGCATAGACTTTTTTTTTTAATTGACTCCTCTGTGCTCCCTCTGATCTCCGCCTGTGCAGCATTAACAACCGCAAATGGATCCTACAACATGGAAATGAGTAATATGGGGCCAGTTATCTAGCTTTGGCTTGACACAAACTGAAACAAATGCATATACATTTATATTTAATGGTTCAGGACAATTTGGCGTTGATTGATTACCAAGAAACTGTCATTATTTACTTGGCAAAGTGGTTATGTTCTAAAGAGAATATATTTAAGGAAATGTATCCTTTCTGGTGTACCAGCTCACATTTTACCTACAATTTACTTGGGGACACATACAGTTCCTAACTGGTTTATTAGCTTATCCAGAAGACTAGAAAAAAACAAACAAAAAAAAAAAAATCTGCAACTGCAACGAGGAGTAAACCAGCAAACCTCACATTTTGATAGCTGAACCATCATCACATAGCTCTTGTTTCTTTTACTTCAGAGAAAGTCAAGGCTACAAAAAAATCCTGATTAAAAATGTAAAAAAAAAGAAAAAAGAAAACTTAAGATCAAAAGATAGCAGTACAATAAAACGTACAGACATATACAACCTAAACTTTCCAAAGTCAAGCTAAATTCCGCTTTTGTTTGTTTGTTATGGACAGTAAATCCTCTATAGTGTTGTTTGATGCTCCACCTCCACAGTCCATAATGTCTTTCATGGGGTAACATTCAACATCTTGGCTATCTATCACTGTATCAGAGGGTTATCTGTCTTCCTGCAGCTAATGAGCTACATAATTGTGGAGAGCTTTTCCCATCTGGCAGGTTGGCTCTTGTGCTTTAAGTAGCAGCTCTGATGGAACCCACATAAGGATCAAACCACCTTCAAACAACAAGCGAAACCACAAGGCATTCAGGGCACAGCTTGTTTTGTAACCAAAGAAACAGGAACATAAAGAAGCATTGTTCTATTTTATACCAGAATAATGGAGGTAATTGTTTGTGCCTTTAGTTATATTTAACTAGCAGACTCTTCTTGAATGGATGCAGCTCAGTGGTGAAAACACCAGGAGACAAATTTAAAGTTGTATTAAGATTTTTTAATTAGTTTGGTGCAAAATGAAATAAGATAAATAAAATGTAACTATTGATGATTTTTTTTTTATTTATTTTGTGGATTTACACGCAAATATTTTAGGCCTAATGTGCAGGTGTTCTGTAGGTCCAGCAGAGGAAGGAATACCGCTTTGGCTGCCCTATTTATAAGAACTGACTGATTTATACCTTTCAGCCTGGTCAGCCCCATCAGGGATCGACGACAACATCTGTTACAGTAGAGGCCAATTGTCATCACTCAAAGGCTGGATGTGTGCTGGCGCCGCCAGTTGAATGACAAAACACAAAGAAAAAAGCAGAAAAAGAATACATTAAAAAAAGTTCATGTTTTGTGAATTTGATATACAAAAACTGATCTGTAAGTACTGATGCTAATTCGTTTATGTTTTGTGTTTATCTATTTTTTTTTTCCCTCAGTCACAGTCTCACCTGATTTCCATTGATAATCATCCACAGCTGTTTGCTCTTTAGGCAATGGTTCATGGTTTTCGGTTCATCTTAGTTTGTGGCCCGTCGTGGCTGCTTTAGTTCAGGGTTTTGGTCGTCAAAATCTTTGAGTTTTATTAATTATTTTCTGTCTCAAGCTTGGTTTGCTGAGTTTGGGCTATCCATAATCGATATGTAAAAGCAGAGGAGCAGAATACCAATTCTGAGGTCTTGACCATGACCTCATCTGCCTTAAACCCCCACAAACCATCACCTAATAGTTCCTAATTTCCCCCTCTACCACTCTATATCCCCTCGAGGGCCACCAATCAAGTGCACTGCGAGGCAACCTCGGCAAATAACATCCTAACCCTCAGATTATGGAAATTGAAAATAAAAAGTGTCTTGTACCATTGACATGTAACCCTACCCTCCACGTGTGTCTATGCACACAACCCCAGACACCTTGGAAAACAGTGTACGTGAGGCGGCTGTGGTGCAGAGGTAGAGAAGTGGAGCCCTGATTGGAAGATCGGAGGCCCTGCAGGCCCATGTGTCAAAGTGTCCTTGGGCAAAACATTGAATCCCACATTGCTTCTGCCAGTTATAGGTTGGCGCCAGTGTTTGGCAGCATGACCCTAATCAGAGTTTGAGTGTGTGCATGGGTGATGGAGATTCACCTGTAAGGCAATTTGGACCTTCTAAGAAGGTAAAAAAGTATTTCACCTTTTCCAAACTAACACCAGTTTTAGAGCACCCCCGTCCCCCAGCACTAATTCTGTAAGAAATCCCCTCCCACCCTATCAAAAGGAGTCACCCCCACGTATGTCCACCCCCACGTGCACGTACACACTACCACACTGCTCCATGTCTGATTCATCCCTCCTCCGAACCCACAGTGTATTGATGGACAGATATCTTCCGCTCATCTTCGTGTCAAAATTTCACCTTTGGGTGTAACATTTGTCTTTTCAGCAGATGGTATAATTGTTACACAGCTTAAAATATTAACTCAATCAAATCAGCGCTTCTATCCCTCACATTCTCTACCTCTCTTCCTTTTACCCCCCACCCCCCCCACCCAAACACACATTCTTCCCCTCTCCCTCCCCACACACTAAATGTAACAAATAAATAAAAAATAATAAGATAACAAAAAGGGGTTTATACAAACTTGTAATTTGGTTTTTCAAAGTTATATAACCTCTTTTTGTAATAATAAACCGCTGGCCAACACAAAAGGCCTTTAGCTCTAATCTGTTTACTCAGTTGTTGGACAGAACAAGTTAAAAAAAACAAAAAAACAAAAAAAAAAGTCTAGAGCTCTCCAACTGATAAACACCCTGAGGGGGCCAAACATGGAAGACCTCAGGCCTACCTCACCTCCGCTGGCATGTCCAGAGCAGCGACATCAAATGTACTCATCCCCCATGTGCTGGGGTAAGTTAAGAAGGACCACAGGGACATTCAACCTTTTTTTTTGTTAAACTTCACATTTTCTTCAAGCTGATGTGATTCAGCTGCAGATGTCTCTAATAAGTTATGCTAAAGTTTTTCTTAGTTTTCCAACTGAATGAAAATGTTTTGGTTAATTTTGCCATTCAAATGGTGGAAAACAGATATTTTCCCCTCTGAATTCATGGCACTCATGTCACCAAGCACACAAAGTGAAGCGAAAGCTCTGATCAGTAGTCGAGTTTATAACTAATTAGTGTCAGTTTTGCTTTAAAAGATTCTGGCTAATAAATTGCAATACATACTTAAGTTCGTGGTTTATGCTTATGTGTATGGTTATTAAAAGAAGTTTGATATGTACACAATATTACTTATATTTGTTAAGCAATAATGTCTGTGCCATCTTTGTTTTCTCTTTTATTCTAACAAGAGCATTCAGAAATTAACTTAAGTAAGTATAGTTATGTAATAATTCTTTAAACTATTATTTATATATTTATTTATTTTACTTGATCTTGCTGTTGCTGCTGTGGTGTAACTGCAGGAATGATTGCTTCTGTACTTTTCACTATCCCATAAACAGTAATTAGGAGTGTTTTCGCTACTGATAATCATGTGCCTCATCAACCCCAACTGTGATAACTCCTGCCAGATAATATTGGCTGTGTTGTGCTGTTCTATCACTATCATATCTCAGATAACATAACACAATTATTATGGAATGTATTCAGAGAAAGGTTTTCAAACCTTTCTGGGGTGCTCCAGTGTTGACAGACCTTCGACTACTGTCGCTCTTCAACCGTTTACATAGTTGGTGAAAAGAAGCCTTGTGTTGATGGACGACACTTTGCAGTAGTGGAGTGCAATCAACGTAAATATGCTGATCCTGTTGCAGAAAAAAAAAAGTGTTACATATCGGCGCAAAGTTGATGAAAAGTTGCTTTTACGGATGTTAGAGGTGAAGATGTTCAATAAAGACATGCAAAAGGGCAAATTAGCAAGCAGAGAAAAAAAAGGCATAATCATAATTAAAAGACCACTGGGAACGGTTTTTCAACAGATCAATAGATGATTGGAGTGGGACTTTTAGGAGAAAATCCTAAAGATTTCTATTGATTTAAGTTTGCTGCCATAGAGAAAGCATACATGACTAACACTGACATGTAATTCAAAGTGAAGATGTTTCCTTGTTTTTATTGATATGTTCCGGTTTAAGAAAATAAAACTTTAATAGAAAGTTCATGCTTTGTTAATATGTGCACCCTGCAGACAATCAAAGATGTAGATATGTATTCGATTGTATTTATTGAGGAAGTAGTGCTAGATTTATGATACATTACACTACTTTGGCAAACCCACCAGACTTTCATGGGACCATGTGACCCGGGTTCAATGTCACACAGATTCATCCTCAAAGGCATTGCGTCTTAAGATAGAGTATATGTGTCAGCAAGAGCAATGCTTTTTACTTTAGAGACATGGGGAAAAAGGCAAAAGGTCCTTATGTGGTTCCACCTGCACTTTGATGACTGTGACATAACACAGCTACCACTATAATCTACTGGCACTATAATGATGAATCAAGACAGGTAGAAAACTAGCTACAAAATATCTCCTGTAACCCACAGCTGCTTTCCTGGGAGGAGCAAGGATGCACAATATATACCGAATCATCCAGGTTATATGAAGTGGAGATGAGGTCACTTCTGACAGAAGGTAGAAGGTCGATGCCATGTTGCTTTCTCATTTTGTTGGAGCAAACCTGAATGAGAAGTTGGAATGTAAGGAATCTGCTCAAAAAATGACAATAAACTCCATAAGCAAAGCAATCTCTAATCCCATTAAGTTGAAGCTTTGCATCATCTAAATTAGGTCCCCTGACTGTATATTACAGAATAATTCAATAAATTATACCCAAAATATAATGGTTATAGAAAGATCTGATTTAATTGGTTCAAAATATTTCATGTTGATTTCAAAATATTTCTTTCGTACCGATATGAAAATGTTTTTCTTGCATTGGTTCTTGTCCACTTGGAGTTATCTGCAATGTCAGCTGCCACAGCTGACCTTGATCTTTAGAAGAAAACCCAAATCACGGGGTGATTATCTGTGGAAACCCGCTCAATCTGATCTTGCCTCATACTGTATGTCTGGTATTTGGTAAAAGATTTGATGCTCAAAAGGAGATTAAATGCACAAAATACACACGCGCACATGTGCCTACCAAAGCAGTCGAGAGGTTTTCTGAGTGCCCTCCTTGCTCCGCTGAGCTGAGTCCAATTTACTTGCCTTTGAATATTTGCTGTGGGAATAATGCTGCGGCTGGTGGTCTCCCTGCACCTATACAGTGTGGAGAGGTAAGTGTGTTTTTGACTGACAGTAGCGATGATGGCTGAGCTGCAGCTGAAATCCTCATATCCTTAGAAATCACCTGCTGGCAGGTCTTTGCTGATAGCCTTCCTGTAATTGGCACATCCTTTTGTTAAATATCAAGGTGATGTGACACGTGTACTCATAGAGATCTGTGAATCTGCTTTACAGACACATTCCAGGCTCAGCATGTCAGCAAGGTGTCCTTTGGAAACAGGCCTCTGTCTGTGGTGATTAAAGATCCTATCATGTTACTTTTTGCACGGCCAATAATTAACACGGGAACATCAGGAAGCATCTAATGAAGTGCAGCTTGATGACTGTTTCATCAATAAATACAAGGCATCCACATGCTCCTTAGTACTGAATTCACTTCCTGTGGGAAATAAAAGTGTCTTAGTGTACAGTGGTTGCTTAGTTATTGTAAGAGTTACGATAAAAATAAATAAAAATGGGTGAAATAAGCAAAATCATCTTTATTTTTACAATTATTATAGATGTTTTAAGGCTGTACATTCATTCACCTCACACTTAATTCACTTAGAGGTCAGTTAACTACTGTGTTTGATTTTAAGTTGTGGAGCCCAAAACGTAGCATTTAGACAAATGAACATGTTCCAAAGAATGTTTTTATAATCTCTGATGTTACCTGGAAATCACCTGTGCGAATCAATGAAAGCTTTTTCACTAGGGCGACTCCTGAACGGATGAGCCAAAAGGTGAACAACAACCTGTTTGATTCCGGTGAGCAAAAACAACCTCCTAGTGACAGGTGCCTTGTCTGGATAACTGCAGAGCTCAACTCAACAATAGTATGAGCTCGAGATAAATCAAGATTACTAATTTTAAAATGCAAATACCCTAATTGAAAATATATTTGAAGCCAGACTGCAAATTTATCTTTCTGCAGTGTAAAATTTAATTTTTTCAGAGTGAAAGTCTATGGGAAATTGCTTCCTTATACTGTGTTTAACCACTTTCCATTGGTCTTTGGAGCAGCTACTACATTTAGTGCTTCTTGGGTGGCATTAAACTTGGTACAAGGAAGTTGAATTTACCCCCTTCACTAATAAAGTTGTGCTTAATTGTTGACCTTATATCTTTTTATTTCTGTGAAGTTTTCATGTATAGTTTTCATATATATACTGTATATTTATACGGCAGACACTAAAAATGTTACAAAAACAATTTCTGAAACACTTTAAATATGTTATGCCAAAGCTTCCATTCACATGCTAATCATCTGAATCTGTTGTTTCCTATACATCATTATTTTAAGAGTCTAAATCCCAATAATGACCTAACAATATCTGTAAATTACCCATAACAAATCACTGCGGGGGACTTGTAAGCAATCATTGCTTTTTATGTTGTGGCATGATTTGCACAGACTTTCCACACCAAATACCATATTACATTTTAAATACTCGCTTCATGTTATTTGAATGAAGAAATAACAATATATTAAAACGGGAAAAAAAAGCTTTTATGCCTTTAATATGTCATTCTTGGAAGGAAGTCTGGTTTTTGCATGCTATTAAAACAATGTGTTATATTAGTGTAGAGAAGCAGAGATTTTCAGCTGTTATGACTGACTTTAATCATCACAATGTACCACATAGAAAAATGAACTGAAAGAAGAGTCACTGGAATAGAAAACACTTACATGTGTATTGCAATGCATGGGTTTGAAAAAGCAAACTGGTATTCAAAGCTCTTTAGCATTAAGGTTGGAGTTTTACTCATCCGTTGCAAAATACGTAAAAAATAATTGTTATGTTACTACTAATTGAAATACATCCTCAAATAATGCATTTACCCTCACCTGTTCAAAATGTATTTTAAACATATTTGTTGTGTTTGTTAAATACTTTAAGTTATAGTTTATAACATTTAATGTATCCAGACATCCTGTTTTACACTACACAGCTCATGTCTAATCAGTTTCCGTCCTGCTTTCTATGCATCTTCTGTACTTTAGTTGTGCCTATCCTAGTGTGTTATTTAAAGTCAGACTGACATGTGTAATTAAGTGGAGCTCATTATATGGTAGTACGTTTCTGGAGAGCATGCTGGCAGACTGGTGGCTGAACTGGTGTCATACATAATGTGTCCCCTTCCTAATTATGATCATTCTTGTTCCGATGTCCATTCCTATTGTTCTAAAGCGTTCACAGCTCCATGCAAGAGGGTCACAGAAATCCAAAATGCAGCTCATTTTTTCAGGGCATCATCAGGCCTCGGGCAGAAAGCCTCACTCTGTGAGCTTGTTCCGGCAAACTAATGATGGCAAGTCACTGGAACTCTCATCAAAAAGCCAAAGCCTTGTCTGGGCACAAAGAAAATTATGAGGGAATCAATGATTTGCTCTCAACTAGAATGCTAGTAAGCCTTAATTTTAATTGTGCCTTAGTTTTTTCCAGAATTTACAGTTGTTGCTGTTTTTTCTTCTTAAAATTAACTTGGTATTTGTGTAACCGGTCGCTTTCTGCGTTGTCCTGGTTAATAATATGGTGTGACACAGTGTTACCTCTTGGAGAGAAGCCTCCCTTTATTCTGGTAATAAACAAACAGAAAACAATAAAATATAATATGATCCTGCCCACTCCAGTTCCTATACAAACAAAACAAAACAAAATTTAAGCTTTAACAGTGAATCCCCAAATATATCTCCTAAACCATCAATACCTTTTAATAATCACATCACAAGTTAGAAACAAATATTGCCGTATATATAAAAATAAAAATTTAAACCGAAAGGGGCAATAAACATTCGGATGGATTGGGATAAAAAAATTATTTTAGGATGATGGCACCCACCTCTCTGAGAAGAAGTCATACAAAAGGAGTGGGAACGGTAGCCTTTGGAATATATAGGGGAGTCAAAAGAAGAAGAAGAAGAAGAAGAGAGGAAGGAGGGGCTATGACTAGTAGTGTAATGCAGCAGTTTGTTGGAGATCCCTCAGGTATGGTAACACTTGAACAGATTTTGTGCTATTATAAAGTAAGATAAAGGCTGTCCCGGTTACATTTGCAGTTAACCAAAGAAGTTTGTGCTGTGTTAAATTGTGATATTGTGGCTCACATTTTGTAGTCTTGCTGTTTAGCAGATTTTGATCATTGCAGTTTTGAATGCTCTTTTTTTTACAGTACATTTTGATCTGCATCCTGACTGGCTGTTGACCTCGTCAATCAATCTTTGTGCCTTGTCTCTTGTACAGAATGCGTTCAGTTTAACAAATCAATATACATCTTTGATTGCAATCAGACATTTGTTTTCATTCAATAAGACTGGACTTATTTTTTATGAAGAGTTGAACTTTAAGAGCCTAAAGATGAAAGAAAAGTGTGAAAATGTCCATGTCTATCTGAGAAAATTGTATAAAGGGTGTAGTGAGGAGTTTTGCAGCCTTAAAACATCTATATTCCTTATTTGTGGGTCATTTTTAGAACATATTCATTACAATAAACAAGGAACTACTGTATCAAATTCAGCCCTAAGAGCCCAAAAAGAATTAGAAAAAAAAAAAAAAAAAAAAAAAAACAAAGCTAAAGTTTTACAAAGAATCTCTCTGAATTGATATTGAAAATGAAAGAAAATGCAAAATGTTGGCTCGAGTTGGTCTTGACATTCGCATAGCCCATGAATGCAAAGAGTGGGGTGGTCTTATCCTTGTTTTTCATCAGTCACAAGTTTTATCTGTCACAAACCCCCACAATGCTGTTAGAGATTCCACGTAAAACAAAGTCTAGAATGACTTGAGATGAGCTCTAGAGTCCAACAACTTTTTTCTAAGTGGCATTTGTTTTGAATAGTTTGGCTGGGGGCGCAAATCTTGCTCAGGCACAACATATATGTGATTTTTTTTTTTGTTTTGTTTTTTACAAACAAATAGCTACAACTGCTGGAGGGCACTGTAGGTGTGTGTAACAGTATTTGCTACTGACTGCAAAGCAGGCTGCAATGTGGAAGAATAAGCACCATTCTACTGTGTCTTATGCTTCATACACATCGGGCATGTGATGAACGCAAAACTGGCATTCTTTCATGCCCTTATAACATACGGTGTTCACACTGGACTGTCGCTACCTGATATTAGTGCATGCACTCACAGTTTGAAGAGGTTTAGTACGAAACATTCAAGTGATGCAAATCTGAAGTCAAAGTTAAACTGTTCTTAACTTTCAACATGTGTTTCATGGACACGTAGAGCTCAAAAGACTCTTAGCATTTACACTGCAGGTCTTGATGCTCATATCCGATTTTCTGACTATATCCGATTTTTATGACGACCCGCTTACATCATCTTTCAAAAGTGACCTGTATCCGATTTATGCATTTACACTATACAATGCTGAAGTTATCAAACATAGACGTTCTGAGGACTACGTAGCAGCATTTCCGCCCTCCGCGGACCTCTTTCTGACTTTTGTGATTGCGGTTGTCATGGAGGCAAGGCGGCAACGGAAGGAGGCATTGCCTTGGGCGCTTCTGAGGGGAATGCGCGGGAGAGGAAAAGAAGGAGGGCTGCTCGGCTCTCTCTGAGTTTTGAATGAGGAAGTGTTTGCAGACGTGCTGTACTAACAGTTTGATCCAAGTGTTGAACCTTTCCTGCGCGATGACTTCTCTTTTTCGACCGTAGTCAGAAACACACGGGAGATTTCCTCGGGGTTCTCTTTTCCATTCTGAACCCTCAGCCTCCAGAGTGGGTTAAGATAGACTCAAAAACCTTTGGGGGGAGACACTTTCTTTTTAATTTACGGTTCTCCGACACTCCCCTGCTCCACGCTCACACCCGCTCTCCTCTCTTTACACACACACACACGCGCGCTCGTTCACAGACACACACACTCCCCATCATACACGCCCCCCAAAAGAAATAAACGGCTTCTAGCCTGTTCCATAGCAACGGTGTCCCGCTTCATTAGTTACCGTTTGCGTCCGGACCGGACATAACAGCAGTTTCCAACTAGGGTCTGAAGCCTGAGGCTGAAAGGTAACAAGCTGACAGCAAAATCAGCGCACAAAAGCACCTTAATAAGTCATGTGATCTGGTGGTGTCCTGAGTTGCCGTCACTGACGTACGACTCTCATTTACTGGGGAATTTACGATATGTCTGCTTACATGGCACACGCAAATGCATGTATCCGATTCGTTTCCGATTTATTTCCACATATGAGAGAGGCCTGTATCCAATCTAATAAAAACGGAATCCATGCGCTTTTGTCCTGCTTACACATTCACCGGTCATATCCGATCTGTGCCACATGAGAGGAAAAAATCGGAATTGGGTCACTTGAACCATGCAGTGTAAAGGCGGCCTTAGAGCTAAAAAAACAGTTGTAGCGACACATGAACCCAAGACTTTTGAACGTGGAAGCCTGAAACGCGCATATACACGATTACATGTAAAGTGGCTGGGTGCCCGATGTGCACTTAGCATTATACAGCACTTGGAGAGTTTAGATGACTTGTTAGCATGTTTTTTTATGTTATAAATAAGTGTTTATATGTTGAGATACCTTACTAGATTTCCCCTTTGTATCATCAAGCTAAATAAGCATCATTGTGTTACAGTAGTGAAGCGTGCACATTCATTGTTATCTATTCAGTTATTATGATTCGGCTTTTTAAGATGAAACACCATTTATTTTGTTAAATAAATGTCTCCCAAAAGTGTGACTTATAGTCCAAAAAATACAGTAATCTGATTGGAGAATTTGGGAACTTGTAAGAAAATTGAGAATCTCTGCAAATATGCCAAGACATTTTTGTAGCAACATTATGGTAAGATACAACACACAGCTACACACCTGTGACTGGCATTGACACATTGTGTTTAACTCCTAGCTTTCTTGTTTATAACATCAAATGAAACTTATTTATTTAAGGTCGTGTGGTTGCACGGCTTGGGCGAATGATCTATTCAGGGTGCACATTGCCTTAGCGGACTATGATAGGCTGCTGCAGAGCCACATGACACTGAACAGGACGAGGGGGAACAGCATCATGGTTTCATCATCATTTGCCAACAAGTGTGACCACATGAAAGGCGACATACCTCTTCCCTCTACTACAAGCATTTCCTTCATTTAAGGAGCTCCAAGGCACCGAAATGGGAGATAAATGTGAGCATGTCATGAGCTGGATGTGGGAGCAGGTTGATTGTTTACTTAATTCATCTGACGAATAGATCATATGTGTCTTTGGTAAAGAAAACACATTTTATGCACAAACATGTATTTATACATATATACAAAAAAAAATGTCATTACAAAATTCTTATTTTGATGAAATATCTACGATAAATGACCACAAAATTCCTTTTATGAGCCTCAAACGGTTCAAGAAAATAGGTGAAAAAAAGCAGGCAAGCATGGTGTTGGGTGAAAATATAGAGAAAATGGAAATGTGTGCGGCTGGCTCCAGTCTGTATGCTCAACAGCTAACATGGTGCCGTGGTAAGGAGGGAAAAGATAAGGGCTGTGGTGTTTTCACACGGCTGAGGGCTGTGAGAAGGCTCAGGAGTGATATGTGGTGACAGCACAGTGCCACGCTGTTGATACAGCCAGCATCTCCTGGGTACTGAGGGCGGGATTGCCCAAGGCTTTATTATTTACAGGCCTTCATGCCTTGAAAAAAATATTCTGTGAGGACACTCTAAGAAACCCTCCTTTCCAGGGCTTTTTTAATTGGTTCAGAGCTATCATTTATTAATGGGACTGAGTAGTGTATATGCAAGTCTGGTTTTTCTTTTTTTTCTTTTTTTTTTTTACATGGCTCATGATTATTCACGGCTGCTGGATCAAAAGACAGATATGACCTGCATGATATTCCATGTCAGTCTGGGAGAGGAATATTTTTCCATCTCCAAACTGCAACATGTGGAATCTGTCATTAACACTGCCACATAAAGCTTAAGAGTTTCTTTTTCTCTCTCTCTTGACCACGTAAGACATACATGGTAATTTCAGTGAAATCCCCCTAAAAATATTGACTTGCATTGACTTGCATCATTCACTTGAGTTTCAATGCACTGTTGAAACGATTTTCATCTAGGCTAAAAGTTCAGTTGGACAACTCCATAAGTTATTGGGAAAGATCGTTGAAATAATGATTGGTGCATTTTTAATTAAATTTACCGCAAGAGTCAATAAGAAAAAAAACTCATTAGCTAATACAGCATGAGTAGTTTTTTAGAACTTGCCAGCTTTCAAGCCGTGAATATTTCCATCTGAGCTAAATCTTAATGATGCCTTTTGGTTATTAGAGTTGGTGTTCAACATTATAAAACAAAATATCATCCAATTAATATGGCACCTTGTGATGGACAGGCACAAGGTGCCTGTCCATCACAAGGACAGGCACCTTGGCTGAAGATGAGTGAGACTGGTTCCAGCAACTCCCTGCAACCTTAATTTGGACGACACGGGTATCAACATTGAATAGAAAGATGAGGGGCTTTGTCAAATAGAGAGTAATAGATGGAAGGAAACACTCTAAACAAATATTATGAATGCAACTCCAGAAATTTGACATAGAAAACTCAAATCTTGCCATCTAATAAGATATGCAGCTGCTTATATTACTCTTAGATTGTCATTTATTCAGGCTTTCAAGTGATAGCTTAATATAATATAAGCTAAAAGAAATATAGGCAAATAGATTTAATTAAATGAAATACTTATTTTTCTTTTACATGAAAATGATTCATTAGCTCATCCTGTAATAGTCCTGTGTGTGTATTAAAATTTATATGTATTTTTTGTTTTTTTTTTGTCTGTCCATTCTTCTCAGAAAATATACAAGTAACAACTTGTAAACAGACTTTTATTTTAAATACAGGTTTTGTTTTGGGACATTTGTGGAATCTATTATTAAAACTACAACCCAATTATTCAGATATTAGTGGTTGCGCTTTTGTTTTGTTGGTAATTGAAAAAAAAAAAAAAAGCAACCAACAAACCTGCTTGTACTTGCAATAAATAATAGAAAAAGCAAGTCAAGTTGGAAGATAAAACAATTCAGGTGTGTAGCTTTCTTGTGTGACACATGTCCCCATCCTTTATCATAACAGAAAGTGTTATACTGTCCCTCGTTTCTTGTAAACAGCATTTTAAAGTTTGACATGTATGAACAAACCATTGACTGTATAAAAGAACTGGACTACTTGATTCCTCCCGCTCATCTTCCAATTAGGAAGCCAAAATCAAGCCAGATAGTGAAAACCCCATAGATGGCTATAGAGAAACAAAAAATAACCGCTATTACTCATTAAATCTATCTGAGTAACTATTCTTGCTCAACTACCTGTTTTTAAGATATTTTTGCAATCTTATTTTTTTTTCTTTGCTGTAAGTTATTCAAGTTATAAACTGACCAGTCAGATGTCTCAGTAAAAACATTGACAGATTTCCCCCGAGCCTGCTTTCAGTGGTAAAGGGTTCGAACGTCCATCAGTCCTACTCCTGATTGGTGAGATCGATTGCCATAGAAACGTTGGCTCAGACTGACTAGGACCAATCACTGCTTACTGACGTCGTCTGCCTCCAACACGGCACTGTCCATATTGGAAGTATGTCATTTTTTATGGGTGACATTACACTGTTCAGTTCTCATATACAGGCAATGGAACAAACTAAGACCAAATAAACACCTTTGGCAATTCTCTCAGCCTGTGTCATTGAATGCATCTTTTCTTTCTTTTTTTTTTTTTTTTTTTAACGAACGTATCTAAATAAGTGTCCAGTTTGGACACAATCCTACTATAAAAGCAAGTCTTACTAGGTAAGATTAAAGGTACTGTACCACCTATTGCAGGTCAAAGGACTGATTGTCAAGAAAATCCATAAATGCACGGAGAATTAAATACAGACAAAACCATTTTTAGTGGTTGACAAATTAGTGAAATACGTGTATTTGGAAGAACTGAAGCTTGAGGGTAATCAAGAGCTGGACTTTTTGAACATTAAACACAAACTTTAAAAACATCATCTTAAGTTAATCAGTCTGTGCTTTGCAGCTAATACTATGACATGTTTTCTTCACATCTTCAACCGCTCTGGAAACCTGTAGATCTTTCCGATTTGTTCATGTTTTTGTTTACCAAACTGGACATATTCTGCAACTATAAACACATATAGCACCAAGGGTTTTAGGGATCCAGCTGCATGCATGGTACTCTATACCCTCTTGCATTTTAGATCTGCATTGTTAAAAGTCAAGTATAATCTAGTGGTTTACAAAGTGCAAAATGATTTATCTGGAAAAAAAACATTCACTCAAAGAAATGTCTTTTTCAAAGAAATGTTGGCTGCATTTTCTCTTTCCTGACATCACAGAAATAGTCAAACTATTAGTAGATACACTTAAAACCTGAAACCGTCACTGAGGCCATGGTTTGACATGAAGTGTGTATTTTTAGATTGTGATAATTAAATTAGAGTTTGTTTTGTAATTTAACCCCCAGTATTTAACTCATTCTGTCCAATTAATACTTGAAGTTAAAAAAGAAAACTTTTTTTTTTTTTTTAATTATTACACTAAGCCATTTATTAGGACGAAACTACACACATTTCAACAAAGAACAGAAAAATAGAGTTTGTTTTTTATGATTTAATTTATGAAATGTCAACTGATAGTGTATAAATTTTAAATAAACATTCAATGGATTTGCAAAAGCCATTAGAGGATGTGTAACTACCAAGCATAGAATACTTTCAGAATAAGATGAATACATTTTCTCAAAGTACATTCAATTTAACTACCATAAAGGCTTCATGTGTGGCTATGAAAAAAACTTTTTTTTTTACTTGCTTCATAAAAAACTGCTCAAGTTTAACACAAGTGTCTCTAAATTACAAGGAGTGCAAAGGTAAAGAAGGATTAATTATCTGAATAATGATCTATGTTTAAGGTGTAAAAATGTATCAAACACACCAGATTGGGATTTCCTTCTACCCACTCCTTTTCGAGAAATATATATATTTTTTTGTTTATGTTATTCAACCACAGTTTTTATTTGGTGTTTGAAAACAAAGTGACTACGAACAGTTCATCACTAAATGTAACACGTTTATGTTTTTAAAGATTTAGGAGCTAAGAGTGCTAAAATAAAAAAACAAAAAAATGTATAGGACTGGCATTCAAAAATAAGCCCCGCTGTGCAAAATTTAATGTTGCCTCATCAAAGTGGTTAATTTAAAGGTCCTTTAATTCATTTCCCGAAAAAAGGCAAGAATGTTATATTTTGTGGACCACATCTAAACACAGGCTAACATAATGTCCTTATCAAACTGAAGAGGACAGGCTGCCGTATGAAGGTTGGACATTGAGTAAGCACATTTTCCTGGCATAGAAATGCATCATTGTCAAACGGAACCCAAGAAGGCGACAGCTTCCAGCTACGTGCTGTCGTTTTTTGTTAAAAATGAAGAGTGCATTGAGACTGCCACTAGCGTTCTTCAGAATACCACTAAGAGTGATAACAATATGTGTCAATCACTTAAGAAAAAAAGATGCTGTAGAGTGACAGTCACATCATATTTGAAAAGAAAACAAATTATGTTACCAATGTTGCAGTAATCTATTACTGTCTACAGATCAGAGCAAGAACTCTTTCAGATATTCTTTAACCTCTACCTTTGAACTATATTTTATTTCTAGAGCTGCCATAAACAAATACATACGCATCACACAATGATGTGTCCTATGTTTACAGCTAGAAAGCTGTAGAGGTTATTTGAACCTTAAAGTTCAGTATGATTGCTTGATGTGACAGAAGTGACAATATGTGTGGGTGGCCATGACTGATGGAGGACTCTGAGCAATGTGCCATGATTGAGACTGAAATTAAAGCTGTTGTAAAGTAAGAACAGGAGCTTATGGATTTCTTTTTTGTACACATGTGCATCATGGATGAATGCAACACATAAATAATGGATGTCCATGCAAAATTGGAGGCAGTAATAATTATAAATTGTGCTCTTTAAACATAATTTATCACATTCTTAAAGTCCCACTCCAGTCATGTTTTGATCTATTTTTAAAGTGTTCTCAGTGGTCTTTTAATTATGGTTATGCTGCTTTTAGCCAAAATTTAAAAGTCATGTGTTGTTTTCAAGGACATTGTTTCTGCAGAGTGGTAAGAGCTAATTAGAAAATTCACCTCTGAGTGACCGTTGGCGCAAAGTACACTCGCTCCTGCGTTCTTCTGTCTACATTCTGTCCCACTAGCTTACAGCCCATCACAACGTCAGGCTGACATTAATGCAACAAAAAATATTGAGCAATATTGCTGTACAGTTTTGAGCCAGATACCAGCTCAGACGAGGAAAACAAAGACGTAAATAGGTCTATTTGTCTTGAAGTGGTTCCATCAGAATAGAGGGGAGCAGGGGGCTTGTTTGCTTCTGGTTTACAACAATTAGAGTAAAGGAATACCCAGAGATGCAATTTTAAGCTTGATTTTACTAATGTAGGACTTCTTTTGTGAGAAATACATCGCAAGAAGCTCAAGTGGTTAAGCAGGTCGTCCAATGATCGTAGTGGTCGGCGGTTCGATCCCTGCTCCCCCCAGTCAACTGGCGCTGTGTCCTTCACTGTCTCCAGTGTGGCTCCACTGGTGTGTGAATGCGTAAAGATGTCCTGGTGATGGTCAGAGGCGCCCTAGGCGCGAACTGGAAGCCACGCCTCTGTCAGTCTGCCACAGGACAGCTGTGGCTACATCAGTAGTTACCATCACCAAGTATGAATGAAAAATTAACGTCTGGAAAACCGCAGATAAATCTAATCCATTATTTATTATTACTACAAGAATTTGTTAAAAAACACCATTTTCATTTGAGTGGGTTTTTAACAGACATTGAAAATCTTTTTTTAAATGTATTTTATCTTAGGTTTTAAATTTTTCCATGGTTTTGTTTAGCGTGGCACACTGAAAGAATCATGGGTTCAACATTAACACACAGTGACTGGCGGTTCTCTATAGAGCAGACCTTAATTTGCTAATGAGTTCAAACAGGCAGTTTAACACAAGACTGTCAATCAAACCAATGTCAGTTTGGCATCTGACAGTTGGGTCATGTGGTGCTCTGAGGGACACAAGCACTTTACATATATTTGGCTTGCTGTGCTGAAGGGGAAAACATGCATTTTTACGTAAAAATGAACAGCCATTGAAAGGCATCTTAATGCCAACAAAGTGTAAATCATTTTCAGCGGCTGTGAGTGATTTATGTGCAACAAGGTCACATCACTGATAGATATGTCAAATCCATTTGTGTCCTGGTGTTTCCACTGCTTTGTGAGAGGATGTGTTTGTAGAACTCTGTTTGCAGGCTGTCCTTGGCTCCCATGAGTCGAACAAGTCTCCAGAGATCACCTTTTTTTAATGAAAACAAACCAGATGATGATGATGATTACTTCGGTCTCACAGGAAAAACTTTTTTGAACTCAAATGACAGGATGTAAAAGCTGTACGTGTTGCATTTACATTCAGTCATTCAACAGAAGCTTTCATCCAAAGTGACATACAAGTGAGAGATCCTATAAAGCGCAAGTAAGGCAGTGTAGGAGACACAGAAATCAATAGGCACTGGAGAGGTGGGACTCAAGTACTACAACTGCAAAGGAAAAAGTGCTATGAGAAATGTAGGTTTTCATGTGCTGAAGTGTTGAGCAACAAGTCATGTTTACAGTGTTAAAGTGTTAGTCAGAGTCAGAATTGGAGAGCCAAAAAGGTTTGTTTGAAGACAGAAAGGGATGACTCTGATCTGCGACATAAGGGATTTTGATTCTAGCAATTGCAGGTACCCAGCAGAAGCTTTTGTAAGGGAACCACTAATCTGGAGCACCTGTAATGGTTTCACAGTGGATCCTGACAGACCAGTTGGGATGCAAGCCAGGTTGGAATGTTTAATCTAAAACAAATTAAAGAACACCTTGCATCACGGGCCATGGACAAACAAAGCTAAAGTACAGCAGTCTGACTATAAAATTCAAAGGCACACACAGAGCATGGATGAGAAAATTTGTAGCTGCACCTTAACATGTTGCAGGTTTGGAGTTTTAGAGGAATTTATTAAATTAATTATTCTTTTTAGCTATATATTCTGCAGCAAATTTTGCAACTGCTTTTGTGTGGCAACTCAACACAAAGCAGCAATCAAACATTCTTCCCCAGCAACTGTCTATTGCACAATATTCTTCACCTCCTCATGGAACAGGTTTTTGGCAATCCTTCACATTATATTCAACATGACACAATTCTACACATTTTTACACATCATTTTCCTTCACAGCACTTTTGAATTTCCTCACAACTTTTTATGCCTTATAGTCACAAACTGCCCCTACTGGTGGATGCAGACCATCTCAGGGCAAAAAATGGGCAAACCTGCACAGAGGGTGCAGATAATTTTGAGATTGTAGACCACTCTGTGAACCCGTAGAGCAAAAATGTTCATGCACAGTTTTATCTACGAGCATGTTGCAGGACAGGATGTAGTGAACTCCTAAACAACACGTAAGAATAAGTAAGAGTGTAGTAGGTGAGATGCAGTCAAGTCATATGGATTTTTCTTTTTTTCAACTGACCAAAGACCAAACCTGTGCACTGTGCATTAGTGCTGTTCAAGTGCACGCCTTGATCCTCCGTTGTGCGCTCCGTGGTTGCAACCCGATTGTTGATGCAGTGCGACAAATCTAACTTTATGGTCTGGTAGCAATACGAAGCTCAAGCTAAAACGTTATTTATTTGTATAACGCCATTCATAGAAGCTCTGTTACTGCTTCACACAGGATATACCTAACTCTTCAAATGACTGCAGCGCTCTAATGAAAATTATGTCCATCCTGTTGAATCTAGACTTTTGCTTTTATAGTCATGCAGCTTCTACCTTGTTGGCCTAAAACAGTCTCTGCCTTCACTCTCCTATTGGTTCTGACGCCAATATTCACCCACTGCTCCAAATGTATTATGTTATTCACAGACTGATGAAATCAGAGTCAGTGAGATAGGAGCCAATTGCAATTACATAGTGCAATCAGAAAAGTCTAATGTTATTCATGGGTGAATCACACCAATACATATATAAAGATTTTTAGAAATAAAAGAAGAGCTGTTTTAATATTCATGATTTGCCCAAGATACAGAAAATAATTAGGATAAAAATGTTCCTGCACTGCTGCATGTGAATAAACAAATAAATACATCTATTGTTGATCAATTAGGCAAAAAAAAGAAGAAAAAAACAAACAAACACATAAGATCATTAAACAGATTTACATATTTCTTGGAAAAATTCTAGGATTTTCAAGTGACCTGTCTATAAATTTGCTAGGCAGTTGCAAGTTCCGCATATATATTTGTTGGGGATAAATACAAAGACAGAGAACGTCTAATGTCGGTTGGTGAGATGAATGCTATTCCTTAATTAAAGAATGGTTTTTGAAGACATATATAGGATGTTCTGTATAATGTAATGAACATTGATTCTTGATCCTCAACTAAAATCAGTGTCTACTAAGCATGTTTGGAGTTGCTATCATACTTCTATTAAATATCTTCACTTCCATTCATACATTTATCCATTTTTTTTTCTACTTTTTCAGGCTGGGCCATAAAGCAAAGATGTCCAGGCTTACCTCTCCCTGGCTACTTCCTCCAGGTCCAACAGGGGAATTCCTAGGTGTTCCTAGGCTGCTAGTCGCCTTTTGGGACATTTCCGAAACGCCAAGGAGGCATGAAGCATCAAGGAGGCATCCAAACCAGATGCCCGAGACACTTCAGCTGGCTCCTCTCAATGTGGAGGAGCAGGGGCTCTACTCCAACCTCCCTTCTGGTGACCAAGTGCCTAGTCACCCTGCAGAGGAAACTGATTTTGGCCGTGTATATCCCGGACATCATTCGATCCTGACCCTGAGCTCATTACCACAGATGAGTGCTGAAACGAAGATTAACCAATAAACTGAGAGCTTCACTTTCTGGCTCGACTTATTTCAGTTAGATACTTTTGTGCAAAGACAACTGTAAAAGTGCATGTAAAAAAAAAAAAAAAAGGAAAGATAAGAGAACATTTTTTTTGAACATGCATCAAGGCTTAAAACAAGCTACAGGCATTAGACTATTTGTTTTTCTTCCAAAAAATAGCTCAAAATAAATTGCGTATATTAATCAACTGTGCACTTTTTGTTTGAATTAAACTCTAAAATCTGCACAATTTTGTTCATTTTGAATGTAACTTTGAAATCAAAAACTATTTCACACCTTCATAATTTCACAAATAAAATGCTTCATGTCTGTTTTTTTTTACAATAGTCAATCTATTTGGTAAAAGCATAGTGATGAAAAAATGCGAAGACTTTCAGACCCACTTAAAACCGCTGAACAAGGATTTATTATCTGTTTTTTTGTGCTTTGATGTTTCTTTTTAGGCTTCAAATAAAGAAAAACTGAAGGCAGACCCAGTTTGCAACTGCTAATCACCCAACCATCACACGTTCAATTGACTACAGAGTTTTAGTTGGGTGGATGAGTTCATTAAAGCTCAATTCAGCTAAAAAGCTGAGGCACAGTATTGCTGCTTTGCCATTTCGTCATTTTAGAAGAAGAAAACATCATTTTGTCTTCATGAAGTTAGGATTATTCTTTTTGACCTGATAGATATTATTTAAATTCAAATTCAACTTTATTTATAGTGCATTTATCCTGCTGCAGAACAGCTCAAAGTGCTCTGCATAAAGAAGATAAACAATAAAAATAATAGTAAAAATGGTTTTCATTAAAGGCTGTTTCACGGGCGAGGATAACAGTGCTGGAATGTGGTGTTGCTGTGGGTTTGTGTTTTTGTTACAGTTTTTCTTAATGCTTAAACACTGGATTTTCTAGAAAGGACTGTATTTGTATTAGTTCGTAACCCCGTCAGTTTCCAACACACAGAAATAATGAATAACGACTCAGAGACAGTTACTTAGCTTTTGTGGAGGTTTTACTTCGCCCAAACACGAAGGGGACAGACAGAAGTACATGGTACATTCAAAGTCCGAACCAACGAGCTCAGGGATGGGCTTTGGTATAAAAACCCTGCATTTGCATATTCAGAAGATGGTCTGAGGATCTTCGTGTGAAAATCACGCCCACAGGTTACTGCTGGAAGGAAGCTTCAAGGCTAAAGTGAAGATAAGTCTGAGGCCTGCTCAGCAGATCACACATCCACAGAAAAAAGGGAGTATGGGAAGAAACTGTTAGAACAATAGCTTGGCTGTGCTTCTTCAAATGTAATAATTTTGAGGTGACAATACATGCTCAGTGAATTAAGTTTAAATCATTAGTGTAATAAAAGTTAAAGGCAGTTTCTAACTATTCCTAACAGCTCAATTCAGCTAAAAAGCTGAGGCACAGTATTGCTGCTTTGCCATTTCGTCATTTTAGAAGAAGAAAACATCATTTTGTCTTCATGAAGTTAGGATTATTTTTTTTGACCTGATAGATATTATTTAAATTCAAATTCAACTTTATTTATAGTGCATTTATCCTGCTGCAGAACAGCTCAAAGTGCTCTGCATAAAGAAGATAAACAATAAAAATAATAGTAAAAATGGTTTTCATTAAAGGCTGTTTCACAAGCGAGGATAACAGTGCTGGAATGTGCTGTTGCTGTGGGTTTGTGTTTTTGTTACAGTTTTTCTTAATGCTTAAACATATTTCACCAACGTGTCCTCCATGTTCCCCAATGTCTAAACACAACACCCTTTTATAAAGCAACGTAAACACAAGCACACCTTCTCACTTTAAAACTCAAACTTTCACAGCAAAAGAGCAGCTCGAAGCTTTCAAAAATGTAAACACTACACATAATTACACACTACAGCAAAACAAGGGAAAATGCAATGCTCAATTTGTGAGTAGAAGGGAACCACTAGAAACTTTACAGTAATGGGTGTTATTAGATCTCTGCAGAGGATTAGGCATAAAGATTTGTGAGTTTCATATGAAGAGTATAAATCTATAGTAAATTCTGCATGTACACTACTGTAACACATCTCAGTGCAAACACAGAATCTATTGCACACTGTACTCTTGAAAATATGATCAGGGTGTGAAGTTATTTTATTTACTTTATTCACACCACACACACACACCACAATCACTGTGCGGCATCATTTAGTGTATGGGTGTCTGTTATAAACCTTCCATCTCCACGATGAGAAAAACTCCACTATAGGGTTCAGGAAAGGGGAGAAGGGTGGCAGACAGACTTTTAAAAAGTGGTTACTGTTGGTGGTGAACCACTCTCTGATTTGGTTTGGTCTGTGAAAGCTTACATCGTCCCAAATGATCACATAAATGTGATGTGATGGCCCAGGATGGTGTTGTTGGTGGTCCAGGAGGATGTCTTTTAGCTCCTCTAGGAAGGTGAGGAGACGTTGATTGTTGTAAGACCCAAGGACAGCATGCCGGTGGACAAGCTCCTCCAAACTCATGGCCACATAAAGAGTAATATTACCGTTGGCCATGAACCTCAGGGATGGCTCTATGGCCAATGAAATGGAGGCCTCTTTTCCTCCATTTCTGCAGGTCGAATGCCCTGATAGTGGTCGCCAAAATGAACCTACTCAGGTTTGGACAGACTCTTAGTCCGCTTCAGCCATTGCCATACCATGGACAATGACATGGTCAATGACTGTTGCTCACATCTCATCCATAATTATGGTGCGAGGTAGTCTTGCTCTCAGTCCTGGACCTCCTCCTCTGTTCCTCCTCTGATCCTCTTCCTCGTTGGCCTGCTCCTCTTCCTCCATGGCCAGCTCTTCTTCCTCCTCTGACTCGAGTTCCTCTTATCCTGACTCTTCCTTCATCCATTGCGTTTGTTTGGAATCTTCATCAAATTGTGCACTCTAAACTTGCTTTTGTACATGTGGTCACAGCTTTAGCAACAAGTGTCTTCGATTTTGAGTCTTTGTGTGTAATGAATGATGCCAGGTGTGTTCATTGTGTTCAAATATTGCTGACTGTGGCAAGTATTTTGCATCACATGAGCTTTCATGTGAGTCAAGAGCACAGTTTTTTTGCAACTTGCGTTTTAGCAAAGAAAAATGTGTTAAGATTTATGAGAATGGAGGACTGTGCTTTATGAAGTGTGTCTTCATGTGAAATGTGTTTATCATCTTGGAAAATGATGGCTAGATTTAGTAAATGTGTTTAGACAACTTGTCATTTGGTTTAGGGGATTGGCTTTTGTGTTTAAGCATTTGAGAAAAACTGTGATACCAAGAACCTATAAATCAGTGACAACAATTTGGATTGATGTAGACTTATTAGATTTTTATTTTTTATTTTTGCAGTTTAGACATGTTATATTGTTTTTCGAGTTTCACCTTTTTTACCCCAGCTGATTTTTGGTTCATCTGAATTTGTTTTGTGTTTCATTTTTTCCCGTGCCTTTAGTTGTTCATTTTTTGGCCTAATTTCTTCACTAACCCTGTTTAGTTTCCCCATTGTTTTGGTTTTCAATTAGTCCTATTCCTTTGTTTGTTTACACCCTTCCTTCGCTGGATTTCTTTTCAAAGTCATACATGTCATCAGTATTCTTTTGAACTTCTTCTTTTTGTATTTTTTTTCTTTCTAACTTCTTTTAGGATGTAACATACTAAGAGTTTAATTTCCTTTCTACTCTTCATTTTGTAGCATCATTCTAGCATCATCATGTCAGTTTCAACCATTCAACATATCTGTGAATCGGCATACTCTGTTCCAACATGTGCACAGGTTTTAGGTTAAGAATGCCTTAGATATTGCCTTTTCACCGTTATTTGATTAAGTCAACTGTGTAAACAGTTAGATCAGCTATCTCCTGCAATCTGTGGTTAAAATGATTAATTAATACATGAAGCTCAGCTATAGATATAAAATACAAAAGAAATGTGCTACTATTGTTTTGTATTTGTTTCTGTTTTTTTTTTCTCTTACTCAAAATGACTAGTGTCCAGAGACATAAATGTTAAGTGATTTTTATTTGAAAATCCTGTCTGAGAAGGAACATGTTTGATTGATGTTTTTGTTTGACTTGATTACAGCACAGACCCAGATCTATTATGCCCCACTATGGGGCGCAGGTAAGGTTTCAGGGGGAGCAAGTTTGGGTGTGTTGAGTTTTTCAGGTGTTATATCCCTCCAAGCCCCTAAAGTGCTTAGAAAACAATGCTATCATATAAGTTCCGCTATCTATATGTCTATGTTCTCCTTTGATATGTTTGACCTGTTTTATAGGTTTAATGTTGACTACTCTCCCTGTCACTACTCTCTGTATTTTGCTGGCTTGGGACAGGCACAAACTGGAAACTGGTTTGTGCCCTGTTAAGGCTGCATCCTTACATTTGTTTTGTCTTTTATATTGATTTCATTATTTATTTTATTTTATTTCTATTTTTTAAGATTCTTGCGGGCCATCACATTTGGTTTGGGGCCAGTCACAGCATTTCGCCCATGCCTATATCCGCCATTGATGCACTGACTCTTACTCGATGATGGGTGTAATCAGTTAATGAGCTTTTTGCTGAAGCCATTTATAGCTCCACCCATCTGCTCTAAAAAGTGCAACTTTTTAAGCTCTTCCAAGTTTAAAACATCTGATTTTAAAAAATACAAAAACCCTCAATTTTTTTTTGTATTAGAAAATTAAGCTATATATGTTGAACATGTTATTGACACAAAAAGTTTAGGTGTTTTATGTTAGTTTAGGTGTAAGGTGAAAGATTAATGTGAAATTCAATGAGAAATATAGGAGCTCAGTATGAAGAAAAAAAAGCACACATAGGAAAGTTAAACTGAAAACTAAGAAAAGCTTATTAGAAACAAGATGACCATGTGTTCAGATCAAAAACCTCTCAATCTGGAAAAAAAAAACTTTCTTATTTGTTGCAACATTATTGTCAATAAATCCATAGGTTGTATGTATGTCCTTGCTCTTTTCTCTCCCCCCATACCAAAAATATTTTTTTTATCACACAACCCTCATAAACAAAATAAAGTGGAATAGAAAATGGAAGCCAATTTCAATCCCATACAGCTTAGACCAATCATTTATAAGCATTCAACTGTTGTGCTACGGTCTTGTAAGAGAATCAAGCTTTATCATGCACACTAGTTTTTATTTGTCATCACATTCCACAGTTAATGTTTAGCAGTTGCCATAACTTTATTTTAACAGTTTTCTTTAAATGAGGTGAGCAATGGAAAAAAAAAGCAGTAAATTGGTTTGAGGGCCAGTTATCTTGAGCTTCTGAAGACAAACCACATCAATACCTCTTGTCACAGGGGTTTCAAGAAAGTGACTGAAATCTTATTTTTAGAGACCCTAACTTTTGACTTGTCAGATTTTTGCAACCTGTCATCACTTCAAATGTGTCTCTGGGCCTCCACTGCTACCTGTAAACTCTGACTCAAGTCCTGTATAATTTCCCCATCTTCCCAGCTCCCTCTGTGCTAAATTGCATTGGAAGATGGATTTTTGGCATCTGAGGCTGTCAGGTCTCAGCCATGGGAAGACTTTATGCACTAGTACACCCGCTATGAAAGTGAATTCTGGAGGGATGGAGGGGCATAAGAGTGGTGAGTCAAGCACTGCCACTCCAGACGGTCTTTGGGCATTCTTGTGGGGGCTGTGATTTGGTATATTTAACAATAATGACAAGGCTGTAGATA